>JAABNX020000123.1:1019108-1050780 GCA_015163995.2 Mormyrus lacerda | reverse complement strand
GTAACTTGCAGCCTGCCAGTGTGCATTCCTGGGGGGGGGGGCTTGGGCAGTTGAACACCAGTGCTCCAGTGAAGAGTTGTGTGTATAATTGTAGAACACAGTCGGCTGGCTATGGGGTGCAGGGTTGGTTTAACTATAATGTAGCAGCCACTTGTTCTTTCAGATTTTTGATTCGATTTTCTGTCCATTTTATATATTTAGTGCTGCGTTCCCCCCACCCCCGTGCCCCCTTATGCTCTGTATCCCTGTAGCCCTGAGTCAGTGGAAGCGAGCCCTGCCGTGAATGAGAAATACCCAAACCACAGCTGTGGGAGCGCTCAGAGCCACGGCTACCGGGGACTGCCCTACGCTGTGAGTACGGCCTCCGTCGCAACCCCCGACCCCCACCACACTCACACCCTGTAAGTAAGGCTCCAGGTGCGAGTGAATCCTCACGTTGGCATGCTTCGACTCCCCGTGCGAAGGGTGCTCGCCTGGCTCCTCCTTTTGCTGCCGTTAAATTCAGTCAAAATCGTAGCTCAGATTTACGGTGTGTCCTCGTCCTTCACCTCCCTGCCTTGGGTCAGAGGGAGCTGCTGGTCGAGATGTGAAAAATGCTCAGCTGTTGCGGGAAAGTGAATTTACTTAAATGAATCCTTTTGTTAGGCCCGCCTCGCCGGTCGCCCTCACGTGACTGATTGCTGTTCGGTACGTCCAGCCAAACGCCTGTCCTTTTTTATTTTATTTAATTTTCTGAGAATTGTGTGCCTTTTCCCGAGTGATGTTTAACTTCTTTTTCCCTGCTAAAGTATTTAAGCGGTGTGGTGATAGAATCGTGGATAGGGTCGGGAGTCAGGGCCCAGTCGACACACTCGTGAGGGAGTTTTTTTTTTGGGTGTGTGTTGTTGGGTCATTGGTGTTAGGGTGCCGCGCTGTGCCTCACATGCGTCTTAAGGTGCTGGTGGTAAGACACAAAGCCACGGCTGATCGTGACCACATTCAGCAACCTTTTAAAACCTCCAGTCTTATCAGGGCCATTGCATGATTCATCTTTTTCTCTTTTTTTTTCTCTCTCTCTTTTTTTTTTTTTATGCCGGAACGATGCGGTTTCAACGATGCAACAGTCTCATGTTGTGTGTTGCCAGGATCACAACTATGGTGCACCACCGCCTCCGACCCCGCCCGCCTCCCCGGTCTCCCAGACGATCATCCCCCGCGTGGAGTTCAACGGCGTGCCGTGCTACGCCGACGCCAACGAGGACGACAACTCGGCCGACAGCGACAGCTCCTCTGACGAGGAACCGAGCGTGGCAGGCTGGTGCCACTGCAGCTTGACGCAGGATGGCTTCCTAATCAAATGCGACGGCTGCAGGTGTGAGGGCGGGACCCAAGTGCTCTTATATTAATTACTCATTTTTAATTACTTCTTAATTAACACCCTCCCCCTCCTATCCCCTTAGGGGTTTAGACCGGAGGAAAGGGGTTGATGGGCAGCGGCGGAAAGCAGAAAATGTGTCTGGTAAGTTTCCTTCTGGTGAGGAAGGCGAACCGGTGGGCCGAGCACCCCCCGCCCCGGTCTACCGTGACACGTTGCTCCCTTTGCCCCCCGAAGCCGGCGAGAGCAGCGCCACAGAGAGCGGCGATGAGGAGGTATCTCCTTCCACTGTATCTTACACCGCCACGCAGCACACGCCTACCAGTATCACCCTCACCGTCAACCGCGTCAAGCGTCCCAAGCCGAAGAAGAGGAAGAAGAGCACGGAAAAAGCACGTGGGGCCCCCAAGCCCAAAAAAATCAAGGTTTGGAGGCCCCCCACTACCTCCCCCCCCCCCCAGACGTCTACTGCTCCTCATTCTTCTTCCCTTTGGTTGTTTAAAAATACCTGTTCTCTCCCCTCCTGCAGGCTTTCAGAGAGGGATCCAGGAAGTCCATGAGGATGAAGGTAACTGCCACAGCGGTGCGATTCCACCTGCTGCGTTGTCTGCAGATGCGTTCGGCCCCCTCACCTCACTCTTCAATATGGTGCAGAATTCGACAATGGATACCAGCACGCTGGACGAGAACACAGCCGAGGGCTGGGAGACCCGGATCCGCCAGTGGACGGACCAGTACGAAGAGGCCCTGGCCAATCAGTATAGCGCTGACGTACAGACGCTACTCCAGCAGCACCGGGCTGAGGGCAAGGCTCCCGCCGAGGCAGCCATGGACAACATCAACCGCACTGAACTGGCATGCAACAACACTGTCATTGGGTCCCAGATGCAGGTTGGTGCCAGCGGAGATCATTTCAGTTGCCTCCATACGGCATTTGTGTCCTGTTCCTTTTTACAGCCAAGACTAATTATTCATTAGTGGGTCTTAGATTTTATTGTGTTTTTGGAAAGGGGGGGGGGGTGTCTTCTGCACAGCCCATTTTCATTTTGAATTCAGCAGCTGCTTGTCACGCTCGGTCTCTCAGCTGCAGTTGGGGAGAGTCACTCGTGTCCAGAAGCACAGGAAGATCCTTCGTGCTGCCCGTGATTTGGAAACGGACACGCTGATCATCGAGTACAGGGGGAAAGTCATGCTGAAGCAGCAGTTTGAGGTCAACGGGCACTTCTTTAAGAAGTAAGGGCTCATGGTCAACCCGTCCAGATGCTGCCAATTTAAAGCTTGGTACAGACTTGCTATTGGTTAGCTACATGGTTCCAGATAAATACAATGGTTCTAGATAATGACTAGATAATGTGAAAGTATTGCTAAATAAGAGGTGACCTCATGACTCCCGCAGTCAGAGTAGGGCTGGTTAGGTGCTGATGACAGCTGACTCTACTGCCATTGATTCACAGACCCTACCCCTTCGTGCTCTTCTACTCAAAGTTCAACGAAGTGGAAATGTGCGTAGACGCCCGGACATTTGGCAACGACGCACGCTTCATCCGGAGGTCCTGTACGCCCAATGCCGAGGTGAGCGGCGTACTCCTGCCCTCTTGAATGTGGACGGACCACATGACCGGCCTCTATCAGAACCCACCTGACCCCTGGCTCTCCCGCAGGTCCGGCACATGATCGCTGAGGGCATGATTCACTTGTGTATCTATGCCGTGACTCGCATCTCCAAGGATTCAGAGGTCACCATTGGCTTCGACTATGAGTTCAGCAGCTGGTCAGTGCGCGCGTGTGTGTATTTTGTTTATATTACATTGTGGGGACCAATTGTGCCCCACAATGTGATAAAACCTGTTATTTTTACATTGTGGGGACCGTTTGCAGGTCCCCACAAAGATCTGTGAATGCAATCAAAAAACGAAATCTTGCAAAAGTCTCGTATTTTGTTGGGTTACTTATTGTTCTGGTTAAGGTTAGGGCTGGGTAGGGGTTGATGTTATGTTCTGATTGAGTATTGCCCATAGAAATGAATGGAGAGTCCCCACAAAGATATAATTAGAAGTATACGTGCGTACGTGCCGTGTTAAGTGATCGTAGTAGTTGCCTGTGTGTTGTGTACAAGTCATTGATCGAAAGTCTTGCCCACCCAACATTCTTTTGCTAATTTAGGGGCAGCATGTGGCTCAGTGAGTTAAGCTTGTGTGCCTGTAGTCACAAGGTCTCAGGTTCAAACCCAGCCTCAGCCTGTCTGCGGGTCCTTGAGCAAGGCCCTTAACCCCCGGCTCCCTGGGTGCCCCAACAGGTGGTTGCCCTTCGCGGACAGCTTGCTCTACAAAGAGCAAGTTGACGGAGGCGTAAAAAACGAATTTCCCCACGGGGATCAATAAAGTTTTATTATGACGTTGGGCCAACACTCAAGATCTTAAGGTCAGCATGACATCACACTTGGTCCATAAATGCAGAGGTGCAGATTTCAGGTCCAGAGAGTACAAATCCAGACCAAGATTTTGTTTCAACCAGCCAGTTGAGTACTCTGCGACTGTGACTTTTTCTACTCAGCTGGTTGGTTGAAACATTTGTACTCTCTGGACCTGAAATCTCCACCTCTGCATAAATGCATTATTACTGCAGAGAATGCTACCGTACTTGTACTTTTGATGCATTGCCTCTCCTTCTCGTAACTGCAGCAACTATAAGGTGGACTGCGCCTGCCACAAAGGGAACCAGAACTGCCCCGTGCAGAAGCATAACCTGAACCCTCTAGAGCAGCCTCTGCGCCCACCCTCCCTGCCTCCTCCTGAGACCCGCCGGCGGAAGTCCCGCCGGAAAGAGCTGGAGGCCGGGGTCCCGGGCACCGGCTCGGACGACAGCAGCCAGCTCCCCGAGGAGGCAGCGGATAGCAAGGATCGGCAGGGAGGCAGCACAGGGGTCAGTGATGCTGAGGTGTGTAGGATACGTTATCTGGACCTGGTGATTGGTTGGCCTCTTCTGTCATTTTGTCTGCCGTAAACTGCCCTGATGGAGAGATTTTGTCCAGCGGTACAGCCCTACCATCCCGTTACATTCCTCTGTCTGCTTCCTAGGAGGGGTTTTGCGATGGGCTGAAGCCAGAGGAGGGGCAGGAGGCGGAGCTTGATGAGAACGGAAGTTCCATTCAAAGCAGACGGGTATGTTGTGAACATCAAAGGGGAATTCATTTCTAATGATGTCTGTAATGCATAATCAGGCCTTGTGATGGTAGACACAAGCTTTATAGGCAATATTACCGGTAATCAACGATAACTGGTAGGTAACCTGGTGTCGATATCCGACAGTGACTAACCGGAGATTATTTCTTCTGTTTGGGATGTCGGCTTTAAAAAACATCCTTATTGTCTTTTCATTTAAATCCTTGTAGATGTCGAACAGAATCTTTATAGTGTTACTTTTGCATGCCATAATTAAAATTAATTATCTGTATGCAAAGGTATGCCTCACAATTGTCTCCATTTTGGTATGTTTTTAAATTAAAATATAGCGTATAATTTTTTTATTTTTTAGACCTTGCCCAGCCCTGCTAGACACAAGGCCTTAGAAGCCACAAAAAATAGAAAGACAGAAGTAAATATGACTTCCTGGAATTGGGGATCCTCACTCACCGCTAATGCTTCCTTCTCTGCGTGCCACGACAGACCCGCGAGGAGCGCAAGGCTGAGGCTGTAGCGCAGGTCTTCGATAACTTGGAGAAGAGGAGGAAGAGGAGCTCGCAGACCCAGGAGAGGTGCCACGGCGCAACAGTCGGACTGGGAGCAGAGGAGCCCAAGCAGGAAGGAGGCGAGCTGAGGGATGGTGACTCCCCGCTGGCCGGGACACCACAGACACAGAGCGCCGGTGTGGGCGTCAGCACGCGCCGCTCCTCCTACTTCACAGTGCGTGTGCCGCCCGCCTTCCATGGATGGGGAGCATTGTAGAATTTCTCTCTGGGATCAAGAGAGTCTGTTCTTGAAGTGGCTATCAGGCAAGCTTTTTAGTAAATAGGTCCATTTTTCCTTCCCCCGACTCCAGGAAGTACCTCCCACTGAAGTGGAGAAGACCCCGGCTGCCTCCAAGCCGGCCCCAGTTCGGACCTCCAAGCCCCGGCCCAAGAGCCGTATATCGCGGTACCGCTCTGGCTCGTCCCAGCGGGCTCGGCGCCAAAGGCAAGCTCTGGCCCAGCAGGTCTCTGACCCGGGGCCCAGTGTTGCAGAGGAAGGTGTGGCGGGAGCATCAGGCGTGGATTTGGGAGCGGGGGAAGGAGCACTGATGGGGGGGCAGCCCATGGACCCCGAGGGGCCTGGAGGAGCAGCATCTGGGGCCTTAGGCAGCAAGTCAGGCCTTCGGTATCACAAGACCAAGAAGGTGAGGAGCTTTGGGTTCTGTTGTGTTTCGTCTTCGAAAAATCAAGATATGGAAAGTTTGACGTTAAACGGCAAAAAATCAGGTCTGAAACATGAGGCGGGTGTAGAGATGGTCCTCACTACGGGACGTCGTGGCAGGGCCCTGTAGACCAGCCCAGCACAGGGCTCTCCTGCTGGCCTTCTGCCGCTGCCAGCTCCAGCATCAGCCTTTAATTAGCCCTCATTCTGGTCTTTTTATGTTTTGGTGTAAAAATACAGCTATCCTGGCATGTATGGACCAGTCAACTGGACCAGTAAATCAGGTGGAAATGGGTCTGAATGAGAACCAGTTGACCCTCAGCCCAGCCTGGCAGCACGTTCTGACTTATCTAGTTTAGGCCCCCAGTAGACTGAGTGTCACCTTGGCACAGATGCTGAACAGCATTTTGCTTGCTGCTCACAGTCTCACTCCTTTTGATCCACCCTTCAGTACCTGGTAACGGAGTGGCTGAATGACAAGGTCCCCGAGAAGCCGGAGAGCCCCCTGTCCCGGCCCCTGCGCATTACCACAGACCCCACGGTGCTGGCCACCACACTCAATATGTTACCTGGCCTTTCACCCTCACCCCTTATCTGCACCACACCCAAACACTACGTACGTTTTGGCTCCCCCTTCACCCCCGAGCGACGCCGACGTCCCGTCATCGTGGATGGATCCTATGGTTCCTTCAAGAAGGTGTGGCATATCCCCCCCCCCCCTTCCCGCCGTTTCATTTCTTGAAGTCAGATCCCAACCTATAGGGGGGCAGCGTAGACTTCACGCTGACTTCAGGCTCATGTCGAGGTTCTTTGTTTTTCCTTTAGCGGTGGATCAAGCAGGCGCAGGACGAAAGTCTATCCTCTGCACGGGACGAAGGCGAGACGCCTTCAGACCCTTCACACCAAAGCAGCTGCTCTTCCAGCGACTTCAGAGCTGGTATTTACTTTTCTTAAAGTACAGTTCAGACTGCATTTGGGTCTGATAAGTTGCGTGTTCACTGTTTGTGTCCTGGGCGTGGTGCTAACAGGTGTCTCTCTTCCCCCAATTCCGTGCCCTTTCTTAGAACTGACAGCACCTTTCAAGAAACGGAAATGGAAGTACGGCACGGAGCCATCGCCGCCCCCCGCCCCACTTCTACCCGGCTCCTCTGAAGGGCTGTTAAGGCCCCTCTCTCCCATAACCCCGCCCCCGGCCCTGCCCTCGGACCCCCTGCGCACGTTACTGCCCGAGCCCTGCCACCTTGCCGTGGGGGCAGCCGACGAGCGATCCAACGGCTACAGCCGTCCGTATTCCCCCATCCAGTCCCCCCCCACCAGCCGCTGCAACACCCCGCTGCAGTTTGAGGTAGGTGCTCTATACCAGGCAGTTGTGCCTTTGTTAGGACCGTTCACGTTTTGTGCTGACTTTATATCGGTCTGGCTTCCCAACCCCCTGTCCATGGACCGCTACCGTACTGTAGAGCACCGTGAGTATAGTTGGCACCCATCCTGTATATTATGGGATCGCCCTGTACTGAAAAATAAAATGTGTCCTGTATCGATCCATCCCATCCCAATCTGTCCCATATTTCTTCAAACATTGCATACCCCTTTTCTGCATATTCTACCACTGGAGCCCTTCCTCGTTGCCCGTTTCACCAGTCTGTGAAATTTTTGTGCACTATAAACCAGTCCATAGTCAGCAAAAGGTTGGGAACCCTTCATTTACAGTGCAAAGAAGATTGAATTTAGTAGCACGGCGGTGCTCACTAAAACACAACTGCCAAGTATCTGGGAGACGCCATGATGGCTCCTGTGGCTTTGAGTCCTGAAGTACTGCGGGAGATAGTTGGCCCAAGTGTTCACCAGCCTGTTCATCTCCTTAGAACAAACCTTGTTCCCACCTGTCTCAAGACTGCTACCGGCATCCCTGCCCCAAAACTGGCAACAGTCAGGTCCTTGAACAACCAGTGACCCTGTCCCCCATAATCATGAAGTGCTGTGAATGACTAGTTGTAATTCACAAAGAAAAATATTCAGCTTGCTTATAGGGCAAATAGATCAAATGAGGACATTATCTCACTGGCCCTTCACACTGCATGGAATAGACATCACCTCAGCCTCATCACATACCTTTGTATTTTGATTCTTGACTTTCCCATTACCGGACCACAGGCTATATGCATGGGCAAGCACTCCACTGTCATAACATTAAATACTGAAGCTGCGTGCTGAACCCTCTGCTAAACTCCCTCTTCGCACATGACTGCTAACCTATCCATGATTCCAACATCATAATCAAAGCTTGCAGTCGACACCACCATGACAGACCTGATCTCAATCAACAACGTCAGGGTATAGACAGGAGGGTGAGAACTTGGAGAGCTGGAGCCAGGACAACAACCTTACCCCAAACCCAAAGGAGACCAAGGAGCTGATACTAGACTTCAGGAGATCAACACACAAGGACCACCCTTCAATATCCCATCAATATCAGTGGCGAGATGGTGGAGTACAGAACTTCAGATTTTCTTGGTGTCCAAATCAGCCATGATCTCTCCTGGTCAAGAAACGCAACAGCCATGGCCAAAAAAGGACTTCAGCGGCTTCATTTCCTCAGAAGCCTAAAGAGAAAACAACTTCCGCAACAGCCGATGGTCATCTTCTACAAGTGCGCCGTAGAGTCATCACCTACTGCTTCACAGCATGGTACCCAGGCAGCACATGACAACAGGAAGGCCCTCCAGTGCATCATCACCTACCGCATCACAGCATGGTACCCAGGCAACACCCGAGAACAGGAAGGCCCTCCAGTGCATCATCACCTACCGCATCACAGCATGGTACCCAGGCAACACCTGAGAACAGGAAGGCCCTCTAGCATGTCATCACCTACTGCATCACAGCATGGTACCCAGGCAACACCTGAGAACAGGAAGGCCCTCCGGCGCATCATCAGAACAACCCAGAAGATCACTGGCTCACAGCTTCCTACCCTGGAGGAACTCCTCAGAACCTGCTGTAGCTGCAAAGCCAGGAACCTGGATCTGCAGTCATCCAGCCCACCCTGGACACAACCTCTTCACACTTCTGCCATCTGGCAAGCATTACAGAGCCCTGACTGCCTTCTACTCCAAAGCTATCACACTTCTAAACACCGTGGACCCACTCCCTCCTCTCACAACAGCACCAAGCTGAACTGAACTGAGGCCTGTCCACACTACACACATCATGCACTACACCGAATACGCACTCTAACTGTTCTGGCTCCTAGCAGTCATATGATCACCCATGCTGACTGTAGGACAATGCTGCTGTCACGTTCATCTTAACACCACAGTTGTGTTCTATGTAATCCATTATACTGTGCAATACTGCTGATCCTAATTATTATTTTACAGTAATTCTACGACTTTCTGCCACTGCCTTGCTTTGGTGCAATGATTAATGTACAATATCCCTCTTATACTTTTATACTGTGTTTTTGTATTTGTACATTGCAGTATGCATTTTTTTTGTTCTTTTAGCTTGTATAGTTTGTATAGAGGATTCTACAGTATGATCCAAACTTCATCTTATTGTACTGTTACAGTGACAGTAAAGATCTCTTGTATGTGGCTGAGCGAGCCATTCCTCAGAGGAGCCACATTGCAGTGTAAAACCCCAGAGCTGAGGATAAGGCTCCGTCTGAGCATATGGCCCACAGCTGTGAGTGTTTATAGCTCAGAAGCGGTGATGAACTGGGAGGTGGCCTAATCTGCAGCCTGCCCTCTTAGACAGTCCCCTTCTGCCCTTGCTCTCGCCCCTCGGAGTCGCCTTTAACGTGCATTAAACACACCTCCCAATTGCATTACTTAAAGCTAATGATGCCGCCTCTCTGCCCACAGAACATCTCCTCTCCTGAAGCCTCCCCGGTACACAGGCCAGAGTCTCTGTCGCCCGAGGTAATGGCCCATGCCCCAATTTCCCAGAATGCCTCTGTGTATCCTCTAAGAATAGATGCACATTCCCTCAAGCTGGTAAATATGGATTTCTTTTCCCCTCTCTTTCCAAATCATGCATCCTGCCTGCAGCCCTGTCTGCGCAAGGAAATGGACGGGCCCTGCGCCATGCTGTCCGACCTGCCCCTGCCCTCCGCCCTGGGCAGCCCCGCGCCCCTGGAGGAGTGTCCCCATGGTGCCTCGGACCCTTTTGGGGTGCCGGGACCGGCAGCACCACCCGTACCCACAGACACGGTGTTCAGCGCCAGGCCAGTGGAGGTCACCATGAGGGAGCAGTCCTTCCGCAAGGAGTTCAACCTCATCTACGCCTGCTCCCCCCTCAACTCCAACCTGGGGGAGGGGCTGAGCGTCCGCACGGCCGGTGACAGGCGGCCCTCCCAATCGGAGGGCAGCTTCTCTCCAGCCGAGCCCTTCTTCAACTGCGTTGGCGGCCAGGGCGTTATCGCAGAGGCGGGCACGGGCTCGCTGTCTCCGTACGCGGAGCCGCACTACAGCGGCTCTTACCCAGACAGTGGCACCCCCCCACATCCCGGCAACCCCCCGCAGAAGAAAAAGGCAAGCTCTTCCTCTTCCTTAGCTAGCCCTCACTTAGCTCTAAAATGATGTAGCTGTCAGGACTTTAGAGGCATTAAAAGCCAATATATTAAATTGGCCTTATTTTCTGTAATACAGTGGAGTTATATTTCATTTTCTTTGGAAAGGAAACCAAAAGCTGATCTGCTATGTGCTCCTTCTCCTGCGTTGTCTTCGCCTGTCTGTTCTGTCTGATTTATGGAGGAATACTTTTCTCTGTCGAGGTCTAAATTTGTAAGAACCGGCTATGGTCATATGGTCAGAGACGGTTCAGGGTTGAAACATCCGCTGAGCGGAGTTCTGGTCAGCGCCACTTTTGGCCCTGCGCAGTGACTCCCCGGTCAATGACAGTGACCCCGGACAGCATAGGGACCCAGTAATCCCTCCCGAGGCCCCTGGGCTGTTCCCGTTCGTCACTCTGACCCTGAACGTCTGCTGACATTGCTCCTGATACTTTTTGCAAAGTATTTTTCCCCACTTTTTTTCCCCTAAGGCAGAAGGCCAACCTGCACACGATTAGTCTGCTGACAGGAAAGCCAGATTACCAGGCTTTATCTGTACGAAGTGAATACAAGACAGTACCAAATATGGTGAATATTTTCTAACTCACTATAGAAGTGTGCATGTCAGTATTGTTGCATCTGCATACTCTCCCCCTCCCAAAAAATACATCAACTATTAATATGCAAGTTTTTTTTTTTTTTTTTTTTTTGTGAAGTCCATGTTTCATTACAAGTATTTCCAGATAGTCACTCTTTTTGTTGCCATGACGACGTTCCATCATCGGGCTCGGTCAGGGTCCTTGTGGCCCGACCCAGTTTGGTCCGTTCCACTCCGTCCCACCATCTCTCAGCATCCATCTGACCCCAGCGAGTGAGGATGGATATAGTGCTTAGCTGTTGAGGGCCGCCGGGGTTGGCCACGCCCCCGCAAGGGCTACCTCACCTCTATCACCTGACCGTCCATACAGCGGCAGACTTGCTCCGCCCATCATTCCCCCTGTCTTGGGTTTCCTGCTCGTCGCCTACCTGTGTGGACTCTCTGTGCGCGTGTGTGCCTGTGTGTGCGTGTGCTTGCTCCGTGGTACGCTTCCCTGTTGTGCTGTCGTCGTTCTTGACCATGTGCTGCTACCTGTTGCTTGTGCTGCAATTGTGCATTTGACAATAACCAAACCACCGAAAGGCACTAATAGCGGTGGGTCCGTGCGTGAATGGAGCGGAGGACGTCGTCAGCCGTCGTGACGTGATGCCAGCGGCCCCTACTTTCACAGGACTAGCCTGTCCCTTCTGCAGAGTTTTTACAAAACGTCACTGGCGGCTTGTAAATTACCCGGTCCTGCGAGGCTATGGTGAAAAAAGCTGCTCGTTTCACTGTATTTTACTTGTGCATTTGCTTTTTAAAATTTCATTCCTGAATATAGAACGACAGAGAAGCAGTCAATTGATTATTGGCTCATAGGCTAATCAGTTGAAACCTACCTCCCCTGTATTTGACTACTTATACAGTTAAATTTAAGTTCATGTTCGGTTTTGTCTATCGAAACTAAGAATGACAGATATGACTGAAAATGTGTCAGCCTCTCCCCCCCACACGGTTGCAGGCTTTTGTCCCAGTGGCGACCACGTCCTAGCACTGCAATAACACTCGAGCATCCCACTGCCGCAGTGAACCTCATTTCCCTGTCCGGTCTGTCTCACTCTTTCTCAGTGGCAGATTTGGCAGCACTGTTGTGATGTCCCTGGCTCGGGTATTTTGCCCATGCCCCCTGTGCACAGTATTTTTATATACTGGTCCACGGAAGGATGTCATTATCTTGAGCTTCCGGAGAAGATTCCAGAATGTTTCAGTCAGGACGTTTCTTGTCCAAAACGCTCATTAGAAGACTGGTTTGTCCGTCTGTGCAGTCAGCACCAAATCATTTTATTACCCTCAATACAGTTTTAGCAGCAGCCTGAGTGCTTCTGTCTGACCCCCCCCCCCCCATCAGTGTCACCCTCCATCTAGTATAGCTTGAATCACACCTCCTAACCCTAAGGTTGTGTCTTCGTTTGGGGCCTCTAGGTGTCCCTGTTGGAGTACCGGAAGCGCAAGCAAGGGGCAAAGGAGCCAGATGGGGCTGCTGGAGGTGCAGAGCCCTCTAGTGGCGCTCGCTCAGCCCTGCAGCCCCCATCCTCCCCCCTGAGCTGCCTGTCCTCCCCAGTGCATGCTCCCATCCCCCACATGGAGGAGGTTAGCCCCCCGGACCACGGAACAACCTCTCAGCCCCTGGGGCATCAGTCTAGGGCCCAGGACAGCAGCAGCCACTGGTAAGGCCCACAGGGATTTTTTGACTGTTTACTGGGGTTTCTCAGTCCGATCCCTGGGGACCTACAGGCAGTCCACGTTTACTGGGAGCTGGAAGGGAGCAAAAATGTGGACCAACTGTGGATCCCCAAGGACTGGATTGGGTAACACTGGTTAACCTATTACCTGGTAATCCAGCCAGACTGGTCTCTGATAGGAAAGTTTCAGAGCTCCTCCTCTTCCAGAGTGAGTGTGAACTTCTGATGTGGTATTTCCTCCCTGCCAGGATGGTGCCCACTTCAGTTGAGCGGCTGCGAGAGAGCCAGGGCGTCCTGGAGCGGGTGCTGAGGGGCGGCCTCAAGATGGAGCACGCCCTGAAGAGGAGCGAGGCCCCGGCTAGGCCTGCCGAGGGCCGGGAAAAGGAAGCCGGCACGGGGCCTTGGGCCGCCGGCACGGACTGCCCCCAAAAGAGCTCCCCCGGGAGGCGGCCGAACGTGGCCGAGCCACGCGCGTCTTCTGCCATCGCGGATCTCCACGACGCAGACAGCTATGATACCCAGGCAGCCCCCCGGGGCCTGGTGTCCCCCGCCAAGAGCCCCCAGCGGTACAGCCACGGCTCTGCAATCTACTCTCACCAGGTATTCCCATCTCCTATGACCCCGGGGTCTGTTTTCTTTCCCCCTGACCATAACCTCCTTTCCCAGTCGTAGGGAATGACATTTCCTGATAACTGAGCAGTGGGAAACCGGATGAGGTTCTGCTGCGGATCGCCGTGCCTGGTTATCCGTCGGGTTCAGTCAGTCAGTCGGTGTCCGTGTTTGTTTTAGGTGCCGTCGATCGTGTTCGAGAGCCATCAGAAGACAGAACCATCCTCCTTCCTGCACCAGAGTGCGTCGTCGCCCTTCCGCGGCTCCTACAGCCCGTCAGCTCCCTCCCCCAGCCAGGCCTACTACTCACGTCTGACCTCGAATCCCCCACTCACTCAGGAACCCCCTCTACAGCAGCAGGTGCCTCCCAGCTCGGCGCCTTGCTACCCAGCCCAGGCCTCCTCCGTCACCTCATCGTTCGACTCTGTCCTTTGTGGCTCCTCCCGCAAGACAGGGGGTGGTGGGCCCTCTGGAATCGAGGGGTCCCAGTTTTATAGCGGGAGCCCCCTGAAATCCAATCTGCTGAACAGCGCCCCCTCTGGGCTGGTCACTACCACCCCCACCGGCATCCCCAGATCCCCCTCCCTCAGCCAGACTCTCCAAAAAACAGACGCATCCAGGCTATCCCAGCAGCCCGGGGTACGGACCTTAAGCCCAGACAGCCCTGGGCAAGCGGTGCAGCCCCCAGGAAGCAGGCTCCTGTCCGCCGCCAGTTCCCAGCACTATACGCAGCGCAGCACCCCTGTTGGCCAGTTCCAGCATAGGCAGATATCGGGCTCAGGAGTAAGGACACAGTCAGGAAGTTACTGAGACTCCTGGGGGGGTGGGTCATAGAGCCCGAGGAGGGAGGACGTATCCGTCAGACCAGGACTCTTGATTGTTTTCTTATCTTCCCCCCCCTCCTTTCTTTTTATGGAAGCAGAAATTGTCGTTGACATGGCTACACATGGACTTTGTCATCTTTCAGAAATGCTAGACAAATGTAAAGGGTCCTGTCACTTTAAGTTCTCCTTTACATTATGGAGACCGAGTGCAGGTAGGTGAGGTTATGGAGAATCTAGACACGCTGATTAGTACCTGTTCTTTTGGTACTTCAAACGATTATGATGGGTTTTTTTTTTTTTTTTTTTTTTTTTTTTTTTTAAACCAAGCATAAGAAAATCAAACATAGGTGGAACTCCAGATCATATACGATTTGGTTTCTGAGAGATCAGTCCTACCGTAACAGAGGGTTTGTTTTAATTGTAAAATTGTAACAATACGAACAAAACTTCTTCATACCATCCGTTATAAAGATTCAGGGAGGGAACGGGACAAAAGAAATATAATTGAGAAGACTGAGTTCCTGAGAAGATCATTCCATACAATCCCCAGCCTCTGCCCCCTCCCATAAATGACATAAGACCTCTGGAGTCAGGATCTGTAATTGTATTTTTTTTTTAAGTTGATCTTACTTCACTTATAACAATTCTAGGCTTGGTATATTGTACTTGACTCATACAGATCTTATAATCCATGGTGCTGCAGTTTATTTTTTTATTTATTTTTTTAATCCATTATACTTTTCTCCACACATAGTGAAGTCATTCAATCTATTTGTAATTGGGAAAAAGGACTTTTGAAAACTGAATCACAGTGATTATTGTTATTTTTTTAACAAACATTCAGTGTACAGGAATGCAGGGAGAGCTACAGAGGGTAAGTTGGGGGTGGGGGTGGTTTTTTTGTTTTTGTTACCTGTTTGGTTGTCCCGTTAAATCCTTGAAGACTAAGGAATTATAAAAATGAGAGTTAATGGTTTTTTTTTTTGCTCCCCTTGGACCAACTCCGCGTTCCCCACACCTGCCGACACGACAGGACACTGTGCTGGCGAATGTGTCAGATGGGGAGAGCTGCTCTTTCCTTTTTTTATATAAAAAAAAAAAAAAAAACTAAAAAGTTTGTAAATGCAAGTGCTGCTTCAAGAACGTTTCATTTTCCACAGAATGCTGTACCTCTCGTTTTTATCTCTTTAGCTGGTTTGTTACCCGTCAGGATGAACGAAACACAGCGAGGTCACCAAATCGCACAGCAGCCGTCGCATGGGGACTAAAGATGGAAAACTGTCGAATGCGCACGCTGTCCACGGGCCGAGTGCTCACATGGACCACCGATTCTCCTCCGGTGTGGACAAATAACCCCTCTTCCTCCAAACAGAGAGGCTCTGCCCAAGGAGGAATGAGCGCAGGATCTACTGGGAAAGGTGGCTTCCGTTGCATACACAAGCTCCCTCCCCTCCACCTGTTCGGGGTGGGATTTGTGGTTGACTGGACAAATGGCGGATTGAGCACTCTCGTGACCTCTGACCTCTCCCCTGCCTCTCCTGCAGAAGACGGAAGGGTACTCACTCGTTACCTGAATGTTTCTCATTGTGAAAGTCATGGCTGAAGAAAACTTGTGACCCAAAATACCAGCACCTTAATTAAAAAAAAAGCAAATGTTGTGTATGATCATGTACTTTGTATAAAATGGGTTATATACTGTACGAAGAAAATATAGTACACTAAATTTGCAGTTTGGCTTTTCTTTTTGGTCTGGCACAGCTGGAAGCCCGGGACCAAATCTGACCACTAATGATAAACCCCTGATGATTAAGGAAAAGCAGATTTTGGAACTGATCTTCACCTTTTTTGTGCAGTATAGTCACATCTACGACTAGGTTCCTCAGGTGCGACGTAAACTTAGCTCAAGTGAAGTTTCCTAATAAGTGATGTTGAACAAAGTTGCAGAGGGAGATGTATGGGTATGAAATATTAATTCATTCCATATGAAGGGCAGCTAAGCTCCTGCAAACATGTAAAACTATTTTTAAAAGCCACTCGTTCAGCCAGGGCTATGGTGGTCATGGTGTATAAAATGTACAGCTTATTTTTGGTGTTTTGGAACACTTGTACCCTGCAGAGGGACAGTCGACATCCCTGCCCACTGAGCCTCCTGTTTGCTTGTTTTAGATATATGGCTGGGAGAATGGGTGACTAACCCAGAGGTCGTAATAATTATCTGAGTCTGCATATCATCCCAAGGGATATTCTCTGGGATACATTGGACCAAATCATTGTACTTTGCTTTCAGCACTGTAGAGAAACGAATCTGTTTATGTACGCTAACGATGACTCACAGAAATGGTGGTCCTGCCATCTTGTGGGCAGGTTAAAAGCAAAAGGGATCTGAAGGGGCGTGACGCTTGTAATAATGTCTCATTTACTGGGCAGCTATTGATTGGGTGTTGGGTAAATTTGTGCCCAGGAGCCTGAAGGTCAAAGTTCAGGGGGCCACCTAGAGGGAAAGAATGTGGTCTCTCGTGTTGCCTCACTGCCCGATCCAGCTGTAGGCTCAACAATCTCTCTGGGTTCTCCCAGTAGACCACCCAGTATCCACACTCTGTCTGTACCTACTGACACTTCTCCGGCCGTGACGTGGGCTTCTTTGCTCTGTGGATTGAAAATGACACGTCAGTACATGTGCCCTTGTTTTTGGATCAAGCCAAAACAGCCATAATGGGCCGGCATTAATCTCTATATATCTGCCTAAAATCAGCTCCACTTCTGTGGAAAGACTCCTTGGTCATTTTAGCAGCCATAAGCGTTTTGTGGGAAAGCGCCTTGACTCACGAGAGGCAGAGGAAGCCTGAGTTGTGGCAGTAACACGTCTCGCTGTCCCTGAGGAAGGTCTTGCCCGGGCTGAGCAGCCTGCCCCTGGCGAGGCAGGCACCTGGGCGGGTCGATTTAAAAGGACAGATTTAAAACGAGGAAGGTGAAGCGAGCTGCTTGAAGTCCGCTGACGATGCAGGTGTATAAAAAGCATAGAACATTTTGTACGCCTCATCGCCACAGGTAAATCGCGCGTCAACCTGCTATAAAGTACAATAGCCACAATATTGTATATTAATTGTCTAATACTGTGTTGTTTTGGAGATAAAGACGGAGAATACATTTTGCAATGAAAAATTCTAAAGCTAAATGGAAGTAAACTAATACCTTTTTGTCTCTTCCTGTTCACATAAATGTATGATGAGATGTCAGGGTTGTGGTCTTAGAAGTGAAAATACTGCTCGGCTATATGCCAGATTTGGGATCGCAGCCGATATGCTACTGCTTCACTGTCGGTAACCAGTCACATTACTTTAACCCAAAGTAGACCTGGCCACTAGGAGGAGTTCTCCTGCCAGTCAGGATGCACAGCCTGTGGGGAAATTGAGGGCCTTTTAAATATAGTGACAGAAGGCATTGAACTAGATGGCGCTTGATTTGACACACAGCCACCCGAATCCTCCTTTCGGAAGAGCCTCTCAAACCAGCGATCTGCTGGCTGAAGAGTCTTTCATCTCAGATGTCTAAATGTTGTCCGAAGCCTCGCGAGACCTGAAGCGCGAGCTCCACAAGGGAAGCCAAAACACACTTGTGCGATGAGAGTTAAAGGAAACCAAGTTGGTACAGCAGTGATTTGATCTTAAAAAGCTGTTCTAATACGTGGTGAGCCCCGGAAATGGTCTTGTTGGTTTGAGTTTGGTTAGTCGTTTTTAATTAGAGACTGTAGAATTCCCATTTTGAACACACTGATATATGATTTTAAATGGTTACTTTAAATGTAGTTGAATTCACTATATCAGTTTTAAGACTAAAATAACCCTTTCAATGAAATAATACAGATGTTAAATGTTATACCGTATCATATAATTAAAAAATAAAATTTAAAATGTGTAGTGGTATAGCCATGACGCTTGTATCAGAGAAAATATATCAGGTAAAATTGCATCATATTGAGATGAAGTTTTAAATTATTTTTATGTACACACAGGTTTCCCACGATTGAGGTGGAGGTATTTTCTTGTCTAGCAGACTTGTTCGGCTAACAGAATGTGCCAGATACCCAGTGTAGCTTCTTCAAACAACTTTCCTGTGACTCGCCTATTCAGAGCCCCTGAGGTAGAACATGGAATTATGTTCTTACCTGAGTGATGGGAGATGGCTCCTTCGGTTCCTCCATAAATCCAGATGATCTGCAGAAGGAGACAGACAGCCCACAGCTTGGCCAACAGCATGGGAACAGATGCAAGGCTCGCGCCTGTCATACTGGTCCAAACTCTTCACGTTGTCCTCACAGGATGGGTCTGAATGACTTCTAAACCTCCTCCAGAACTTAATGTCTTGAGCTGAAGTTGTGTCTTTTACTTCTGCTTGAAGGCTCTTTTTGATGATCTGCAGCTCAGTCCTGGAAGTCAAGGTGTTGGTGCTGAAATGGAGTGTCTTCATTCCTCACACGTTTTATAGGCCTCTAAACAGCTGCTTGCAGCATTCAAAGTGTCTTACTTTCTCTTGCCCCTGTCTAACATCCCTAATATTTTTCCATTGGCCTGTTACTCTGGCTGCGTTGTAGTCTTCCCTGTTTCCCGCGCCTTCCTTGTGAGACGTCAAGGAAAATTTTTCCATAAATATTTTTCACGTTTTCTCTGTGTCATTTGGTTTTTATGAGCTAATATCCCCATCTGGATTTTCCTGTCTATGTGCAGCCTGCAGTCTTGCTTTCACAAAGGCAGACTATAATATCGGTAGTGTGGGGACAGTCTTGCTTGTGTGTGCCATCTTGGCTATATTCTCAACGACAACGAGAAAGGAGACATCTGTCGCGGTATGGATGGCACATGTTGTCGATCCAAACTGAGTGTCGTTTATTTGGACTGGTGGTTTTCTGTGAGAGAGATGGCTTATACGGTGTGTATAATGGCATCTCTCTGGGAAAATTCCAAATGTAAGACATATTCACTAGTGGTCTGATTTGGATGCTTTATGTAACAGCATTGTATTCGCCTGTATTTATTTTTCCATGCTCTTGTGGGTGTCCTATGTGCCTTGCACACATCCAAGCCCTCGGCGTGAATGTAGATACCCTGCTTGTTTTGCCACGAGCTGCCGACAGCATGTAGATGCATAGGGTAGCGCTTCCTGCGGGGGACGGCCAAGTCACATTGGGGTCACTCCAACCGGGCCAACTGGCTACAGGGTGGAGCATGACAGGGATTTGGGAGCTGTTGCCATGGCAATGTCACACGTACACGGGTGCGAAACTGATTTCAGGTTTGTACTTGTGTTTTTTCCTTGAATGGGATGCTGATTTTCAAACCTTATCTGACCACTATATCCAGTTACCCATGTCTTTGATCAAACCAAGTGACTGATTAATGATTTTCAGAACACTGCCAGGTAGGTAAATAGACGGAACTACTTTATGAAATCGATCGTCGCCTTTTCTACATCTCCTTCAGTCCATCTATCTTCCAGGACCGTTTACCCTCTTTGAGCATGGAGAAATTCACACCACCAGCCCACCTGTTTAGTAGCTATTGCCAAGTCCAGACTGTGTAGTACTGCCTGCTTCATTGGCACTGTCATCTCATGCACTAGTAACTGTGTTTATTGCTCTCCTGATAAATAATAGCCGGTAGAAGGACCACACAGGTGCAGGTGAGAGGCCGTTCTGATGGAAACCCACCAGCAAAGAAATCGTCATATCCGGTGGAAACCGGCAGATTTCCTCTGTGAGATCACGCGGTCGAGGCTCTGCTGACACTCTGCGCCTGCTTGCAGAGGTCCGTTTTACCGCCCGATGGGCACGAGACGACATGCTAGCCGAGTCCTGCCACCGCCCCAGTAGGACCCTGGCATCTTGGCTGAGGGACCAGCGAGCCTGGGGGACTCTTTTCTGTTACTCTCCGCTGGGCCTGGCTGGACACAGAGGCGGGTTGGAAGTGGCCTTTGCAGCCAAGCGGCAGGCTGCAAAGAAACCAGCCATCTGTGCTTCTCCTTTCCAGTCTCTGTCTCTGTGATATTTTTTTTTTCCCCCTGCAACATGTTATTCCAGAATTATAAGCAAGCTTCGCTCTTTGGAGCTACAGTACTAGCAGGAAGACGCAGGACTGATATGAGGCTGATGCTGGATGCGGGGAGGGCAGGTGGTGGGTGTAATGGGCCGAGGTAATTCCCTGCTGTGTCTTTCCCATCAGCCAAGGCCCTGGAGTTCCCCCAGGTGCTCTCCAGTACCTGCCCCAGCTAATCCCTGCCAAGTGTGACTCAGGACAAGAGGGGGCGCCGTTGAGGGAGATTGGTTGCATTTTTTTTTTTTTTTAACTATTCATTACCTGGCCAATGTAGAAATTTCACATCAACATTTGCATAGTGCATAATTTTATCACCCACTCATCAATTTTTTTTTCTTCTTTTCTGTGGCTAAAAATAGAAGAGGAACAACTGATTCACCGAAGTGGAAAGGTTTGCTGTCGTGTAGAGACATTTCCTGTCTTGGTTTTCCAAAAAAAAAAAGAAAAAACAGCTGCAGTCTCCTCCTCTTGTCATCTCCTCAACCCACACAACCTTGGAAATTTAATATAAATTTTAAATTCCTTTTTTTGTCTACAGAGTTGTGGTTTGGTACCTGGCATTTTATGGTTATTTGCTTCATGCTAAAGAATTCTGGGATAATGTTGAGCTGGATAACCTTGATTATTTTATTTATATGTGCGATACCAGTCAACAGTTTGAAGTCTCTTATTGGGATTTCTGT
The DNA here is from genome assembly GCA_015163995.2 of Mormyrus lacerda. NCBI lineage: Eukaryota > Metazoa > Chordata > Actinopteri > Osteoglossiformes > Mormyridae > Mormyrus > Mormyrus lacerda. The sequence goes on along the minus strand of JAABNX020000123.1, from coordinate 1,029,959 downwards.
TTTTTTTCATCAATTATATATTTTTCCAAAAATACAAACATGACATGAACCGAAACATAACAATGTTCAGGAAAACTGACAATTGCCCCTAATAGTGCCCCTGACACCAGCAAATCATCCCCAGGTTGTGGCACAGCCTCCTCCATTGAAAGTGGGAATCGCACATGCAGAACTCACGGGCGCAGGTCAGAACAAATCAAGAGTGCAGTTGCAGAGAAGCTCAGTGTTACTTAGCAGTGCATGCTACATACAGTGCAGTACTGTATGGGGAAGAGGAACAGGGGGGAAAGCAGGACACAGCTTCTGCTAAAAGTAACCTGAGAGCTGGAAGGGAAATAAGCGGGTTCTGGAGGGAGGCTCTGCAAAAGCACCTTTCAAGGTTCTGGGTATCGAAGGGGTTTAAGGTTCCTATGGGCTGGTGAGGCAGAGAGGCGGTGGCCACAAATTGCTGGTAGCCATCCAGGATAGGATCTGTGATACAAAGAGTGTGTAGAGAAAACACTTCCCACATTGTCACTCTCCCTGTTTATCAGGAGTGCGCTGTCTTTATACTCCCTGGAAGGTTTCCCAGAAGGTGGACGATGGTTCCCCAGCTGTGGGCAGTAGACGTTCCTCACACAGAGCACTTTGCTCTTTACGGGAGCTGTCTGTTGGAGAGGTTCTGAAACCAGCACGGAGGAGTCCGCAGCTGGGGTGGGGTCGCTGCCCTCACCTTTCGATGCCTTTCAGCTAAATATTTCTGATGATTCATTATACGTATATAATTTCGTCACTGGCCACTTTATCAGGTACACCTGTTCAACTGCTCCTTGAAGTAAATATCTAATCAGCCGATCATATGTCAGCAGCACAAAGTATGAAATATTGCAGATTCAGGTCAGGAGCTTCAGTTGATGTTCACATCAAACACCAGAATGGGGTTAGAGGTGATTTAAGTGACTTTGAACGTGGCATGGCTGTTGGTGCCAGATGGGCTGGTGTGAGTGTTTCAGAAACTGCTGATCTACTGGGATTTTCACGCACAAGCATCTTGTGGTTTACTGAGAATGGGCGGAAAAAAATACATCCAGTGAGCAGCGGTTCTCTGGCCAAAAGTACCTTCTTGTTGGCAGGTGTCAGAGAATAATGGTCATTATCTGGTTTAAGATAATAGAAAGGCAACAGTAACTTAAATAACCACATGAAGAGCATCTCTGAATGTGCAACACGTCAAACCTTGAAGCAGATGGGCTACAGCAGCAGAAGATCACAAAGGTGGTCACTCCTGTCAGCTACAAACACGAAACAGAGACTACAGTGGACACAGACTCACCAAAACTGGGCAATGGAAGATTGGAAAAATGCAGGCTAATCAGACGAGTCTTGATTTCTGCTGTGACATTCAGATGGTGGGGTCAGAATTTGGTGCACGCAGGATGAAAGCATGGATCCATCCTGCCTTGCATCAGCAGTTCAGGCTGGTGGTGTAATGGTGTGCGATTTTCTTGGCACACTTTGGACCATTTAGTACTAATTGACCATCGTTTAAATGCCGTAGTCTATAGTTGCTGACCATGTTTGTCCCTTTATGACCACAGTGTACCCAGCTTCTAATGGCTAATTCCAGCTGGATAATGCACCAAGTCACAGAGTTCCCATCATCTCACACTGGGTTATTGAACATGACGATGAGTTCACTGAACTCAAATGGCCTCCACAGTCACCAGATCTCAATCCAACAGAGATCCTATGAGAGGTGTTAAAACAGAAGATTCGGATCATAAAGGTGCAGCGGACAGCAACTGCGTGATGCTATCATGTCAGCGTCTTTGAGGATTGTTCCAGCAAGGTGTGCCTACTAAAGTTGTCAGTGAGTGTACAGTAGATGTATATTTGGTTGAAGAACTCGACTTTGCACTTTGTCGCTTCTTAGATAAAGATGGAATCCAACAGGAGAACAGCATTCTCTCGTTAATGACAGTCCTTATTTCTAAAAAGAGGGAGAAGGCAATCCCTTTATAAAACAGTCATCCTCATAATGTTGCATTCTTGTGATATTTAGCTTTTTAAAACATGACCAGGGGAACAGTTATTTACAGCCACCCAGCAGTACTGTAGACCCGGCAGCTGACATCGTTCTCTGCTCCTCACTGGGCTCCTTGTGTGGCTTTTGTCTCACGCTGATCATTCTATCACAGCTCAGCGGTCATGTGATTATTCCTTCCATCTGCCACAGATGATGTGCACTATAGATTTCATGTTAGCTTCTCTTTTCCAGTCTTGTCAGTTGTCATTATGTTTGTCTCTGTACTTCATCCGTGCGGTGTGTGGTAGGGTGTGATGCTGAAGCAGGGTGTCACTGCACACTCAATCAACACCTTTTATGCAGGTGGAGTTAGTTTGGACACCTAGATGGGTCTGGAGCCCCTGATTCATGCCCTGTTTAGAATCCTTTTATTTCTGAGTTTGCTTAAAATGTTAAGGCGTTTTATTAACTAAAGGCAGATTAAACCCTTTTTCTTCTATACCAATTTGAATCTTTCATCAAATTACAAAACGGGATGCGGCTTATACTTTTATCCATTTATTTCTTCTTAAAAAAAAAAAAACAACGATGAACATATAGTGACTGGTGATGTTGGCTTTAGTTTGACTTCCAAGTGACAGTCTTGTACAGACGTTTCTGTTTTGTGACAGAGACACTTCACAGCATCTCCTTCATAAATAATGACAGCAAAAAAATAAAATAGCACTCGATATACAACAAATAAATTAATAAAGTACAAATTCCACAGTTTTGTATTTCATTGGCGCGTCTGTGGGGGGAAAATTACCTCCAAAATTTCACTGTTGGGTGATAAGGACAGACTCATGTTACAGAAACCCTCATACACATATAACATTAAAAAAAAAAAAAAGATTTTAATAGCAGTTAAACTATACCATGAAGTCAATTGGCCATGTCTGATTAGCACTCAGAGTATAATATCTATGGTATAAGAGAAAGGTCTAGAATATAGTGTGCTATGAATGTGAGATACATGATTATCACATTTCCCACACTCAGATGACCCAAATGTACACCTGGTTGGCTTTCAGCCTGAGGCACTTCCCAAGGCCTGGACGTCACGAGGCCTGGACAGGGATGCCGTTCTTTAGTGCCAGTGAAGCTTCAACCCACAGAATATTCAGTGCTGGCTTAGTAATATTGGCTAAAGCCAAGTAGTACTTCCTAAGCTTGCCAAAAAAGCCTTGGCCTCTCCCTTTGGGAGCTAAACCTGTTGCTGTTTCTGAATCCAAGACCCCTGACTTCAAGCCTCAGTCACAATCTCTGAGAAAAACTTAACTTTCTAAGGATTTTTAAGTGGCCCAGTGTTTCTGCTTTATGTAGCATCTCTTAAATGTTGGATAATGCTTTCTGCAATTCATCAACGTTGAGCTGATTAACAAATTTGTTTTTTGTTTTTTTTTTTTTAAAAAAAAAAGGCGACAGTCTATAAAAAAAATCCTGGTGGATATGTGGAGCTTCATGAGTTACCGCAGAGATGGCCAGATGACAATTTTCCCCCACAAAACGGTATTTTTGAAACTCTTTTTGTGAGGTTTAATTTACTTGGCATCCTTGTGGCAGCAAAATGAGTCAAGCAATCTCATATCAATTTCAGATAACATTTTGTAGCAAAACATTTAATTCGGCATAACTTACATGTATAAAACAAAACAAATTTCAATGATTAATAACTGCCTTAAGCACCTGCTTTTCACATTGGCACACATCTCTAAACTTGAAGAGGCTCCATTAGCTGAGTTGAGGCAGAGGTGCAGGGTGTCTTTAGGGAGAGTCTGGTGACTGCAGTTCAAAGAGTTAAACTGGTTCATGTGTATGCAAGTTAAACTTGACATACCTTTTAACTCCCCCCCCCCGACACCCCCACAACCCTCACAGGAGCCTCAGGCCATCTACAAGACCGGTTGCATTCAGCTGTTTTTGCCCCTACCTAACATGCCTGTGTTTTGTTTTTGTCTCCCCCCCCCATCAAAATTGTTCATCCAATAGCTCTGAAAAGGAAAATCTTTCCCCTAATATGTCTACTTGTTTTGTCTCTCACGGTTGCCTTCCCAAAATGCCCTCAAAACAGGTTTTCATTTAATTTCATTTCAAGTTTCACAGTTACATAATTTCTGAACAATAACAGCACACGTTTTTGACACAATGCTCTGTTGATTCTGGGTGGGTTGATTTTCCTTATGTATTATTTTGAAAAATAACTGAGATGAAAACTTAACAAAAAATTGAAGAAATTATACTTGAACAAGGTTATTTTAGGAAAAAAAAAAATGTCGGTGTGACTTTTTAAAAATTTTTCCAGAAGTATTTTTTTTAAGCAGTTGACAGTAAAATAAGCAGAAGACACCTTTTGGGAAAACAGATTTGCATCGCAAAATTTCTTATAATCAAGTATGGGGCTTCGCCAGCAGTGTGCTTTTCGTATGGTACGAGCTGTCTCAAGACTCTCCATTTTGCCCCTGAATTGAAATCCTCTTCTCGATTTATCCCTTCCCTCCACCTCCGTCGGTTCCTCCTCATTTCGCAAATTCGCCGTTGCCTGAGTGAAGCGTCACCTCCAGCCAGGCAGCAGTCTGAATGCCACAAACTCCACGGAAATGTTGTCAAGGAGAAGGAAAATGAGCACCATACTGAGGAGTTTACCATCTTTGAAGGTGATGTTTAGTCTGTTTCCAGCTGTCCATTCCCAGAATCCTTTGAAGGTGGACAGTTTTTATGGTTCTGTTGTCTTGTGCCCAGAAAAGTCATAAATTCTCCTAACCCCCTCCCCCAGTAAATGGAAAAAGGTAATGATGTTTCCTGTTGATCTGAAAAAGACATGTCACCACCTATGACAGGCTTACATGTGACTTTGAGTCACTCAGCTGATTCCTGAGAGATGTTGGGCCTCTGTCATCTCCCTCATGGAGCAAAGAAATTCATAACTAGAGCCCCACTTCACTAACCATGACAGTGGACAAGATCAGCTCCTGCAGCAGGAATTACTAGAGATTATTTTGACAGGTGATTTACATTTGATTGAAAAGTCCAATTATCTAGTTATAATAGAGACCCTTGATAATTTCCCTAATAAAAAGCATTTTCTTAAATGTTTAGTTTTACCACTATTAGGCAGTTTCAGTTTGAAGAGCATTCACATGTCCAAATGCTGTGAACTACAACTCTGTTAACACTTTATACCAGTGGTTGGGAATTTTAAGTAATCTGTTCACTGTGATTCCAACTTCACTGCCCTCTACGGTCATACAAAGGAGTAATACCATGTATGACCAGATATAAAACACTACAGACAGTAGATACCATTGTGAAATTTCCCAGTTTTCTGGTAATTGTTTCCTGGACATATATACATCGTGTAAACTGATCGTGAGAAACCATTTCACCTAAGGCCCAGTTGAATTTAACAAAAATAGAGCTCTGCATAGGTTTGGAAACATCTTACTTTAACACTTCGCTAAGAATCTTGAGGATTTCATATTAGATTATTTATGAAGTTTATGTCGTTTGCCTCCTTACCGCCATTGATTTTAGCATAAAATTGATTCCTATGCGACTCACTGACTCGTTAAAAAATCTTTTTATGCTGCGTCATTGTCTAATTTCAAATTTAATATAAGCATATTATATGGCAAAGCTATATTATTGAGAATAAAATATTTTCCCCGTTTCTCCAGAAGGAGAAAAAAAATCAACCATTGGGATATCAAGAATGTATTTTTATTGTTGCATGTAGAGGAATTATGTTAAAATTAATTATTTGCGTTCTGCATTTATTGTGAAAATATATTTTAAAGTAGCATTTTATTCTATTAACAGATACATAAATCTCTTTTAAGACGTTCTGTTTTGCCTCAATGATAAAGTACAGTAGATAAACTTTAAAATTATTTTCAACTTATGAGCGTTTCACTCTATATGATAAAGAAATAATTTATAAAACAAAATTACAAAAAAATAACTACCCTCGTGACTGCCTCGTGGTAGTGGTAGTGGTGGTGGGGGGGGTCTACAAATAACTCTAATAAATGACCTGGTCTTTGGCAGGGCTAGTCTCTGTAACATTTTTTAATGCAATCGGTTCCCCACATTGTTTGAATACAATCAGTTTCCTGAGATTATTTTATTTTCTGATCGCAAAACTGAAACTAAAAACTCGCGTGAATTAAAATAACCGAGGTGTCTATTTTAACTTGATCAAGTTACATCGGTCATCCTTGAGATGCTATTATAAAGTTCTCCTTAAAAGATCCACCTAAATTTTAAAACTACTTTTGAAAACCATGTGATTAGCCTACACACTGACAAATGGTCAACTAATTTGTTGTTCCTAAAAATGTATACACTGTCTTAACGTTTATACAAAGTTTTCATTTCTCCCCACACTTTTCTTCTAGTAGTGAACGAAATGGAGTAAAATGGCTTGGACAAAAACGGGTGTAAACACATCACATAACATCCTCACCCTTGACTCACATTGCATTCTATCCGAGAAAAAGAAACTTGTCGTAACATCAATGCCTGCCTTAAAATACTTGTTCAAGAAAGTGTCCAAAATAACCCAAACAAAATAAAATTAAAAAGTGCGTTGTCACGTCCTACATAAATGACCTGCAAGAATAAGATGTCACAGAGATGCCACACTATACTACTACAGTTCCAGACGGCACAGTGTTGTAACGGTGTGGGGCGGCCCGTCCGGGCTGCCGCTGAGACAGACTCGGTTGCTCGTAACTCCGATCGCAGGAGGACCGGGGAACCGCTTCTCCTGGCGGCCTGAGTAGGATGCAGCATGCAAGGGCTTCGCTCTCGCCGGGATAAGGACCGAAATTAAACCAAATGGATGAGTGCAACAGAAGGAGGTCGATGCTGTTAGAAAAGGACTCGTTTCCCCCTTTAATCTTCCCCGTAAAACTCTTCGATGAAACGAAAGTTAATTTAAAGATTTTAATGTGGGAAACAGCCGTGAGAATATATAGCCAAGCTGGGGTCTCGCAAGCCCCCAGTGCTGGCTCTCCGGTGCGCTGCACGGCTGCTTTGTAAGCTGGGGTAGGTAGATCAGACTGGTTAGGGGAAGCCTGCCCAGATCGAGCGTTCTAACCCCACTGGCTTGCCGCAAAAGGACGGAGAGGGACCCGAGCAGGTCACTAAGCGAGTTACCCTGTAGTAGTGACCCTGTTTCCTCAAATACGTTTTGTATATGTCAGTCCGTACTCCGCTCACTCCCAGTCTTCTTCAGCAGACCGCCCGTACAGATCGGAAGCGTTACTCGGCGTGTCCTCTACTCTGTGTGCTGTCGTTCATTTGTTCCTTCGTTGTCAGCATGTGTTGGTCACACGTTTCTGAAGTGGCAACCAGGTCGCCGTGCTTGTCTGTAATGATAATTATGCGCAAAATAAGCTTGCTTTCCGTCTTCGTGTTGTTGTTTTTTTGAAGAGCTGGGCATAACGCAATCATTACTGTAAATAAAACGAATCTTAAACGAGTATTAGAATACCGTGGCAATACCATCGTAATTATTTTCGGTATTCCAAGTAAGAGCAGAAAGGTATTGTTTTCTGTTATTTCCCACGGTTTGATTCTTGTAAAGCTGCAGTAGATTTTTTTCCTGTACAAATTTGTTCAAATAAATGCATTTATGTATAATATTTTCTCTTTTTATACATATTTCATTCCAGTGGTATTTTACAAACGGCTGTATATATATATATATCTTCAGGCTGAGGTTGGGTGTGTGTCCTGAAGAGGGGGGTGAGGGGCTGGGAGGGCAGGAAATGGGAGGAATGAAGGGAGAAGATGTTGGATGTGTGGCCAGATGGGAGGGGCCGGAGACGGCGATCTGCTCAGTGGAACCGCTGGACTCCAAATCGCTGGTCCTTGCTGTCTCGGATCTCAATCTGGAGAAATAGAGGTAAGAGTGAGGTTAGAGTGAGTGAGAAACATAAGTGAGCGCATACATAATATGAAAAGGAAGCGGTAGAAGGAGCAGACTGCAAAAAAAGGAGAGAAGAGGAACAAGCTTGGGAAGATGTAGGATTTCAAAATCAAAAGGAAACTTAGGTGTATATCATTGATTTACTTCAGGCTGGGAGGGATTCTTTGGTCCTGTTGAAGGTAAAGTCACTTCAAGAATTTTAGGGATGATCAATCATTCTGTCAATACACCTGTAGGTTTAACAGAAGTGTCCCACTACATTCTGTGAACTCTCTGCCACAATGAGGTGTTCAAAAATCTCAAACTGCAAAGCACTGAAAAGATGGCAAAAGGACACTCTATAGCCCAGTTCAACACAAAGAACACATTTACTGAAAATTTGTTTCTGATGTGCAGTAATTATTGTTATACAAAGAAACTTTGAGATGGCACAAGATTTCTCTACATTTTTTCTGTTTCTGTTTGGGGGTGGCTTTTGGCTTAGATTGGTAATCTTGACAGTCCTTGGTTAAGAGCATCTACAGGATTCTACATAAATATGGTGACATACATATCTGTGTACTAATATGGATCAATTTACCATTAAGCAATGCCCATCCATCCTTCTATTATCCTATTTTTTTTGGGTGGGGGTTGTATCTGGAGCCTTACAGGTGCAAAGGCCGGGAATGAGCCAGGATAGGAGACCAATCCAGTGTATGGTATTACTCACTCACAAATACACACCTATGGCCAACTGGGTAGCTCCAATGAACCTCAGCACACGTTTGGACTGGGGCACCTGCAAACTCCACCCACTTGGAATTCTGGTGGAGACTTGAGCCCTGGTTCCAGAGGTGTGAGACAACACTGCTGACCACTGCACCACCATGCCACCCTACATTAAGCAATGGTTCAATAAAATCTGACTTGAACGTTCAGTTGTATGTTTTCCTGGTCTCTGTGTCCATACTCTGCATGCCATGCTACTTGGGATTAATAAACTGGATGGATCAGACATTAATATTTATTATTATGGAAAGTGCAATATAATTGACAGATGCTACTGACTATAGTTGCTGATTCTGCTGTTTTGTCTCCCATGCGCTTTATAAATCAGAACTGCACCATTTTTCTTGCATGGCTAGTTTCCCACTGCGACTGAGCATGTCTGCCGGCTGACCCTCTCCCCAAGGCAGAGTACTCAACTTGACGTAAAAAGGACACAGACCCGGAGATAAGCAAACAAGAAAATGCCGTCATTGCAGTCCTTGTCTCAGAAAGCTGCTTGCCCTGTGAATTCTCCGTAGTATGAAATATCCCCCTGTTTTCAACACGGCCAGTTTATGTTCCTGCCGAAACAAGAGCAACTTTAAAACAAGACTGTCTGTTTTTTTTATGCATTCCAGACTCGTCAAAGTTCTGAGAGACTCCTGCTGATCTCCGACAGATGTGTCAGCCTCCAAAGGTCATTCTTTGGGCTGTATTTTACTCTTCAAAGCTTATCTCCCCTGCTTTTCATCCTTCCATTTTTTAGCTATACTCCACAAATGCTCCATGATTAACTTATATGACAGACTTTTACATTTAATCCCCAGACTGACCACCTGTGTTCACGCAAGCAGCTCTGCATCCTGTAATGGCAACCAGATACAAAAAAAGTATCATTTGCGTGTCATGTTTTTATTATTTGTATTGCTGGTCTTTAGGTACCCACAGTCTTTTTAATACGCTTGGCATAGTTTGCAGTATGTGCCAAGTACCATAAAGAGCTGTGCAGAAAAAGTCAATTTCTTCCAGTAATTATTTTTTTATGACTGCTCAGTGTGACAGTTTTTGTTATATACAGGAAGTGACCCTGGTGCCCCTTAACCTAACAACTGGAGTTCTACTTTTCAAAATAAACATGCCTAATTTAAGCCAAACTAATTTCCCCGGCAGCACAGGGCACAGGACTGGGGTACCACCTGAATGGGATGCCAGTCCATCACAGGGCACAGGCACACACACACATGCATGCACACATACACACAGACACACACACACACATGCATTTGTATTCATATCTTTCTGAGGTCAGTCCATTCATTTTTATGGGCAAAACCATAGTTTTGACAACTTTAACCTAAAGTTTAACCTTAAGTATACAAACAAAACATAAGACTTAGTTTTTTGATTGCAGTCAAACCTGAGTTTCCCCTTGTGGGGACTGAAAAAAATGGTCCCCATAGCATCAAAATAACATATTTTTATTACATTGTTGGGACATTTCGTCGCAATGTCCTGTTTTCATCCTTCTCATTCTAAATATATATACATCTTTCATACCAACCTCAACACTTCTATTAAAACTGTCTTGGAAAACATCATTTACCTACCTTAGTATATGTACGTTGCCCCTCACACTAATGTCATAAAAAATAGCATTTCTCTGCTTGTGGGAGTTTTACATGCACAAAAATGATCCGAGGGCAGATCGAAAAATGATTGGTCCAGAGAGATAACCAACCAGATTGCAGCGGAGGTGGACAAAACATCTGATTAGTTGGTCCCATCTCCTCTAGTTGCTTGGACCCACCTCATCACAAATCTGATTGGTTATCGCAATCATTTTTTTGTTTTTTTCATGTAGGTAAAACTCCCAGGAGCCATTTCTTACCAAAAACATGCTTTCCAGCTTCAGATGATGTTAATCTGTGGTACCACACATACATTATGTATTATGTATATTATGTACATATGTATAATACATATTTATAGTACATATAATATTTTATATAAGTGTCTATATATATATATATATATATATATATATATATATATATATAATGTACACACACAAATATATATATAAATATACACACAAACACATTGTATATATAATATATATATA
>JAABNX020000123.1:978861-999167 GCA_015163995.2 Mormyrus lacerda | reverse complement strand
ATCCATCCATCCATCCATCCATCCATCCATCCATCCAGGTGTTACTTTTACATTTGCCCTGGCCCTGAGTGTGGAGCTTAAATATTCTCCCCTTGTAGGACTTCCCTTTGAGTACTCTGCTTTCCACAAATAAGTAGTTATGTGACTGTGACTGTGTGTTGCCCAGCAATGGACTGGGATCCTGTGAAGAATGACCTCTGACTCATGCCCTGTACTTCCTGGCACAGGCTACATGTTCAGCAAAACGCTGCACTTGGGATAAGCAGTTATGGATGCAGACTTACTTCATCTTTCAATTTTATGAGTAAGGAGGCTGGTGAAGTAGCAGCCCTGCCTATTCAAACATATCACGGATGAGAGGGGACAGCAAAGATGCCCTTTATTGGCGTGTAGAGTCGATAAATCCCAGGATGCAACTCACAACTATGTCATTCTCTCGTGTGGCTCTAACCGGTGTTTGCCATCAACTCTTACTAGTTACTCCTTCGACATTTTCTGTTTCAGCATTTTCTGACCCTGATTACTCTCTATATGAAGCTGTGAGGCTGACAGGGAATCTATAAGAATTCTGTTTTAACTGCTTATTTTCTTTCTGAGATGAACTTTGTGCTTTCATTTCCCAGCAGCCAGAAAGCATCGATTACAGATTGCCATTTTCTGCCAAGAACAGGTGCAGAGTCCTCCCTAGCATTGCTGTCCTTCTGAGTAAAGTCTTGCCTGAATTAACTGGCAGTGGAGAATGTTTATTTAAGCCGAATTAATTTGCACCTCTTCTGCTTAATTGGAAACTAATGCAATCAGAAATCTGGACATATGAGGAGTGCATTGCACAGAGGTACCCTGAACTAAAGCCCAGTTCCAATAGCGGCTTCAGATCTTGGCTTTATGGAAGAACATGACGCCCGTCTAAGGTGAACCCAGAAGTGTTTCCACACACATTTCTACAGAGGTTTCCAGCAGCAGTGCTCTGTTTAATGATATCACTGCTGTCTTCATTCATGAAAAGTTGCTGAAAGTTCAGCGTAACGTAAGATTCCCGCCATCACATTTAGACGTGTTACCGGATTAGATCGCGTCACCTTGTCATATTTTCACCTCTCTCACAAGACCAAGGTTAAAACACCACAGTGTATAATTTATATATATATTTAATTCAGTCACTCTGTTCAGACAAAATACTATTTATGTACGAGCAGGCATAACAGATGGCAGTGTATTTAAATCAAACGAGCATAAAATGCATACACACGTAAAAATATACCGACCGTAGTCTCTCGGGATTACTTGCATTGGGTCGAGCGACACCATTCTAAGTATTAATTTTATATATTAAACTACAGTATGAAAAAACATATGCCACGATTATTAGGCCTACATTGTTGAAGGATGATTACATTTGCCATAAAGGTAACTGCCGTGCTTGTGCTTATTTTTAATAAGCGATGTATGCACGATTTCGGGGCGCATCTACAGGGGAATGAAGGCGCTCTGACTGCGCCGGGGTCTGACACCGATCACTCTGCATGCTACCGTAAAACCCCTCAAATTCGGGCTAAGCCCAGGTTACTGACTTCTTAAAATAAATTTTAAAAATTGGTGAATATTATTTTTTGGATCTTCCAATTGTTCACGTTCAGCTTTCCAGATACTGAGTTTAATTTTATTGTTATCTGATAATATAACTTCCTTTATACAGCAGGCCAGAGGTAACCACTGGAGACCCCACTTCGCTTTGAAATGCCAATTTTTATTCCCAAACAAGACTTAATAAAACGACTGTAATAAAAAGCGATTACGACCAAACGTTTTAGGCTCCTGCGATCCCTCACCCTCACACGGCTAGTGTACGGCGTATGTCCTGCTCATTTAGCGCAGGTTGGATAGTATTGGCGAGGAATGCTGCAGAAAACGGCGGAGATAACACGTCATTGTATTTTTCGCTTGTTAATTAATTAGTTTATCTTAGATTTAGTAATGTTTTCACGACAACACTCAGAGCCGTCTAATGACACTGCACTGAAGGTTTTATGTATTAAATGCGGCGACAAGATGGAGAGATTGCACCACATATACACTGTTTAAAATACCTCAGATGTTTAATTGTAAAAAAAAAAAAACTCCATGATACAAAATTACCAAACCACGAGACACTGCTCTGTCACATGAATTCCACCCACAATAAACCGCACAAATCGTAATGTAACACTTGAACCTCTGAAATATGTTTATATAGATATATTTCCCCCTTAAATATGTGATGATGCGCAGATTTAAGGTTCAAGACTAGAAGCTGTAATAGCACATATGGAGCAGATTTGCGAAGGCTAAACCTGCTCACCCGTAAAGTAGACGAATGGCTGAACATCGGTCGCGTCTAAACCAGGCGAAAGGAGCGCAGGGTGAGTAAAGGCGATAGCGACGCTATCTGCGATCCCCTCTTACCACACAGCAGCTGCATCCAGGCGCACGTCTTGTAGACAGTGGCGGTGTTGCAGAAGAAGAACAGGGCGAAGCAGGCGATGCAGCCCAAGATGAGTACCATGGACAGCAGCACGAAGAAGGCGGCCGCTTTGAAAGCGCCGGAGGGGATCGAGCTGAAGTCGGAGAAGGTGCCATGGCAGGTGAGCTCCCGGTTGGAATTGCCGTTGCCCACACAGTAATGGAACAAGCCGAAGTAGCCGGCGTGTGGGGTATTTACACTGTCCCCGATCCAGTAGGGCTGAATAAATACCACCACATTTATGATGGCGAAACAAATCGTGAATATCGCCCAGAGTACTCCGATGGCCCTGGAGTTTCGCATGTAGTTGTCATGGTAGATCTTGGAGGCTTCTTGCGATGGCAGCATTTTTTCCTAAATTCCCCTATATTTTCCCGGCGTTCTCCTCTTTATTGCCCCTATATCTTTTCCAATGAGCTCACGAAAACGCTCTTGAGATAACAGGGTGCCTTAAAATAGGTTAAAATACACAGATGTTTCCCTAATAACGTGAAGGTCAGTGCAGAGATTTTTTTTTAAACGAAGAATTAAATCTAGTAATTCCGCCACGACTGATAGTGTTATACTTAAATAGTTAAAATAATTACATATATATATATATATATATATAAACACGGAAAGTGATTCAACAGCGATGAGTAAAATCCTTTACGATTCCCCTCCTCCTTTCAAAAGGCATACAATCCGCCGACTTGGCACACAGCACACATTGCAAATAAAAGATACATTTCACGATAAAACTGACCAGAGCTTTTTTTTCCTATTAAGCCTAATGTGCAGAAATAATCTACATGCTTTGCGTCCCATCAGCACCAATGCTGGCGTTGATGGACAGTAAGCGCTGCCGGGGATCGTTGATGAATCTTCCACGAGCAAACGGAGATGGAGCCCACAATGGAATCATTCGTGAGATCCTTGCTGGAAATCCTCTCCAAACGCAGGATGTATCCTTTTTTATCGTGCATATGAGCGAGTCCCGTCGATGGATCAGTAGAAATACAAATGCAGATGCTGTGCCTGGTGTTGCGACCGAGGCTCCGAATCCATGATTATATTTTTCGGTCCTCACTCGCTCTATCCGGTTTCCTCCCCTGCGTTTCTGCCCTCCTCGAGCAGTGTTGATGATGGCGCGTACACGCATTGGATATTGCAGGATTTTTTATGGCACCGTATCTCTCTTACCCCCTTTACAGTACGTCGCAACACTCATATAAAATACAACTCATTGAACCTGAATTTCTGTATCGACTTACCATACTATTGACATTTTCCTTTTCTGTTTCCCCTCACCTCAAATTACAATGCTATAAACAAAAGAATTACAGTAAATAGATCATATAGATATATCGATGATCAGGACACAAGAGTATTGTGTCTCACTGTACAAAACATATAATCGTCTTATCTGGATAGTAATGCGATCATAAATTAAGTTAGGAAAATCTCGGATGCACATATATGTGAATACAAAGTAAAGGATATTCTGATGCAATGCGTTAAATTTGTAACTTAAAACAGTATCAGTGTTTTAAAGGTACGTTACAGAATGCACACAGACAGTATATGTGATGATAATGGTTACACTTTGGATTTCCAAATTAAATTAAAGTATTGATAAATGTACATAGTAATATTTATCCATGACATGCACCTGCTAGTGCGAAATAGTAGGCAATGTAGGGGGAAGCTATTATAGAACATGTCCAATTGAATACATGTTCACCATATTATAAACCAATATCATAGTTGGCAGAGAGACTTAGGGGGTACAGCTCTCATGTCACTCCTCCAGGGGTTGGAGTTTGAAACCCACCCCTGCTCTGTGTGTATATCTGTGTAATTTGCATGTTCTGATGTCACAAATGGTATTCTAGTTTCCAGAAATTTGCAGTTATCTAGAATGCAGTTATTAAAGTCCGACGCCTTAAGCCCTTTGCTGACTGGAATAGATTCCCAAAGACCCTGTACAGGATAACTGGCGTGGCGATGGATGGATGGATGTATTTATGACATGCTGGTGGTGCCATTTTGGCTCAAAAAAAAAAACTATTTTAAAATTTCAATATCTTATAAAACCTTTTTATATTTAAGCACAACAATCTACATAAAACATAGGAAAGTTCAATGACAAAAGAACACAACTAAGGTTTGCAATGCTACCACATTATTTTGGACACCTGTAATCTAGACAGATGACCTGGCTGGTATCAGAAGAGCAGTGTGCTTAATCAGTACAACACAACATTTTGAGCTGCACTGAATGGATAAGCAAACTGATAAGGCTGTTTATGAGGACAGGTCGAGTACCTTTAGAGACAAATGGTTCTCAGTTCACAAACCATGAATTCAAGTTATACTATGTATACTAACAGCAACTCTAAACAAGATATTAAAAATGTATAAAGCATATGCATTCATTCTATCTGGTTGACTTATGCAAGTTACATTTTCCTTCCATCCATCTTTCATAACCAGTACAGAAGACATGTAGCACAGAGCTTTGGTGAGCCTGTCTCAGGAAGTGCAGGAAACAAAGCAAGTGACGCCATTTATTTTCTTAGCCAAAAGACAAACCATAATCAGTTTAATAATATTCATGCAAAAGCAGAAGCAAAAATTGCTTAAGGCACTTACACTGTGGACCACTATCACCAGCTGATACCCTAGTAAGACGTTTTGCTTATTTCGGTCTTTATATCTGCGTGTTGATTCTTCCATTTGCATTAACTGCTTATCCAGTTAGGGTCAGCGTGATATGGTGCACAACTGCTTTTAAAACACTAAGGTAGAACAGTAATTGAGCTCCAGAGACTATGAAGATAACAGGACAGAATCGAGTGCCGAAAAATCAAAAGCAAAAAAAAAAAAACTTTCAAAGACTCGATTTTTAGACCATTGAATATCTCAGGACTTTTGGGGAGTGCCGGATATATAGGGCTGTGCATGTATTGGATGATACGAGATTTGGGTCTGGATGCTGGGACCCTAAGCAAGCAGCCATAGCCCAGCATATCCATTTGGACTCAAGGTTAATAGAGCCATTCCATTAAATAGGCTGGTATTGACCTCAGTGTCTGCACTGAGAGAAATGTCTGGAAAGGTATTATGTCACACTTCCATGGGTTTTCACAAATGGATGCTAATATTGATTAACCTTAATATAATAATAAAAAAAGCCTCCACTTACATCCCCAGTCTTCTGTGGTAATCTCATTTATGTTTCCATCTACTGTACTTAGTTTTAAGACTTCAGTATCTTTTAGCCTTTAACTTACATAGATACAAAGGATATCTATACTCTGTCTCATATATTTACTTTTTAACTGCCGTACGGTGCATTTTTTGTTGGACGGGAATCTTGCCACTGTAATACTGAGAAGTCTGTTTTAAAGTACATAGCATTTTTAATAGGCTGGCTTACCATTAGTAATTGAAATAAGTAAGTCAAACAATCATTTAAAAATATTGGAATATTGAAGCCCAACTGCTTTTTGTTCACCACTACCACCATTCAACTTGTGGTTACTGCACACAGCATAAATATTTACTATTATAACACAATTGTCTGTTTTCCCATAAACTGACAAGCTTTTTGACGTCATCAATGCAAGTATACATTTTATGGAATGGGTGAATATTTGTGCCAAAGGTCAAGCTGCCCATGACTTGTCACAGGCAGAGTTCACACAGTATAATTATTGTGAATTTCTAATCAAAGATTTCATACTAATCAAGTATTAAATCATTTCTGATTGATTTTTAAACACGTGATAGCTGAAAATACAGGACCTTCCTGAGTAGTTTTCTTGGCTTGTTTTGAGGACAGCATCTTGATATGGGGTTGCTGTCTACATAAAAGTACGAGACACTAAATATTTACGAAGTACCTTTACCACGTGGCATTACGCGGACTGTAATGTAGAAGTGTGTGACAAGTGCTTTTAAATGACTTTATACTCAAAGAGGATTATTGTATTTATTTATTTATTATATTTGAACTCAAACGAAAAGTACAAAATAGTGCTGGCTAATGAAAAACCGGAAAAGCTGAGGAAATCTGTGCGGTGAGTATAAACGCTGTGTTTTGGCAGAAGTGTGTCACATGAGGAGGACATCTTGGGCCGTCATATGCTCCTGATAACTTCCTGTTTACCACTTGTTCGCTGTCTTCAACTAGAGCAATAAGACATTCCCGGAACTGCAGAATACTGATGATAAAAATTAAATATAAAGATGTTTCTAGCGGTTTGTTTCTCTGTGGTCTTGAATTTGTGGATGACATAATATGCTCCAGTCGTTTTAAGAAGTGAGAAGTCCGGGTCGATTCCAATGGAAAGCGTGACTGGGCCGCGAATCCTCGGCGTTTCCTGAGCCGCTACGGCGTTGAACCGGTGACGTCTTCACGCTGCTTCAACCGCCGGATTAACCTGTTAGTCAGCCACTCAGCATTGTTCTTTTTAACCGGAATATCCTAAATATACTATGCCGAAGACGTCGAAAGGGATGCTGTTGAGTGACGTTTTGTAACTTTTCCTTGGAAGTGATTATAAGGAGTCTGTGTTAACTGGCTGCTTTGCTAGCTCGATATCACTTCGGAGGGGGGGTTGAACTCTCTGGTGCCCTGAATTCAGGACGGATACCCGGCTCCGGCCCCTTCAAGCGGGCGGTCAGGAAGAAACTGACCGGGAAGGGATGGCCTGGACGGTCGTCCCGACCCCAGGGAGCTGCGGTGTTTGAAAGAGGACGCGTCCGTTTAGAGGCCGCGGCCATGGCCGGGTCTCCCAGCACGTCGCTCGCTGGGATATCTGGCAGGAAAGGCGACGAAATCGCCGACTTGATCGACTTGTTCTCGAAAACGCAATACCGGGCGAAAGAAGTCAGTCCACGGGTAAGAGTAGCGAATTGCCCCGGCGTGCCTCCGAGTGCCACTTGCATTTAATCCGCAGTCCGTTCATCCACTGACTGCCGATCCATTTAATTCATTTAATGTGACGATCGATTATTTTTGTTTTGTTAGAATTTTCTAACTACCTCGCATTAATCGAATACAATGCTTTCAGACAATGCAGCATTATTGCACTTATGGCCCGGCCAGTATTAATGGACTGTGTGCGACTTGCGTAGCCCAGCTGTCATATCCGTACAGGTGGAGATGGACGGCGTTAGTGTTTTTTTTTTATTATTCGATTAAGTGTTATTACTGTTGCGGTCAGGTGGAGCGGATTGAGAAGCGGTGCTTGGAGCTCTTTGGAAGGGACTACAAGTACAGCGTGATCCAAAACGCGAACGGGGAGGTCTGCGGGCACTACCCCCGGCAGATCGTCTTCCTGGAGTACGAGAGTGCGGAGCAGAGTAAGGAGAGGTAGGTGCACCTCGGCAACAGGATCCTGCCGATCGATATCCCGAAAGAAACTGACGGCAGCATCCTGGCAGCGCAAATTTTACATCAGGTGGAGCATTGCAGAGCTGCCTACTCGGTTCAGCTGGCTGTCTTGAGATTTTCAATTCGAGACAATGCTTCACATCCATCCAAGTCTATGTAACAGTTCTATTACCTTGTAAATAGTCTGTAGGGTTTGCAAGCTACCCCCAATAGTTTTGGTGTAGCTAATTTTAGGTTTCTATTGGAAAAAATATAGATTTGCTGTATGATTTCTTGCAAGAGTGTCTGAAAGTGTGAGTGCCACTGCAGATGTGTAAGCTTTTACGTGTGGTAACTGGGCAAGGAACTTGTGTGCTCGCAAAAGACATTAAAATTAAGAGTATTTTTTATGTAGTGGTGCGAATGTAGCCGGTGTGTCACATGTGTTACCTGCTTTTCAGTTGTGCTTCAATATTTTAATTTTTGTTATATATTTTCAATGTGTAAGTCAAATATGGAAGTATGGTTAACCATTGGGCTGTTTTGGTCACTAAGATATTTAGTGTTTTGAGACGAACAGGAAAGTCACCACGGGCTTAACTTGCGTACGTGTCACCTGTCCTGGTCTCTGCAGGTTTGAGAGCACGGTGCAGATCAGCAAACTGCAGGACCTGGTGAACCGCAGCAAGATGGCCCGATGTCGGGGACGCTTTGTGTGCCCTGTCATCCTCTACAACGGCAAGGTGAGCTGACCCATTCCACCCTCACCTTTTTTTTTTTTTCTTTTTTTTTTCTTACTCCAATTCTGTTTTCAATTGGTACAAGACTTTTAGATGGGGGGGGGGGGGTTTGCACCAAACCAAAGGTCAGCTGTAGGTAGCGTTCTGCTTAAAAGCTAAGAAGCTGGTCCCTGGGGGGAGGGGATAGGCTCTCAGGTCTCTCACATGTCCTCCTTGGGTACTGATGCGTGGTACTGGCCCTTGACCACACCTGCAGTAATTCAATATGGAAATGTTCCATGTGTCCGTGACTCAGAGGTGGCTTTAGCAAAAATAGCCAAGTGACATGCCCTCCTCCGCAATCTGATTCATCAGCAATTATAAGCAAGCATCTATTATTGTTAGCGACAACAATGTTTTTAGGCATTTATAAAAGTTTATTTTTAATGACTATATCACCATATTTACTGAAATTTTCAGGTAACGTTCAATGTTTCCATATCTACGTATTATGCATAATGTCAAGCTGAAAGCTTTTACAGATTCTAATGTTATGCTAATCTTTGAAGAAATTACTTTTTCCATTTTTAAATGTTAAGAGCGTCCCTAGCACAATGTAAAAAGCTTTTCCTAAATCATCTGTACTCTATTCAAGTTTTTTTTTTCTCTGTTTGGGTCGTAACTCACTGTTTGAGCAAGGTACCGGTAATTTTACAAGTTAAACTCTGCATATTGCGACTCACCCCTGCGAGATGCATCTAACATGCTTTTCGCATTACATGAGAACTGTACAGGCAGGTGTGTGATTGTATGTTTCATTCATTTAAATTAGTTGAAATTTTTATGATTTAATTTATTGCCCTGATTCTGAAATGTATGTATTTCGCAAGACTACAGATAAGTTCATACTGTACATTGGAATTCTACATATGTTCTCCTATGATGTCGTATTTCATGTTCATAAAGGAAATAGACTTACCATGCTATTTACTCTTGATAGGACAGATGACGCCTAGCTTTTATTGCAGCCTTACTCAGACTGGTTCCTCTCTTTTTAGCACATCTGCCGCTCCTCCACGCTGGCTGGCTGGGGGGAGTTGTATGGACGGACTGGCTATAACTACATTTTCTCAGGTGAGGATTAATTACATGCTAATGAACAAACACTTGGCCATTGAGTTAATCCATTATTATAACGTTATTATATCTCACGGTCTGTAGCTCACCTGTTAAGTTTCGCCCTTTCCTCTCTGCCACAGAGTTCCTTTATGCCAATTGATGGTTGCTAAACTTAAGGTGTGTTTCAGAGAACAGGCTAGACACTGAAATGAGAACAAACATTAAATATCAGAGGGAAATTGTAAACATTTCAGTGGTTCATTTGAGAGAGACTTTAATTTTTTGGACAGAGGTTATGTCATTAAATAGACTTTGATTATGAAGAGGATGTCCTTTGTTTTTATACGATTGGGACACAACAGAGACCTCTTGTGGTGCACGGTATAAAATTGCTCTCTATTCTGAAGTACCTTCAGCGTAAATTTTATTATTGTTGCATAAATATCAGTGGCTCATCTGGTGATACTATATACTATCGAATAATGTTTTGAAGCACAGGTGATATTCAGATAATTTAATATATTATTCTATTTGTACTTTAACACTTACATAACTTGGGGGAGATGGGCAAGGGGTTGGCATGGGTTGATTGTTTGGGCTGGTTTCACTTACTGTATTGATCTGTTGTTCAGCTAATTAAAAATGAAGTTGTCCTCTGAAGGGGGGGGGTTGTGTTGGACATTTAAAAAAAAAAAAAAAAAAAAAAAAAAAATTTTAAAACTTTAGCTAATTTATTGTTTGGTAAATGTACTGATTATTTTGCAAATGATTCAAGCTTGGAAGTCTGTAAGACATTGTTAGTTTATTTGATTCATTTATTACTAATGTTTTATTAATATTTTCCATTGACTTGGTAAAATGTTTAATGCAGAGGCCTTGCTCTCATTCAGACCCAGCGGTGTTTTTCTTTGCACACACTGTCTCTTTTAATCACATTCAGTTGTGCTGTATGGTTTTTCTGACTACTAGTATATCAGAATTGGTTATTTACAAATGTACAATAGAATCACAAAATGCATTCTGTTGCAATTTAGTAAATCACCATTAATTGTATTCAATCAACGATAAATGACTCATTTTTAAATGATCTCCACCACAGAGCCTGCTCCACAGAAGCTTTCAGGGAAAACACTTATTCTTGGATGTGTATCCTAGCAACAAAGTTTCTCTGATGGCGTCTGATAGATGATCAGTCTGGTGCGGTACTGTCTGCGGCTGCCGCCGGTTTGGCTATCTGAATGCAATAGAGTCAGCTTTCTGTTACAGTTTAAAAAAGGAAACACTGGGATAAAACAATACAGATTTTAATTAGTGAAAAATACTAGAAAGTTATATTGTATATAAGATGTGAGTAGCACTGGTATTGTTGGTTAATGTACAAATGTAGTTATTTATGTAATAGTCTTGTTTAGTAAATGGATGTTGTTTTATGCATATGTGACTGTCACGATCTGTTTGGCTTCTTTGCTGTACATAACATGAATTGTTTAATGGTTCTCTCCCATGTAATACATTACGTCTTAGAATTTAATAATGGCCGCCTACAGATAGAGTCCAGGCAGACAGACGGCCGTCGTGGCACCTTCCTTCTCAGTCGAGTTCTCGCTGCTCCATGCAGCTTCATTCGCTTGGCATGCTGTGACCCGCTCGTGTCCACCAGATACTGAGAATTTAGATAAGAGAGTTTTGGCCAGTAACATTTGTCCTGTTTGCCAGGCACAGGGTTATGCTCCGTGTTTTATTTTTTAAATTTGGAATGAAATGCAAAACAAGAGACTGACAATGAGTGATTTAATCCTTGTAATGTCCTCCTGCTTCACTCAACCTCTTGTTTTGTTTTATGTATAAAGATTTGTGGGTCTTGATTCCATGTCAGGTGGTCTTGATCTCAAATTTGTCATTCAGTCTGGCTGATGGTACAACATGTAAATGTACAACAGAGTACTAGGCTCCTGGGTTTTGTTTAATGTAAACGCAGTAGACTAAACACACGTATATAATAATATATAGATATGGAACTGGTAATCTAAAAAGAGGACTATATTGTATGATTTCTAGTCCCACATCCAAGTGAGCGGAATGGCAGGCCTGTTGTCTTTCACTTGCCAAGGTGCTGCATCTCTCTCTCTCTTTCCAGGGGGTTCTGACGACGCGTGGGGGGAGTCAGAGGAGATGCCGGAGGATGACAGTGCAGTGCGGTGAGATGATTCCATAAAATGTGTAACTCAAATGGTAGATTTATGAATGACAATTGTTTTGCGGAATTGTGTAAATTAACATTTAGATCATATGTAGTCAATGTTGTGCAGTTGCAATGCTGGATCTGATTACAATCCTGTTGCAGTGTCGTCTTTGTAAACTGACGGCTCACATGGCCGTGTGGTTGTCGTGGTGAATCATGGCCCCGTGAAAGTCGACAGGCCTTCGCCCTGTCGCCGTGTGTCGGTGCGATTTCGCACGTGTGACGTGGCGTGATGTGGTGCGCTGCAGGAACGGCGAGTCGCAGCTCTTTGATAAAGTTCGGGGCCTGGACATTAAGCTCCTTCGCTACCTCTCTGTGCGCTACATCTGCGACCTCATGGTGGAGAACAAGAAGGTCAAGTTTGGCCTAAAGTAAGTGATGCTTTTCCGGGTCCCTCTTCCTGCATCCAGGCTGTTCTCTCCCCTTCTCCTTAAGGCTGATATATTCCTCTGCTTTGAATCGACAGCGTGTGTATGGCGTACCTGTGAACTCTGTGCCGTACCTTACGCCATAGCCTGACATGCACCTTCCCAAAAATGTAACTGCACGTTGTTTTTGTTTAAGAGAGCGGATAAAGCATACAACTCAGAGGTACTTGTATCGCTGATTGAAACTGAAGCGCTATTTATATCCTGCATTAAATAACTCACCCCAGGCATTGTGGCAAAATGTCCAAAATGCCTCCGTTAAATTTTTATCATACTTCACAAGACTTTTTTTTATTTTTTAAAAAATAGTTTTGAAATGCATAAAGAGTGACTTTGTAGTTGCTCATCGTTTTTCTAGATTTATCTAGACGGGGAATCGATATATGCCTCACCAAAGCTTTGGTGGTGTAATTGCTGAGCGACACAGACACACCAGTGCACAAGGAAGAAATTCTTGCAACGGCCTAAGCCACTTGCGTAGGTCGCGGTGTGATCTTGATGCAGAAGTATAGATCAGCCGTTATGCTAATTTCACTCTCTTCTTTCCCCCCTTTATCGTAATCCTGTTGCTTTCCTCCTTTTTTTAAAAAAAATCTTAATCCCTCTCTTTCCTCCTGTTTAGTGTAAGGCCTCTATCCTCTCTACTAGGCTTGGGCGGTATGACAGTATCACCGTATGCCTTGGTATTTAGAAATCCCAGAGGTATTATTTTCAAGACAGTCCTCTTTGTGAAACTGAAGCGATGATGTAGTGCACAGTGTTAGGCTGTGACTGGGGGCTTTGTTTTTTTTTTTTCTTAAGAGAAAAGAAGAACACATATATGTAGGTTAATGCCGCACAGACAAAACGCAGCGTGAGTGTGCTGTAAGCTGCTGGAGTGTGCATGGCATACGGGGAAGCTACTGCGCATGTCACCGCAGATCGGTTGCTGACAGTGGTGTCACTAAACCAATGGTGATCTTTTTTGCTTGACCCCTTATTCCCCAGCACTCTTCCACACCACTGCCCAAGCCTGCTCTCTGCCCCCCCCGTCAGTGTGACCCCACTCTCCCTTTGACGCCGATGCCGCCGTTTTGCTCCTCCCCATTTTGATCTGGCGCTCTCTCTTTCTAGCGTCACCTCCTCCGAGAAGGTGGACAAGGCTCAGCGCTACGCAGACTTCACCCTTATATCTGTGCCTTACCCAGGTAACGACGTGCGCCGTCCGTGCGGCTCCACGGTCTGACGTATGCCCGTTCTCATTACAGCTTCTGCCTTGTTCTTTCCAGGCTGTGAGTTTTTTAAGGAATACAAAGACAGAGATTATACAGCAGGTGGGCTGGTCTTTAACTGGAACCAGGTATGGCGACCTCTTGTATTATTGTACTGCAACATTACAGCTACTGGGAGACATTTTGGTGATTCCAAATTAGCTAAATGATATTGTCTTATGCTATAAACTTAGAGTGTGTTAAGCTTAGAGGGGCCCCCTTCTCTTCCTAGTCTGTTTATTTTGGCTGATCTTATCCTCTTTGCACTCAAACTGAAGGACTTTGTGGACGCTCCCTTGACAATCCCTTCTGCCTTCACCAAGAACTTGAACATAGACTGGGGTGAATACCAGGTAGGCACTGGGTAGATCCCACCTGCTCTACAGCAACTGATGTATCATTGATATTTGGGTTGGGGCACGAATGACATCTGGGGATTTTTATCTTCATCTGTACAGTCGTCCCTCGCCATTTCGCACTTTGACTTTTGCGGTTTCACTCCTATCACGGTCTTGCGGTTTTTTGTATTGTAGCACCGGCAGGCCTCATGTCCCAGCATAGCCCTTGTTGTGTTGTTGCTGTTATTATTAATGGTTAATTCCTTATTGTCGCGCATGTGTTTACCTGTATCTTGTGTGTACCCGGTCTGTCCTCGTGTGTTATTAGCTTCCGTAAATCCCCCACCGTGTGTGCACCTTACAGTTCGCCGTCTGGCAGCCTTGTGTTTCTCACGCGTAACGGGTTTTTCGGTGCTCATTGGGTGCCTGATGCAGTCCTTATCAGGACGGCTAATAAAGCGCGTGTTTCCCCGGCAAGTGAGTCTCTGTCTCTCTGCTCCCGCGATGACAATGAAAATTGATACATTGGCTACGCATCAGAAGCATCTTTTGCGATTGTTTGCGATTTCTGAGAACTTGTATCAATGGCTTTTCATGGATTTTCATAGGTTAGTGGTTGTGTGTAAGAACTGTGTGTGTGTGTAATTAAATGTACAATAATAATAATATATTTGTAACGTGTAATATGTGTATTTTCTATTATTTTGTTTAATATATTGGGTAATACAAGTATAATGGTGGATTTCATGTCTAGAGGGCTCTAATAATGTTAAAAACTGTATAAGGTCACAGACAGGTTTTCTATGCTCTACGAAAATATTAGATTTATAAATAAAGAATCCTACTTTGTGGAAATTCACTTATTGCGGTAGAGTCTGGAACTGATTAACCGCGATAAATGAGGGCCAACTCTACTTCCGTTCTTAGTATTGGAACTGGCCTTTTGCAATGGAAGATGACGTAAAACAGGTACATGAGAACACAAGTACGGTCAAGTACGCATATTGAGAAACACCCTCTCTTTGGTTTCTTTGTGCCAGAATGTTCCATTGGGTACCTCTTGTATGATGTGGTATAACGTGCTTCCTAATGGTGATGGATCACGCGAGTTTAGCCATTTGATTTCTATTCTATTCTGCTGCCCCCCCCTCCCCAGTCTTGGGACCTGGTCCAGCAGACACAGAAGTACCTGCAGCTGCTTATTCACATAATCAACAGTGACGGTGAGCACCCCACGGCCTCCTGGGAAACGACTCATTGCCCATCATATAAACCCCTGCGCGAGAGCAGTGGTCCCAAAGGCAGTTGACGTGTCTTATTTCGGCGAGGTCTGTGGTGCCGTGTCAAACCCATCTCAACTCCTGTGTCACCCCTTCACCTGCAGATGACAGCGGCCTCCTGGTGCACTGCATATCAGGCTGGGACCGGACGCCTCTCTTTGTGTCCCTCTTAAGACTCTCCCTATGGGCAGTAAGTTCTCCATTGGATGTATTTTTGAATCTTTAATTCTTACCCCCTATTCCAATCCGAGGTAAATTGCCTTGAAGTGAATTTCACTTCATTGGGGTTCAGTTTCTACCCACCAGTGTGCCCATCACCCAGTCTATTGCCCAGTTCACCTTTAAATTCCATGAGCATCTTAAAGAAGGGCATTTCTAACCTGGTGCTCAGTGACGTGTATTCTTAACCTCGGCCCACCCTCCCTGGAATACCACGTTCAGAAGCTAATCGGTGAGCGGAGAGCAAGATGCGAGCTTCTTTTTGTTGTATATTTTTCATCAGTTTTGTTTTGTAGGACGGCTTGATACATGCTAGCCTGGAGCCGGCTGACATTCTGTATCTGACCACTGCCTATGACTGGTTCCTCTTTGGGTGAGGAGTCGACTTTCCTTTGTCTCGTGTTTTGATTGTTTATTTTAAGGCGCTCAAAGCGGTAAATGTGCTCTTCGGTATTGTAACGGGAGCGAAAGGTCTTCCCTGGAGCGATCACCTAATTATTCTGTTCATTATGCATTTAATCCAGGCAGAAAAAATGAGCAGATACAGTACCATAGTATTTTTATTTATTTATTTTTTTTTAAATTTCAAACCAGCTTCTGGGAACAGGTCCAGGGGATTTGGCTTAATTCCCCCCCCCCCCCACCACCTACCCCATATACACACACGGTGCCCGTTCCTGGGGATAAATTGGAATGTGATTAATTTCTCAGTGCCTCCTTTTAATCGTCTGCACAGGTTAGCCGCTGTATTCAGCTCCATCTCTGGCGCTGGTCAAAGCGGAAGCATTCGGCTGACGTTTGGCCCAGTTTTAGTCGCGCATGTATCTGATGGCGTTTAATGACCTTTTGCATCATGGTTCTGCATTGATAAGCGGTTCTGAGTAAAACATCCATATAGGCAAATGTGGTTCTATAGATGTTCTCACATCCTCTTCAGGAAGACTGGTGACCTTTGGCAGAAACTGTGACCCAGATCAAAAGAAGTGAAACTTTAACCAGAACTTGTACTTGTTCAGTTTAGATAGAAACCTTTTGTTGTTCTACCATGTGGAGACCCCTTAAAAGTCGTCTTTTAGGCTATAGTAGATGCTTAAATCTGCTGCTGAACACGCATCCAAGTTTTCATTATTAATATCAGAAGTTCGCCTCTAGCGTCTTATCTTTCTGTTTATACTATCTGATCCTAAATGTTAAAGGCGGTTTTAGTTTAAATTTATTTTACTTTTAATTTAATAGCTGTATGATGCTCTACGGATTAGGATTGGAAGGGCACCAGATCGAATCCCCTGGCTGCCAAGGTGTCGTCACCTTCCAGCTCTTGAGCAAAGCCCCTTAACCCCTTTGGTCCTGGAGACTGGCTGAGCCTGCTTTCTCAGTCATGCGTCGCTTTGGATGAAGCATCAGATAAATAAATGCAATAAATTGCATGCCATGCAGAAAAAGAACAGGCAAGCGTTGCGGTTTTTCCAGCAAGCCCATGCTTGTTTATTTGTTGTGTGGCTTTATGTAGTCACTGGCTAATCAATCTATTATATATGAGTTATTGCGAAAGCCTGAAACAAAGTGTCCCTCGAGATTGTATATAATCAAGTTTCTGCTGTGTATTGAATCATCTAGGGGTGAGCCTGCATTCTGAGAGAACTTTCATTTGCGATGACCAAGGCCTGTATTGTTTAGACAGCTGTGTTTTGTTTTTGGCCTTGTTTAATGTTGATTGAAATTTCTTGCATTTTCATTATTGGAAAAATGTAGCCTTGCTGAATTAGTGATTAGGTTGTTTAAATTTTTTTTTTTTAAATCCCTGCATGCCGTTTTTTTTTTGTTCATCTTTTAATTGATGCATTTGTGATTAACATTTGAATCCTGTTTCTGGTCCTGTAGACACATGTTGCCCGATCGACTCAGTAAAGGAGAGGAGGTAAATGGCCACGAATGCATGTCTCTGTGCCTGATCTCGCTCTTTTAAATGATGAAATAATCACTGGATTTGTGAAAGATACCAGCGCCTGCAGCCGATGCAATTCTTGCACCAATGTGAATTTCAGCAGACACAACTTCTACTTTAATTGTGGAAAACTAGGGGGCAGTATTTCACATAGTTGGTCTTTTGTTAATTGATTTGTTTTGCCTCTTTTTGTTCTGGCAGATATTCTTTTTCTGCTTCAATTTTTTGAAGCACATTGTCTCAGAGAAGTTTTCAGCTGTGAAGAAGCAGAAGTGAGTGTTTTCTGAGGGTCTGGGTATGATAAACGGGTAGTAACTGGTTCTTCGCCTTAGATATTAAATTTAGACCGTGCCTGCAACACACCACAAAAATGTCTAGACGATCTCACCGCAGTCTGTATATTTAAGATCCCTAAAACTTTGCAGTTCATTTCATAGCTTGATGTTGACACACAACATTTCCCCTCCCTCCTTCCCTACCCAGGAGGAAGAACTCCCAGTTTAAAGACATGGAGTTCACAGTGGATGACCTCTGTCAGATGAGTAAGTTAACGCTTTCCGATCTTTAGCCCGCTGTATGTTTTTAATGGTTTTCCCAGTAGAAAGGTTGCCTTTCCCTCCTGCTGCGGTAGGTACGTATTTCAGTGTGGCCCTCAGTCACGCTAGGTCCTGCTGGCAGCTGAGTATGTGATGTCCCTGGGGCAGCATAAAGTTTTATTGGCTGTCTGTAAACAGAAGTAATAATACTTGCCATTGTACAAGCACGGGTACATTCTTCATGTGCTTGCCCTGCATATACTGCTGAGAGTAAAGCCTGAGGTCAGAGCCAGTGTCGGGCAAGTTACTCACAAAAGTAATCAATTACAGACATAGGTGGAAAGTTCAGGTCCAGAAAGTACAAATCCAGATCAAGGTTTTTTCTTTCAAACTAGTTCAGGTTGAATAATCACAAAGCAATCGGCTGATTTGGTTGAAATAAAACCTTGGATTTGTACTTTCTGAACCTGAACTTTTCTCCTGTCTGTAATCGATTACTTTTGTGAGTAACTTCCCTAACACTGATTGCAGCACAGTGTCAGACACTTTTCCTACGGCTCTAGAAAAGCTTTTGTAGTTAAAGACCTTACTGCGGAGCCACACATTATTTAAGGGGGTCATCCCATCCAGGGTGTACCCCTGCCGATGTCCTGTATTTCTCTTGACAGTTCAGACTCTGTAGTTCCCATGTTTTTATTGATGCTAAGTTCCTCCTCATCACGCTCATGGAGCCCCATCGCTTTCGCTCTGTTTTCAGAGTCTAGGGACCGGGGCAGCCTCACCAGCCTCAGCAGTGACTTCTCCCTCATCACGGAGGACTCTGTCACCGCTGCCGCCTCCAGTGGAACTGGCGAGGTGTCCGACCCGTTCTCCAGTGGGCCCCAAGCACCAGTGCCCTGGTGAGCTTCCGTGTCGGCAGGAAAAAAGGAAATAAGAGTTAATGACCCCTGACTTTGTTTCTTTGGTTTTATGTATTATGCTGAAGCTGTAAGGACTTGCAGGTAGCTAAGGGTCTTTGCTGTTGGACCTTGAGAAAAGATTAACCATCTTTAAAAGATTAAGGGCCTTGCCCAGGGGCTCAGTGTTGAAATCACTCTGTCAACCATGGGATTTGAACCAGCAGCCTTCCAGTCGTGGCCACTATGTCCTATGGCACACATAGCAATTGAGTAATCACACTCCTACATGCCGGCTCCTTTGTGCTCACAGGAGAAAGGGGAGGACTTCCTCCCCGCAGACGGTCCTGTGGAACAAGCCCATCGCCCCGGACGAGAGGCTGCTGCATCCCGGCACCGACGGAAAGTCCTCCAGCTCCTCGTCTTCCAACCAGTCCGAGCAGGGCTTTCCACGGGCTGGGAGCAGCCCCCTGGCCGTGCCGGGTCGGAGGTAAGACGTCGGCCTGCGGTCGACCTTCCTGTTGAGGTGTTGTTGTGGCGTATGTGGCAGCTTGCCTGGTTCTAGCTGGGTGGCCTGGTGGCCTCATTGTGGCTGTTCTCAGAGTTTGGGTCAGAGTTTGGGAAGGACGAACGGGGGGCGGGTGACGTGGAAAGGGCTTGCTGAGTGCTATTTGCGCCAAGGTCTCGGGGCTCTGCTGGCGAGTTCTGACAAGGGCTGTTTGGACCATCAGCGGTGCGCAGCAGGTGTGGACGTTAGGCTGCTAGAGGCTGGTGCTCAATCTTCCTGCGGGTGTGGTGGATCACATAAACGCATGTGGAGGCACTGACAGCTTTGAAACGGACGAGCTCAGTGAGGCCGATAGAGCCATGGGATCTCCGCTTCACATAACAGGGCTTCCCTTCCGTGCTCTTCTCTTCTGGGTGACAAGCCATGCTCATCCTTGGATTGTAATTCCCGAAGTGGCCTGCAGCTTTTCCTGCCTGGGCGGGGCTGAGGCGGGGCACACGCGCGCTTGTTTTGGAGTGTAGGGGATCCTTAATTTGACTTAAAAAGAAATTATGCTAAAGAGTGCATGTAGGCCCAGAATAATCCTAAAACTAACACTCATTGACAAAATAGGTTTATAGGTCAAAAACAAAACTTCATAAAATGGTTGTATTGAAACTGTGCTAAACTAACTAGAGAACAAACACAACCTTTCCATCATCCTCCCAGTGTGTAATATCATGGATCTGATATGGACAGTCAGTGAACTGGTCAGTGACTTCAGCCCCATTTATTTCTGCCCCGAGATCATTGACCGTCTCCCCCAGACACACATGCGAAAACGCAAACTCGCATATCAACACGCTGAACACAGTAGCCCCTCCTTGGCCCTGGCTTTGACCCCGTGGCCTTCCCTACTCCTGCCCCCTCCCCCTGACCCCCATGACTCCCCTGACCCCCATGACTCCTGTATCTGAGAGTTCAG
>JAABNX020000123.1:939361-950622 GCA_015163995.2 Mormyrus lacerda | reverse complement strand
GGGGAGAATTGTCTCAATATGTAACTTTCAGCAGCACTGCAGTCTCTTGCAGTCATGTGTGCTGCCCTCATACTTGTTTTTCCCAGAACCAAAATGCAAATGGGATGGAGATAGTGTTGAAGAGGACTGGAGTGGCAGGAAGTTACAGTACATTAGCTTAAATAAATTCTCTTTTTCAGCTCTCGTCCAGTACAGTCAGCAGAAGTCAGCAGTTTTTCCTCCCCCCTGGGAATTATAGAGCAGTTTCTGTAATGATGTAATGATGTATGTGTATTTTGATTGCCTGGTTTGTGCCTGAGAATCTTCTGTGGTCTCAGGCTATTCAAACAAATGGAAATATTTCTTTGTTGCAAAGTTTTTCATTTTTCATATTATCCTGGTTAACAGTCACATAAAAACACCCACGTAGGCCTTCATCAATATTCAAACTGCTTCTCTAATACAGAGCTGTGGGAAGGGGCCTGGTGCCCGTATCAGGGAACAGGGAAAGGTGCACCCAGAGGTAGGATGCCAGTCCTTCAGAGGGCACAGACATGCTGCAGGGCATTTAAAAACGCTGCTTACCCTGACAGGTGGTCTTTTAAGTGTCCGAGGAATGAGAATTCCCCGAATAATGCAGTATAACACAGGAAGAACATACAAAAGACACGTAGACACGCTGAATGACGCAGGATTCCCCCGG
The DNA here is from genome assembly GCA_015163995.2 of Mormyrus lacerda. Classification (NCBI taxonomy): domain Eukaryota; kingdom Metazoa; phylum Chordata; class Actinopteri; order Osteoglossiformes; family Mormyridae; genus Mormyrus; species Mormyrus lacerda. The sequence continues at coordinate 949,940 of JAABNX020000123.1, read as the reverse complement.
GAAGGTGTGAGGCCCCGGTGCTCTGCACTGCTCCCTACCTGCATGACTGCTCATTAATACCCATGCTGATACTATACCAGAAACAGCAGTTTGTAGAGGACCATTTGTAGAGGTATCAGGCAGAAAGATTAAAAAGTAAGCATACTGGACTCCATATAATGGACCCCAGGAGTACCGGGTGTCGCTGGTTCTAATGTTATTCATTTGGAAACAGGCGATTGTTCAGCCTGCCTTTGACTACAGTACCTCTCTCACCCACATTCACTTTCTGTCTTTTTTTCAGTATCAGGGATATTTTTTCTAGTAAACCCATCCTGTGTTGTTCACTGCCTTGCACCTGTAGCCTCTGGGATCGGCTCCGGACCCCTCGTGACCTTCAATAGGATAAGTGGGTACAGAAATGGATGGATGGATGGATGATCATTCATTCCAATGAATTGTTATTCTTGAGCAAAGAACAATGTTGCATTGACATTAGACACGTGTAAGAATGTTCAGTGACGCATGCAGAGATACCTTATCAGGTGAGAACTGCACTGTAAGATGCTCCGTTGACGGAGTGGTCTGAGGGCCATCGCAGGGAACTGCCCGTCAAGTTCTTCACATTCCCTGAGAAACAGCCTGTCAGCGCCGAAAAGACTTTGGTGTGGATCTGCCCTGGCTCCACTCCTCCTCCGCCGCTCACTGCCCACCCAGTAGGGGCATTCCCAGATGCAGGATTTGTCATAGATTTTTTTGGCATTGATTTGCTGAACATCCTTAGATTTTTTTTTTTTTCTTCCCTGAGTTTCATTTAAGTTATCACTGTTATTCTCTTGGCCAATTGAAGTGAGTCAGTTAATTTGCTGAAGTAAAACTGCTTATTGATTTATTTTTTATTTTAGACTTAATTTTTACAGAGATGGAAATGAACGGTGGCTGTCACACCTGACACTGTCAGATAGGCTGCAATCGGCCGCCTTCCTGGCTTCCCCCTCTCCCGTGCCGCCAGTCCCTTTAAAGCATCTTTTGCAGCACGGGTCGTGCCCTCATGCCCTCCTGGGCCCTCGGCGTCGGCCTGAATGTGCGGAGTCCGCCTCGGCTGTGTGGGCTGGGCAGAAATACCCGTGCTGACTTCTGAACTCTGTTCCCTTCCTCTGCAGCACCTCAATGATGCTGCTGTGGTATTAATGCACTGATATGATGTTTGTTGCAGGATGTTAAATATGTACATGAATTATAGGTGTGTTAAACCTGATTGTCAGAATGCCAGGGAAGAAGTGTGTGTGTGTGTGTGTGTGTGATTTATATTACATTGTGGGGACCAACTATTCAGTTTCCACAAGTGGAAACTCAATCTTAGAAAAATCTATGATTGCAATCAAAAAACTAAAAGAATTTTGGTTAGTCACTTAAGGCTAAGGTTAGGGCTGGGGAGGGGTTAAGGTTGTCATTCTTGGGTTCAGGGTTTTGCCCATTGAAATGAATTGACGCTCCCCACAAAGATATGAATACAAACGTGTGTGTGTGTGTGTGTGTGTGTGTGTATGTGTGTGTGTGTGTGTGTGAGAGTGAGTGAGTGAGTGAGTGAGTGAGTGTGTGTGTGAGTGTGTGTGTGTGTGTGTGTGTGTCTTACCTTATGGGGTCGCAATGTCCCCACAACATGATGAATCCCCTTTTTTTCCCTTATAGGGGACCAGTTTCCTATCATTTATTCCATCCATTCATCCATCCATCCATTCTCTGTAGGACCGGAGCTCATCCCTAAGAGCACAAGTCAGGGACGCCAACCAGTTGCAGGACATTAAATTCAAATATCACATATTATTTATTTAGACATTGCCTAGCTCTAATAATCTTGCAGACGTAACTGTAAGGGATGCATGTGGGAGACCTGGCTACGATTTTCTGTGACTGGAAGCCCAGGATCTGGCTGTCAGCTGACCTGGCCACCTGAGGCAGGGTGCTGAGCGCAAACCACTGCACATGACTGGGCCAGGAAATATACGCTCACATGTGGATCTTCTCTCTGGGTGCTGCAGCCTGCCAGATGTCCGGGTCCATATTCAATTTAATATTTAATTTCAGGGGGAAATGGCAGCGGCATTAGGGATGTCTTGAAAGAGCTGTGTGAGAATGGAACTTAATCAACACGTAACCCTGCCACTTCCTTCCTATTGGACGTCACCAGCCGTACCGTCGTCATGAAGCTGGCTGGCCGATTAGCCAACAGAACCAAACGTAACTTCAGAGTACCTTGTTCAAACGGGGCACCGAGGGAACGACGCTATGAGAAATCTTTTGCGTCTAAGATGCCAGCAGCGAGATCAAAGTCATCTTTATTTCAGAGAGAAAACAAAATCCCTCCCTAATGATACTCTTTCCTCTTTATCAGGCATGACTAATGGATTACCGAGACTAAAGTGCAACAGATGTCACATCCATTATTTATTCACTTCCTCAATGGTAATTCCCTGTATATCTGTATCACAGGGGTTAATCCCTGTGTCGAGAATGGCTGGAGAGGGGAAGGAGTCCTGTAGCTTTGACATTTGCATGAAGATTAGAAGACCCCTTTCACACCTGTCCTAATCCTCGGCCTAGAGATAGGGGTGTCAAGGGATATTGCAAGTTACTAGTGTACTTGGGGAGGTCCCATCAATGGCAGGAAGGTGAATTTCTGTTACGTCAGGGACTGGGTGCACATACGGAGAGGACCAAAAGTAGGTATGCAGTTATTATTTTACAAAGTAGCCCCTTTCCACAGCACTGAATTTGGGGACATAGCAGCACTGACCGGACGCTACATTCATCCCACCTTATACCCACAGACTTTTTTATTTTTATTTTTGTTGGGCGTAGTAAAGGAGAAGGTTTTTGACAGGAAACTCCACACAGTGAATGAATTGAGGGACTTCATCTTGCAGGCATTTGCGGACATTGATGCTAACTGGGGTGTGTGTAGCTAAAGTGTGTCACAATGTCAGGGAGATACTCCAGGAACTTATCGCCTTTGATGGAGGACAAGTGGAGCACCTAAGAGACTGAAAATGACTCAATCAGTACAAAATAAACCATATAATAATATAAATCATATAGCTACTTTTAAAAATAACTTTGTAAAATAAAAACTTTTGGCCCACCCTATATATGTCTTTAGTAGCACAGAGACTTGGAGGTAAAGTTGGTCATTAGTTTCACCGTAGCCTTCATACAACAGCTCGTTAATGCTTGACTGGACTCTTGGCAGCCACTACTAAGATGTATTTGTCAGTCAAGACAGTTTTATTGCTCCTGAAGATGCTGGCAGTCAGAAATATGGGAACGCCAGCAGATGGTGGTGAGCGGATGACTTTCCAATGTCTTCAGATGACAGAAATTGCCACGTTCTTCAGTAGAAACAGCACGCCTAAGCTATTTTGAAGGACGACTCTTGTGCTTTGTCCAACATCTACATCCCTCGCTTTCCTTCTCGGGTGAAGAAACGTCATGATTTTTTGATGGGTTTCTTGAGCTTGTAGCTCACACTCTCAGAAGTTACTGGGTGTACTTTCAATCGCACAAAATCTCGAGCACAAAACTCACAAAGATATGATGCTTCTGTATCAGGACTTAAGTCCATTAATCAAAAACCTGGCTTTGACATTTAAAGAAGTTCATTATGTAAAACATAATAAATTGATATATTTAATCTTGTCAGATTAGCTCCTGGCAATCGTCTTTATTTCTGACAGGACTTTGAGGAGATTGAGGGCTCTCCTATATAATACGCCTTTTTAAATTATTGCAGTATGTTGTAATTAAATTTTGCTTTGTTCCTCCCTAAATTTTGGAAGAGATCTAGAGGTTCTTGATCTAAAGGGTCTCTTTTCTAAATGACTTTTCTCCTTGAAAGTACCTTACATGTTCTTATGATCATTCACTTACTGGAATCTTACTCTGTTTCTCAGGACATTAGCCATTTCAAAATCTCTCCACTAAACCCACGTTTTTTTTGGCTTCACCACTATCATCTGGTGTTAGGCTAATCAATACCTCATTGTTATTAATTATTTAAACCGACCTGAACGAGAAATTTAACAGATACTTGGGAAGTGCCTCTGAGGAGGGGTTTGAGAACTTCAGTACTGTTCTTCTATCCATCCAACGATATCAGTAATTTTTTGGAGAACCAAAGAAATTTTTGTTAGTTCTTTTTATTATTATTTATTAATAATAATTACTGTAACTGTTAATATGCATGTGGTCTAGTGTTACATTGTGTTTTTTTCTGAGCAGATATACACTTGCTACGCATATAAATAGCCTTAAACATTCTCTGACTGCCTAGGACTTGTGCACAGTACTGTATATTTGCAGAGGAGGAATGCAAGTCATCCTGTTAGTGCCCTTTATTTTCATGGACAATCCTATCTCCACTACTTTGAGCGTTTAGGCTGGTGTCATCTTGGGAGTGAACAGAAACCGTTTCTAATAAATGGTTTTTCAAAGCTATTTTCATGCATAAAGTCAACCAGCAGATGATGCCTCTTGAGATATAGGCTTGAGATATATGACAAATTGTTAACCTTAACTGTTGGTATTACAACTGCTGTTTCCAGGGACGTCACCAATAGCCAAGGCAGCATGACGTCAACTAAACCCAGCCCCTCTTGCTGCTGTACCTCTAGCTAGTCTTTGTTTACCTTGGGATTTTTTTACTTTTATTTATAGCAGATGGCTTTAAGATTTAATCATATTGCTTCTAACTGGTGGAGACTGGGAATGTATGGTGGTTTTAAAACTGGAGACCTTTTTTTGCAGATCACAGTAGACATCTTTGGGAATCTTTAACTTTAATCCAGAATGAATATTTCCGCTAATATTTACAGGTGGAGTGTAGGGTAATTCCATTGTAACGTGTAATGTTGACTATTGTGTGATGTGTAAGGAGTTCCAGGAAGCAGCAACTGTCTGGTGAGAAAGTGATGTTCTGAGAAGTTTTTCTGCGGTTGCGTAACATGCTGCTACATGGGCAGGTGTTAGTGGGAGGAGAACAAGATGTGAAGACATCTGGTAAAAGATTGTGGACCACAAGAGAGAACAGTGTGACATATACTGTAAGGTAGTGTGGTGTGATGAGTGGAAAGGTTAGTGGCCATGGCTTGGTTCTGGTATATGGCTACTGGAGATCCTATGGGGAACCTGATGTGGAGTCATTGTATACAACATGCTTTATGGTCCCATCTGGTTCTCTGATTAAGTATGTTTTCAAAATTGTTTTATTGGTTATTTAAAGATTTCCTTCAGAGGCCCATTGTCATCTGGATCATTTTAAAATAACAGTGGGGTCAGATTTTGGATGACAGTGGGAACATTTGTACTGAATGCTGAATCGCGCATACTTACATTTTTAAAGTAAGGTCACAGCAATTTTTTTTTTTTTGCAAAAACTACTGTTCTGATGGAACATCCTGTGAGAGCACAGTGAGAGCTTAAAACCTCACACCAAATGTGTAGAGAAAATCCCCCTGTATCTGTTGTTCTTTTTCTTCTTTTTACGGGACAAATGGTGGGACTTGTGACAGGGTGATTCCAGCAGTGGAGGAGAGATGAGGAAGAACAGACATTCTGTCCTACATCTTTTTTTTAATTTTATTTTGACTCACTGCCACTGCATGCTTCATAAAATGTAAACCATCTCTCTGTGTTTTTTGCTTCTCCCTCTTTTCAGTGGGATTCCAGGAAAGAGATGTGGGACTGTTATTTTGACTGCAGAGGAGCTCAGCAACTGCCGGGTCAGTATCACCTCTCCTTGGTTTTCGTATTTTTTTTTCCTGCCACAGACTACAGACGCATGCGTGAGCAATGGGCACATGCTCCATTTCTGGACCTGCTGCGTGATGAAGATGCAGCTGCACAGGAGAGGGAAGTGAAGATGCTGCTCCGGGAGACAGAAAAATCATTCTCTTGCTTTCAGAATTCCCTCAGTCGTTTGATGTCAGATTTATGCCCCTCCGGCTCTTTTTATCAGCATTTGACGCTGACGGGTGTGTCAAAATACAGTTCATTTTTTAAATTATAAATGTGTGTCACAGATAATGGGATTTTTTTCCCCCTCTGTTTGTATATTTATTATTACAGTTTTATGTCGGAAGCTCTACCCCTTCCGTTTTTTAAAACGCTATTTGTTTATCCTGAAATACTATTGGAAATGCTAACTGACATGCGTGTAATCAAACAGAGGGAAATGCGATCTCTCCTCGCTCGGCTCAGTCTAAACCGTAAAAGTGGAATGTCTTTTCCAGTATTTCGGGCAAAGTTGAACTCTCCTTCTTTCAGTTTGGGGGGTGGGGGGGGGGTTGCTGGCATATGTAAACCTTTGTCTGCCTGATGTCTTTAACCAGGCATTGTGTGTGGACAGCCTCTGAATGCCTTATAAGGGCAATGTCAAGAAGCAAGTGATTAGGATGTAGCTTTTAATGAGGTGATTTTACTGTAAGATTTTACTGTTAGGTTGTAGATCCTGTAAAAGCTGAGGTAGCTAAAACCCTGACATATACAAATTACAATGAAGAAAGAAATATGCGTAAATAGCACATGCCTGATGTGTCCTGCCAGCTTATCTCCAGCCCCCTGAGCCTCCATTCAGCACTCAAACTCTACCTAGGTGCCTCAAGCAGTATAATCAGCAGAATGAGGGTTCATTTGGTGTCATTTCCTGGTGGGACTTTGCTTACTTTTGGCACAGAATTAGCCATCAATTGCCATGGAAACCAAAATCACCAAAACTCAGCCTTCAAGTTACTCATTCTCTATTTATTTATTTCTATACTGATTTCTGCAAAGTGGATAACCTTTAAAATTTTTATTAATTTAATTATTCTGCCAGGTGCTGTTCATATTTTGATTTTTTTTTTTTTTACTTTACTAAATTTTGTTTTTTTACTGAAATGTGACTTTTTTTTTATAATGCATGTCTTCCTATTGATAACTCAGTTCATATTAGTTATATGCAAATTTGTCCCGGCCATATTCCACAGTCATGACTGCATAAGGTTTATAAAATGCCTGTTGGATTATTTTCAGAGTTGTTCTTTTTAGTCAGCTAATTACAGATGAAATACTTTCATAACTATAATTGTTTTTTCCATTCAAGGACCTTGCTACCATGCAGTTTTGTGCTAACAAGCTAGACAAGAAGGATTTCTTTGGAAAGTCTGACCCCTTCCTAGTGTTCTACCGCAGTAACGAGGATGGCACGTGGGTACAATTGAGAAATCAGTGTCGTCACTCAGAGCTAGTGTGTCATCTTCTCACGGTTGCAGACATCTAAACTCCACGTTCACCTCATTCTTATGAGTGTTCCATGTACTCATTAAGCTCCATGTTATCATCATAGTCATAGGCATTCAATGACCCAATCAATCAATGAGTTCTCCACATACTTATTGGTGTTCTATGTTCTAGCCAAGTAGCCCTTTGTTTTTCTCATACTTATTGGTGCTTTATGTTCCAGCCAAGCTTTGTATTCTCATCCTTATGGATGTTCCATGGTCTAGCCAAGCCTCATGTTTTCATAATTCTTCTGTATGTTCTATGTTCTAGCCAAACCTTGTGTTCTATTCATCCATATGGGTATTCCATGTTCTAGCCAAGTATTTTATTCCCATCCTTATGGGTGTTCCATATGCGAGCCAAGCTCTCATCTTCTCCTCACCTTTATTGCTCTCCTCATTTCAGTGATACCAGCCAGACTCTCTTTCTCTCTGCTACTTGTATTTTATATTAGTGTTCTAGTCTTGTTTTATCTGCCCCATGTTCCAGGTTCACCATCTGCCACAAGACTGAGGTTGTAAAGAACACATTGAATCCAGTCTGGCAGCCCTTCACCATCCCGGTTCGAGCACTGTGTAATGGTGACTATGACAGGTGAGTGCGACCCGAAAGTTAATGTGGGAGATTGTTAGTGCTGTGGAACTGTAAGATATGTTCTTTGGTTTTTATCCCCACCCGGAGAGGTGTTTATGCTTGAGATGCCAGTAGAAGCTGTGTACTTTTCAGTGTGTTGACAGTTGCTGGATATTTTTTTGGAGTTTGCTTGTGTGCGCCTCAGGGGACCGACTTGGACTACAGACTCCAAAAGCAATTCCATCAAATACATGAAAAGACAGTTTTGAACCCAGTTCAGATGTTCTTTTTAATCCCCAGCAAAGACAACTTTGCCATCTATCTGCTAAGAAGATAATCTTCCCATGCTGTCTCTTGATTTTTTTCCTGTGTCCTTCACAGAACGGTCAAGGTGGATGTTTATGACTGGGACAGAGACGGCAGGTATTTTTTAGTAAACGTCCCGTTTGCTGCCCCTTTGCGTTATTAGCAGTGGGTGGGGCACTCCAAGCATTTCTCATGCGGAAGCATTGTCTTTGTCCAGGAAGTGTTTGTGTGCCGTGGAGGTTCTTTTATTCACCTTTGACTTTGACTTTGGTTCGCATTGAAGTTTAAAACCTTTTGTCATTTCTGAAGCTCAAAAATATAACTGCAGAATTTAAAGAAGCACTTCATGCACAGTGCAAAACTGGCACTGAAATGTTAGTTTATTAATAAAGGTCTAATACAAGGACTGTGACAATCCCATGCAAACCCATCCCTTAGCCCTCAAAACAGTCTGTGTGGCCCCCACCAATTCATATAATATATGAAATTGCTTCTGTGAATAAGAAAAGAGCTGGCCTTTGAATAGCTTGTTCTCTAAATCTAAAGTCTGTACATTTTTCCGCAATCGAAGAAGGAAATGGAAACTGTTTGATGTGTTGATTAATGTCGGATGTTGGGAGCCTCAGAAAAGGAGGTACTTGTGAATGTCACGTTGGTGCTCTGCTAAAGTGTCCAGGGTGACCTTCTTTTCCTCTTCTCCTCCATAGCCATGACTTCATTGGCGAGTTCACCACCAGCTACAGAGAGCTGTCTCGGGGTCAGAGCCAGTTTAATGTCTATGAGGTGGGAAGCTTTCATTTTCCCCATCAGCTGAATATTTTCATGCCTTAAGTGACTGTGGCAAAAAATATATGCTATGTGCACATAAAAAATGCAGTGTGAAAGAGTGTCATTATTTACTACTTAAGTGTTTAATAGATAACCACATTCTGTTTCAAATGCATTAAACATATTTAGTGTTGGCTGTCTGGCACTAAACAGAATAATATAATCGTGGGAAAAAGATATAGTGTAAATAATTGAGTGTTCACCCTGAAACAGGAAATAAACAGCATTGCAGTTTTCATGGCTTGTTCTACTACACTGAAGTTAATCCTGATCCTAAAGAATTGCTAAGAGATAAGGCCAGGAAGGAATGGCCAGGATGGAACCACTGAATTACTGGTCATGTGAATCGAATGCTCAGCCAATCATCTGTCTTCACTCCACCCCAGGACATCCATGAATGCTATTGAACTACATGAAGCATGCCCTATGACCTTTATGGGAAAAGGAAGCCTTTATCCCATTGGTGTATTCACCTGCTTCTGAGATGACATAACTCTAAATATTACATTTCAAATTCATTGCTATAGAGGCAGAACGGTGGCACAGCATCACTGCAGCCTCACCGCTCCAGGGCTGGGCTTTAGATCTTTGTGTGTGTGTGTGTGTGTGTGTGTCCCACAATGTAATAAAGCCTGTTTTTTTGAAGTTGTGGGGACCATTTTTCAGCTCCCCGCAAAGATCTGTGAATGCAATCAAAAACGTAGAAACGCCAAAACTGGTTAAGGTCGTCATGTTGGGATTAGAGTTTTCCCCATAGAAATCAATGAAGAGTCCCCACAAAGATACAATTACAAACCTGTGCTTGTGTGTGTGTGCGTGTGTGTGCGTGTGTGTGTGTGTTTGTGCGTGTTTGTGCGTGTTTGTGTGCGTGTGTGTGTGTGTTTGTGTGTGTGTGTATGCACATGCATGTTCTCTCTGTTCACACGGGTCTCCTCTGGATATTTCAGTTTCCTCCCACAATACAAAATGTTTGCATCTTTAAACTGCCCTTAGGTTGTGATTGTTTATGCAATTGCATGTGTTCCCTGTGATGAACTGGCATCCTGTCCATGGCCCCCACTACCCTCTGTCTGTCACCCTGTGCCACATCAGTGGCTATGAAAGACGGAAGGTTGGATATTGCCACAGAAATTTTTCTGACACATTCATTCACTCATTTTTTTTTCTTATCCCTGTCAGGTTTTAAATCCGAAAAAGAAAGGCAAAAAGAAAAAATACATAAACTCTGGGACAGTAAGTGAGGCACAAAGCTCTCCCTGGTGCATTTACTGACATGGTAACACACCAAGCCCTTCTCAAGTGGCTGCTTTCTGCCCTGTGCCCAGGTCACGCTCCTGTCCTTCAAAGTGGAGTCTGAACACACCTTCGTGGACTTCATTCGCGGAGGGTGAGGGTGGCAAGGATCGTGTCTGAGCTCAGCGATGTCTGTTCAAGCTGTTATCTGACAATGCTAAGCAATCTGACAATGCTAAGCTATCTGGCAATGCTAAGCTATCTGACAATGCTAAGCTATCTGGCAATGCTAAGCTATCTGACAGGCACCACTGTCTTCCTCTCCATGCCTGTCACTGTCAGA
>JAABNX020000123.1:922878-937623 GCA_015163995.2 Mormyrus lacerda | reverse complement strand
GCACAATGTCCGGATTTAAAAGGGAGAGAGATGGAGAGTGGCAGGAGGGAGCCTGAGGTGGCAGGAGGGAGCCTGAGATTGCTACACTGGCACTTAGAAAGTGGAAGGAGTAATTCCAGAAGGAACCTGCAGGCAGAGAACCCCTGGGCAAATTCCTAAATTTTTCATGCGCAGGTGGTCGCTAACGCTGCAGCGCTGTTACCTTCCAGGGGCCGTTTCAGCAAAAATTTATTAAATCGGCAAGAACAAAATTAACTTAATGTTATTTTGGGGAGAAGTTTCTCTTGAAGGCTGATAATGATTAGCAAATTATTATAGCAAATCACACATTAAATGAATGCTGAACTTTATATGTATAACCTATAAACCTCAAAGGGGAATAAGGGAGGGGGCAGAACCTTCTCACTGGAGGAGTAAGGAGTGCTCACTGCATTAAGGAGTGCTCACTGCATGTAAGAACAGGTCACTGCACAAGTTTAATACTGCCTGCATTTGTTCAATACGTCACTCACCTATACAGTCTAAATATACAATGCCTGCATTTATATACATAATTAGACCTTTAATATCTATTTTACTTATTCATACACGAATAACACATTTTCTGGTTCTTTGATGAATTATTTTGCTGCTTATGTGTTTATGACAAAACGACAAATGAAAATAAACAAAGTACATTCTCTTTTTTATTATTTGTTTGTCGGTTTGTTTATTTTATATGGTTTTCACGAGTTTATGTCTTTTTCATGCTTTTCTTGCATTTCAGACTCAGCTAGGCTGATTTTTTTCGTGGCTCATGTTTACTGCTTTTAAATGTTACTGCCTCTTTGAGATGATCCTCTTTGAAAAGTGTTTGATGTCCTCTGTGTACCAGAATGAGAGGTCAGAAATCTTACGTCCTGATGGCCGTGGTCGATTTCCAAATCAAACCTAACCCGAGACCCTTCCCTCCATTTTGCATTTGCACCATTAAAAAACTGCAGCTGTTGCTTTAAAAACTTTTTCAATTAAGGTCCACCATGGCGTGACAAAGCTCAGACTTCGTTATGCAGCGTCGGTTTCCATTAATTAAAGCCATTACCTGGAGGAGGCTTTCTGAAGCACAGGGTCCCTTTTATTCAGAAGTCCATTGTTACCCTTTAAATTCTGAAATTTAATTTTAGTCAAACATAATCCTATTGAGGCATGGAATACGAATTTGAAGTTGACCAGCATATAGACATTTAATTTTTTTTTTTGTGATTAACACATCTTCTCTGCCTTCTCCAGAACACTGACAGTGAGAACCCAAACTGTTTGGGAATCGAAGGAGTTTTAGAGGCTTATTTTGAGAGCCTCAGAACAGTACAGCTGTATGGACCAACCAACTTCGCTCCCGTCATCAACCAGGTGGCCAGGTGAGAGACGGTGGACCACAATGACCTGAAGGCGGTGGGATGGAGGAGAGGTGTGGTCCGTCGCCATGGTTTCCAATGTACCCACAGGCCGATTTGCACTGAATTCATTCTCAAACTTGCTGGATGGGGTATGTGTCTCTTTGAGTGAGGAATATATGTCTGTCAGAGTAACGATATCATGGTTGGGCCTTTGAGCAAGGTCCTTACTTCCCAAAAACAGTTGAACCTGTTCTCTGACCCCAAGCGTCACTCACACCTGTAGATGTATGTCTCATAGCAGAACAAGCTTGGATTTATGAAAAGCAAAGAACTCGTACATGCATCATAATACAGTGCACCTGACCTAACAAACATCATAGCCTAGCCTAACCTACCTTAAACCTTAAACATGTTTAGAACACTTACATTAGCCTACAGTTGGGCAACATCATTAACACAAAGCCTATTTTTATAATAAAGTGTTGAATATCTCATGTAATTTATTGGCTAATGTACTGAAAATGAAAAACAGAAAAGTCAAAATATGGTAACCTGGAGAGTGTCTGTAGTATCACTTCTATTATTTGCCAACCTGAAAGAGAACCAGTTTCATTGCTGAGTTGGGGTGGAGGCACAGACATGTAAGCCAGTGCTCACCAGCACAGCTGCAGATGCTGAGCTCCTGATGGAGGCCCAGGGCTTCTCTCTGCTACTTGTTCTCCCTGGAGGACAAACTGTAGCCCCCCATCTCTCACGCCGAGCCAAGTTTCCCTCTGCCTGATTTCTATTCATCTGAAAGGTTCCCAGTTATGAGGAAACGATCACCTCTAACATGCCGGTGTGGAGTCCCTGACTGCATCCTTAATGCCGGGCATTGAGGTGGGGGGGGGTTGCTGGCCTTGGAGCTTGATATTATGTTATTTAACCTGCAAGGCGCCCCCAGGGGCACCTCTAGAGAGAAAATTTAATGAGTATTTTCGTATTCGCATGTGTAAATTTTACATTTTATTTATTTATTTATTTTTCTAAAAAAATTTTTTACAAAGCGGCTCAAGCTGCCTCCATTTTCCCTGTCCAGCATGGCACTGACCTCGTGAACGTCATTCATCAGAATGTATATATTTCCATATTCTGCTGTGATCTCAACATTATTATAACGATATGCCCTGAGACAGATATTTGATGTGCATAAACACGTTTGTGCATGAGTCCTGACAGTCAGCCCCCCCCCCAACCCCCGAAAGTGCCCGTCAGCATCCCAGCATCACCCACCCTCTGCGTGCTCTCCTCACATACTCCGAACCAAGGCTTTAGAAAACATGCAATCTGTCCTGTGTTTACCACACACTTCCTCCTGAAAGCTCAATAGCTGAAATGACTTCAATGTCTTACAGTATTATGCTTATTGACTGTCAGGTTCTATGTCATATGATCTACACTTCATGCTCGCATTGATAGCCACAGAACTTGGTGGCCTTCTGTCATCCTCCTCTCCTCAGCTCTTACTCTCTTGAGCACAGTCAATATTCAGATAATAAGTAACTTTACCTGGAGTCTCAGGTGCTAATTACTGGACATTTTCTAACACCTGTACGACTGTGGCATGTCACGGTTTTTGTAGGGTTGTGCAGCCATTGTCCCCACTGATATTTGTTTGTTGTAGGAATGTCTACAGATTGTGATTAAGGTATGCAAACATTCAGTGTCCAGTTTTCCTGATGTTCCCAAAATGTTATCACAGTACTACAGGTACCACTGCTAATACAACTAAATAGAAACAAACAGCAAGCATGGTACAGCAGTGGGTAGCACTGTGGTTTTGTATTCCTAAGGTCGAGACTTGGATTCCGCTTGGGTTCCAGACCTTATGCTTGCTGTATGCACTTTTATAAAACAATATTTTATTAATAGTTACAGAACCTGTCATCCATGTGACTTAATGTAAAATGTGGAAATAATGTTCCATCACAGTAAGAACGTTCTCTGCCAACTTTGAGAAGACCTTCCCATAACGTGGGCTAAAGTTCTGGGTACATTCCCTGTTAGCTGGGTTGGAGCCTTTCCAGGCAATATTTTGTGCTTCTTTTGTCAAATCAAGTCTTGTTTCCCATTGCTTTGCATCACAATATAAAAAATCAGTATTATAAAGCTTTAACACACCAGTATTATTAACTCACAACCTTACGAAGGAAAATCCATTTGAGTGGGGAATCAGTGGTTGAGAGAGTACAGGAAATGACACAGACGCACATGCACGCTCGCGTGAATGGCACGTTAATCAGCGTTCCCCGCAGTTTGATGGGGTCTTCTTGGAGGATGATTCAGTGAGATGCTCTTGGTTCTCGTCCCATCATCTTGTCTCGTGGCAGGCTGGAACGCCAGCCGTCCTTGACTGCGCTGACTCCAACCCGCTGTGCCTCTCATTACCCGCCATTACCCATCATTACCTGCTGTCTGGAAAACAACCTGTTCTGCCAAAGTGTGGCATATCTGCACAGCCTAAAGTTCTGGGAAATTCTTACATTTGCATATTTGTCTAATTTGTATTTTTGCAGCTTCAAGCGTACAGCTGGCTCCAGTATACTAATGAGATTTTGTGGCACACTTCAAGGGATTTAATTATCTTAAGATATTTCTTAAATATATATGAAATAAATTGGACTTGCATCGCTTACCAATATAACTCCTACGTTTTCTGGTTCAAAATCATGGGACTGACATCCTGTCCTGAGTGTCCCATGCATATGTGGTAAGATTGCAGAGGTTCCATACTCACCACAGTGCTCAATTGGATAAGCTATAGATGGAAGAATGGATAAGTGGGTTGATGTTTATGGAAAAAAAATACAATTAAACTAAACCAGCTTTTCTTTTATTCCACTCAGCTCAAGGTCACCAGACTGAAAATTAACAAAGAATGACCTTTACATTAATGAAGGACATTATTAATTCTGCCTTTCCTGTTGCAATAATTGGCCATCAAAACTATCGCCGTGTCAAGCAAGCTGGAAAATGCAGCCAACGCAACTTTGACAGTGTTTTTGTCTGATGCTATTCCCCCCCCCCCAGTGTTTAAGGTTATCACATCTGTCATTCTGTCGATCCTGCTGTATTAGATTAGATTTGATTAACTTTATTAATCCCAATGGGAAATTCTTCATCACTGGTATGCTACAGGTTGGGTGACCCACACAAATGTTAGAATTCTCTCTTTATTAGTCTTACGCTGTGGGTTGGGAATCCCATGCTAATGTTGGCACATATCATTTATCAGTGCAGTTCCGCAGGTTGGGATATCTGTGCTAATGTTAGTATGTCCACTTTGTTGTGATGTGCTGCAGGGTGGCCGCCGGCATGACAGATGGATCTCAGTACTTTGTCCTGCTTATGATCACGGATGGCGTCATTTCTGACATGGTGCAAACCAAGGAGGCTGTGGTCAACGTGAGGTTTATTCACTACTGCTGGTGTCTCAAATTGTTCAAATAATTGTAATTGTAATGATTATGTGATTGTTCAGTTAGGTACACTAGGAACTTTACATGTATGAAGATGGAGGCAGGTTTTGAAGGTGTGAGATCTGTCATATCCTGTCACTTCCCCTGTTCTCTGTTTATGTTTTCCCCAAAAATCTGATCAGTAGTCATTCTGTACCTTATGTGCCACAGTTTGGTTTACAGCATAGATAACGAGCCTTTTTTATTTAGTCTTCAAAGATAGCATAGCGAAAAGATTTCACATCAGTATTTACAGTTAGACCATAGACCCATCACACGCTGATAGACTTTTTTATATACCCCAACACACAATGCTTTGTAATTTCATTCTTGAGACTTGAAGGGATGGGACAATGTTATTTTTATGAAACATATCCTTTTTGATACAGCTCTTACTAATAGACTTCTTTGAGAAACCACACATGCAATTGTTATACCTTCAGAAACCAGCATATTCTTTTGTTACCCCATCCATGTGACTAAATAGCATCACTCTTTTCACTGCTATGTTTATTGAATCTCTCTCTACAGGCTTCTGCTTTGCCCATGTCCATCATCATAGTGGGGGTGGGCCCAGCCGAGTTTGATGGTGAGCACACACACTCCTCACCGGTTCATCCCATTTAACATTTTGTTGTGTTTAAACTTCGATAAAAACAGAAGAGGTTACATGACCATTAACCAGCTTCTGCATGCTCTGGGTGAGGTCAGATTTCCTTAACATCAATTTAAGAAGATCCTGAGGATCACTACGTATCCAAAATCCCAAGAGCCATCCTTGTCTTAACCTAGGGGGACCTAATGCTTGCCTCTTGACATGAAGGTGGCACTTGTGTGGTCATCCTTTGGATCACTGTTGCCTCCCTTATGAACATAATGGATTTGGTGGAGTCATTCGCGAAAGGTTCTGGAGAACCCAGGCTTTGTGCCGCAGATCAACCAGAGTGTTTGAGACTCCCCAACCATGCTGAGTGAGGGACTTCTGTTCCTTCTGTCTTTTGGATGAATCGACGGTCGATCTTGGCACTTACGTTGTCAGGATTCATGAAAGTTGCAGAGGCAGTGACACTGATGGCACTCTGGACGAAGCACTAGGCTCTGCTCTTAACTTTTAATAAAACGTTCTTTCCTGCACTCTGTCTGAGTCTTCACAGACTTTCTCATTGCTGCATGAAAATGAGCTTGCAGCATGCACCCTTATTAGGTCCGCTGGAGTCAAGTTGTAATCGAAATCAGCAAGGAAATTACTTGAGCCAGAAGTCTCTTGGATTTCTTGGCTTGTGTGAAATAATGTTTTGCATGGTGTATAGTTTAAAAAGTTTCTAAATGACACAGGACAGCTCAAGACCATAGTGTTTCTTTGCAAGGAACCATTAATATTTTTTTAGCTTTAGTAGATAAGTGGCAACTCCACAGTTAATGCCATCGTACTTCTCTCATCGACACGCCTAAAGTTCTCCATCCCATAGCAATCTTACTGCTATTATTATTTTCCTTATACTAAGCAGGAAATGTCAACTGCGTGTCTCACACGGGTGGTTGACCTGCAACTTATAATCACTTTTGCGCGCATGTGTAACTCATGCTTGACATGAAGTACTGAAAGCAGGTGCCTCACTGTGCCTTCTGTTCATACAGCAATGGAGGAGCTGGATGGCGATGATGTCAGAGTGTCCTCTAGAGGGCGCCTTGCTGAGAGAGACATTGTGCAGGTACTCTTATCCTCTATTGCAGTGGTTCTTAACCTTTTTTGAATCATGGACCACTTTTTGAATCTGGTGAAAGCTACGGGCCCCCTCTCAAAAATTCGCACATAAGCACATAAACTCAGTTTTGCGTGCAATGAATACATTTTATTAAACTTTGTCTCATATGCTCATACAGTGCATGACATGCACAAAGCATGAATGAATAAACAATGTGACTGGAAAGGAACATAACTTCATTTTTAACCTGACCATCACGGGCTCCCTAAGACCCATTGACGGACCATTGGGGGGATTTCTTTCATTTAATTGCATTTCCTGAGTTTAACCAAAAATGTAACGCCTCCCCTATTGTAGTTTGTGCCATTCCGCGACTACATCGACCCGACAGGGAACCAGGTTCTGAGCATGGCGCGTCTGGCTAAAGACGTGCTGGCAGAGATCCCCGAGCAGCTGCTGTCCTTCATGAAGTCGAGGGGAGTGGAGCCCCGTCCTGCCCCGGCCACAGGCACAGCCCCCGCACCACGCGCGCGGCCCTGATCCGACGACAGCAAAGAACGGACTGTACCAAAATGACACCCCCCCCCCTTCTGCTTTCTCATACCCCTAAAATTGTCTTGTGTCAAAGATATCCATAGTGTGCGATCATATCACCTCAGCTGAACTTTACTACCTAGACCCACAAGCGACTCATATTAGCCATTCCAAAACCAAAGCCAACTGACCTGCAGCCCTATAGCCAAATGCTAAACTACATGTATATTATGTGATTAGATCATACTATTACAGTATAGGGATTTCTAAACCTTTGCAGTAAAAATTCAATAAACATCAGGTGTCTGCTCACCCTCCTTATCTTCCTGGACATTATCAGTCGTCGCTGGTGTTGGTCAGCAGTGACTAGACTGAGTAAGCTCAGTACCAGCGGTTTGCTAATGCTGTTATATCCATTTTCTTGATGTTGTTTTGATTGACGAAAGGCAGTCGACCAAAGAGAGGGACTGTTCACCTTACCGTAACACTGAACCAATGAGATGCATGCGAAGGGTCAGGCTGGTTCTGTGCTACTCCCCAGAGACTCCAGGATGTTGTTGCTGGGTATTTTTACGGGAAAAAAGAGGGTGCCCAAGCGGAACCTGAGAGTGGTTCCACCAGAGGGGTGTTCATTAGTGCGTCGCCACCCACCCCCACACTGCGAGGGCGTGATCACCTGCCGAATTGCAAATCCTTGGCTGAGCACGCACCCTCATGGATGGGTTCCAGTCGGCTGAGCGAGGCGGAGGAGCACGCAGCTGCTGCAGAACACCTCCCTGGGGGCAGCTGAGCGCTACCCCGTATGTGGGGGGTGTCTCCATGCTTCCAGGGCGGGGGCGGTCCTCAGTGTAAATATGCCACCCGCCTTCAAAGACACTCATACAAAGACAGGCATACAAATATATAGACACACATAATATACTCTGTGTTGTGTGTGTGGGTGTTAATCATTTTAAATATATTTATTTTTGTAAATCATACCTTGAAGATATAAATTAATAGTCTAAGAACAATATTTTAAAAACGGCTCTTTTTGAATTATTCAATTATGGCATTCCAGATTTAATTTGTTCTTTCACTTTATTATTGTTATCCAGTATTGAATTTGGATGACGGTACAACTCTTCCTAATGTCATCATTAAAAAAAAATAACTAATCAGACACCTAAATTTAAATACGTGGCAACAGTCTTAAACTATGCATCACCCAAATAGACTTTTCTGCATTCATTCCCTGATTCTCTCTTCTGGGCTCGTGATCGTTTGAACAGCACATCAATGAATAATTCTTGGATTAGGAAATGCTGGAGAGGTTGAAAAGGGCTCCGGTGCCCCCTAGTGGAGACACAAATTCATAATCTGAAATGTAGACTCGCTTTAAAAACCCTTTCACAAAACAAGAATGACAAACATTCAAGACCACGCTTTATTAGATGAAGCCTTCATTATCTTCTGAGAACTGATTTTCATTTTAAATTTGTCCTTGCATATAAAAACTGTTTCTTAAATATTAGCATTGCAGTGCTATGGGCTGTCACATATCAGCCTCTGTCATCACCACCCCTCCCAACCAGTAAAAGAGAAAAAGTAAAGTTATTACAGTATTTGCCTATCAGACAGAGGTGTCATGCCATCTAACTTTTTGGTCCGTAGGTGATATGGTTGAAGTTAATGCTGGGTGTTGCATTAATATTGAAGTCCGGATGTATCACTTAAGGCGCGTGGTGTGCAGGATAGTAAATGCAACATTATAATCGGCTTTAAAGTTCTTTGTAACCCTCAACAGGATAAGTTGTTGAAAGATGAATGGATTTATTAACACTGCAAGTTTTTGTGTATTATGTGCGGTCTCTGGTGTCCGGCAGTGTCCCTAAATTTTAAGATACACCTTCTCCTGCTCACCGTGTGAAAGACGGGGATACATTTTACTATAATTTAGTATAATGTGCACATGTATGTGGCTTAACTTTTCAAAAGACTTTACAACGTGGCCCTTATCTGCTTATCTTTCCCTTAAACTAAGTTACACCACGTGAGGCAGCTATTTCCGCATGGCATCTGAAAAGTTAAAGGAAATGGACCTAATATGAAGTTTGTAATCTGTGGCCTTATTTTCTTTTCTACGTGTCTGTTTGGGAGGAACTAGAGTTCTTTTGCAAATACGTTTTTTTTTTTGGTTAGTTTTTTCTTTCTTTCATTCATTCATTCATTAGTTATATATGGGGACTGAATGCAATTACTTCCGTGCGCTCTGCAGTTTTTATTACTGCTTGTGCTGCGGCTGAATCGTTAAATCCATCTTATGTAGGGCAGATAACACGTACGGTTCGCATGCATGCATGGATGAAAATGACAGACCGCTCGGCACTGTCACCTTTTCCACTGTGATCGTTACACATCAATGAAATACCATGAAAATACGGTATATGTGAATTTAAAGACGCATAACGTAAAAATATATATATATTAAAAACCCGTGTGGAAGGTTTCAACTGCAATGAATGTTAATTATATGACATTGTTTTGTTGTTTATGATAATTCTCGTGTATATATTTATAGTAACTGCCACTTTAGTATATAAAGTTAATGTAACGTAGTTTGCTACGGATAGTATTTTTGAAGAAAAATGGTTTACTCCTATATATTTAACTAAGATAACATGGATACGATCATACACGTGCAATTTGCGTCTGTAGCGCTGTTTAGACGTACGTGTTACTGAAATGTCTTAACGTAGATCATAAATTCCATTATAAGCAGTGGTTTGTGTGCTGTAAAGGTTAATACTGTCCATTTAATCCGTTGCAAATCTAATTCGTTTTTGTTCTGTTGCTGACATACAGAAAACAGCTGAAACTGTCAGATCTATACATGCCGTTAATTTCCACTTTGGTGTTATCCTATCAATTAAAGTAAAACTTTTTTTTATCAAGCATCAACAATGTTTGAAAAAAATAAAGCAGCGAAAAATTGCGTAAGAAAACCACCCACATTACGTACGCTTTGTCTACATATGATTATATCAACGACCTTTTTGAGATTTTTTGTCGGGTTTTCTATATATTGTGGCAAATAAGTTGGAAAGAACATTCCAGTGGCTCAACGTTGCCAATTTGCAGCTTCCTTATATGAATGTAAAGATATCAGGCAATATTAAAGCACTTTAAACTTAACAATGGTGTCTTTTTTTTTATCTACTTTAACTTCCTGGATCACTAGTCGGTAAATATATTATTAGTTTGTACAGATCAATTTAGCTGTCCGATAGGCCTATATGTTGTGCAGTTTCTTTGTTTATGTTATGTTCGGACGAAAAAAAAGTCAAATTGTTAGGATCATCTATCTTTATGTAACAAGATTTCCTGCGGTAAAAAAACGAAGAGCTACGTAGATCTTCCATTACAATTGTGGAAAATATAACTGGCAAAATGTAATCTATATAATTTAAATATACACAATATTTACATTTTAATAAGTTGCCTCCTTGAGAGTCGTATGTAATATTTACCTCATGTTTGTTGCCTTCTGTTAAAGGCATTTGTTAAAATCTAAATACCGCATTAGTGGCAGTCCGTTCCGTGCGTGCTACTCCATGTCGCGATTTGCATGTGGCCCGAGACCGGGCCTGCTCGCCGGATCCTATTACACATTTGCGAAGGGCGGGCCTTTTATGTGTAGCCGCTACAGGGATACCAAGATGGAAATCCAGGGGCTCATCGCGGCCCAAAACCTACAGCGCCAACATGGCGTCTCCTGTCGGGCAGACTTGTCCCGACCAGGAAGGCGGCCTGGCGCGTCGTGCCGCACCACTCTGAGTGACATTGGAGCTGCGGACGGTCCGGTGTTACACGAATCGGACAGCGGCGGCGGCGACAACAACAATAGCGGTAGCCGGCCTGGGACGTCCCCTTTTCTGCTGCAGGAAAATGGCAGCGGTGGAGGACCGCCCGCGCCCGAGAGGAACTGTAATAAGAGCAACACGGGGGTGAGATGCGTAGAAGCTGGGCTCGGCCTCCTGGTTGGCCTAAGGGGGAAGGGGACCGGGAGGCATAGGCCACGTCGGGGCTGCCCGGATACTGGGAGGAGATGCGGGCTGGAGCATGGGGACGGCGATTTGCAAATGGCGTTCCCCGTCGACCTGCAGCAGGGGAGCCAGCAGCGGCCTCGGTGTCAGCCGGACAGGAACCCCGGTTTGGAGGAGTCGGCTGCAGGTCCGAGGGCCGTTACGGGCTGCAGTGCGCACATCGATGGCGGGGCCGAGGAAGAGCTTTACGTGGTTTTCAACGTCGCCAGGGGAGGCGAGGGAGTGGCGAGCAAGGAGGCGGGCTCCCCCGGCGCTGTCCGGAGCGCCGCTGCCGAGGTGCCGGACGTTTCCGGGCGGTCCCGGCCGGGTGACAGCTCCGTACACTTGTCGCCCAGAAACGCCAGGAAGTCCCGCCCGGCCGGGGCTTCGCCGCGCTCACGTCCCGTGGGGAGATGCGATGCCGGGGTGACACCACCGCCGCGGGGGCCGGAGCCCGGAACTGGAGAAGGAGACGATGACGGAGACGGCGGAGCGATGGCGAATAGGTGCAGTGCGGAGCGGGACGGTTCCGAGGTGGATACGGACGCGATAGATCGAATCCATACTGGGGTACCTGGTCGGTCCGCGCCTGGCGACAGCGCCCCCTTCGTCGAGGCCTTGCCGCTCAGCGAAGGCGGCTCCGCTTATCTTTCAGGCGGCTGCATCTCCACTGGGAGTGCGAACGTTACGCAGTCGGACGACGCGTTTTCGGGCACTATAACCATTAACAACCAAAGTATAGTAGTGACGATTGAGAACGGGGTCCTGACTCTGGCTGCGCCTTCGGAGGGTCACAGCCAGAGGGAGGACTCCTCCAGCCTGTTCAGCCTGAAGGAGCACCTTGGGCTGAAGGAACACCAGGATGTCGTGCTGATCAGCTACGACGGTACCACAAAACCCGCGGGGAGGAACGGAAATGCGACTGCGGGCTGCGTCCAGTATGAGGAATCCAGGACTTGTCTGCCTGTGAGCGATCCAGGCTTGGCTCTAGAGGAGGACTGCTCGTTTCCAGACCCAGGTTCTGTATTGGCTGATGTGCATGGGTCCAAAGAGGACGGTGCATTCTGTGCGCTGGCTCAGGGAGATGCGGTGGTCTCAGGTTCGAAGGATGGGGCGCACGGTGAACTGATGGCGTGTGACGGCCTGCCCTCTACCAAACTGGGAGGCTGCGCCGGGATGGTGCCAAAAAAAGGTGCCCCGGCCTCGTACCGCTGCCCGCAGTCGGACTGCGGCCGGACCTTCGACGCCAAGCACAAGCTGAAGATGCACCTGCTATCGCACGCCGAGGACCAGCGGCCGTTCAAGTGCCCAGTGGAGGGCTGCGGCTGGTCCTTCACCACCTCCTACAAGCTGAAGCGCCACCTGCAGTCGCATGACAAGGCGCGGCCGTTCGCCTGCGAGTGGGAGAACTGCGGCCGCCGCTTCACCACGGTGTACAACCTGAAGGCGCATGCCCGGGCGCATGGCCGGGAGGGTGCCTTCGTGTGCAGCACCTGCAGCGAGCGCTTCCGCAGTGCCGCCCGCCTCGGCAGCCACCAGAGGAGCCACTTCGAACCCGAACGGCCGCACAGATGCGAGTTCCCCGGTAGTGTTCCTTCCCAAAATAAATGCATGGATTTTATGTTATTTCATCTGCAGTCCCGGGTGTCCCCTGCAGAGAGGGCCATAGAGCGTACCCTAGCATAAGGCCTTAAGCAGGGCCATGCCTTAAATGTAATGCCAGTTCATAACAGGACACAGACATAGACTGTTTAGAGAGACGCCATATCACCTAACCGCTTGTCTTTGGACTGCTGGAGGAAACGTGCTGGAGAGTTCCCGTTCAGTTGTTTGCTTTCGGCTTCATGGCCTTGTTGATGTTTTTGGATTTTTCTGACGGCTGTATAAACCTCTCTGTTTTCCCCAGGCTGTGAGAAGACCTTCATCACCTTCAGCGCTTTGTTCTCCCACAACCGCACACATTTCCGGGAGACGGGCCAGTTCATTTGTAACTACCCCGGGTGTGACAAGCGTTATGATAAGGCCTGTCGCCTCAAGATCCACCTGCGCAGTCACACAGGTACTAGGGGATGTCTTGTAAAGCCCCCTCCCCCCCAGATGCCACATTGGGGGTAGTAGTATGACTTTGGGTGTGTCTGAAATCACATACTAACATGGTAGGTTCTGAATTTCATCAGACGTATACTACTCAACCGTTAATGTAGTATATACTGTATATTTGTGTACACTATGCACGCACATGGACATGCCCTAGTTGTCATCTTGCATATTGACCTGGGTGTTTTCCAGCGTGGCTAGTCTCCCATGAAAATTAAAAATAAAAATTCAAATAAAAGCATGTAACTGGGCATTGTTCTCTACTTAAATTTGTAGAGGTGGCACTTAATCCGCCATCTTGAAAACAAATTTCTGAGCAAGCAACGTTTTTCGCTGCCCCAGTGGTGTTGTGGGATATCATAGTGTCGCACGCTGTCGCACACTTTGGAATTTCAAAGAATGTAGTGCCGTGCAGTACTCATTCATACTGAAGATTTGGACATACTGCTCACTGTGCATACTATGTTTCGCCTACTTCGTAGCAAACAAGTATTTGATTTTGGTCACACCCTTCATGTAGCTATTTCACTTACAATGTTTGCATTGATTGATACAAGTGGGCTGTACCTTGACACACTTTGCATCGCTTGGAATCTGTGCGTTCATTGTATCAGTAGTGAAATGTGTTGTGATTCTGGAAAAAAGGCCGGTTGGCATTCAGAGCTTTATCCACCCCAATCTAATTATGAAAAACTGTGAAACTACTTATGAGTGTGAATAACACAAATGGAAATTGGTGTTGCAGTGCATTTTGCCAAAGGATATGTGGTTATTATCAAGAAAGGGTGTCTGTCTGCTTCATTTTTTCCTCCCCTTGTGTGCCCTCTGCAGGCGAGAGGCCGTTTGTGTGCGACTCCGAGGGCTGCGGCTGGTCCTTCACCAGCATGTCCAAGCTGCTCCGGCATAAGAGGTGAGACACCGGGAGGGTGTTCCATCTTCAGGACGGTGCTTGAGTCCCGGTTTGGACAGACCCCTCCCGTGCTGTATCTGAACTCTCCCCCCACCATCCCACAGGAAACACGAGGACGACCGGCGCTTCATCTGTCAGCAGGAGGGCTGCGGCAAGTCCTTCACGAGGGCAGAGCACCTGAAGGGGCACAGCATCACCCACCTGGGCACCAAGCCCTTCGAGTGTCCCGTGGAAGGTGGGTCCACGCCGCACGGCAGGGCTCCCGTGTGCCTTGGCATTGTACTGGGCTGACCGGCTAAGCGTGAGCCCTGTCTGCAGGCTGCACCGCCAAGTTCTCCGCACGCAGCAGCCTCTACATCCACTCCAAGAAGCACCAGGTGGACAGACCCCTGCGCTCACGCTGCCCCGTCACCAGCTGCAGCAAGTGCTTCTCCTCCCGCGGCAGCCTGAAGAGCCACATGATGAAGCACCACAACCTCAGTCCCGGTCAGTGGTAAACAGTTTTTTGACAGAAGCTGAAGAACCACATTAAAATTCCCCAGTTTCTAAGCCATTGAAAGG
>JAABNX020000123.1:906357-922778 GCA_015163995.2 Mormyrus lacerda | reverse complement strand
TTCCCCGTTACTTCACACACCCCCCCCCCCCCCCCCGGTGACTCTAACCCCCGAGTCTGGGTCCGTGCTCCATATTATTTTCTATACTGAATATGCAGATTATTCAGTTGGGGTTAAGACTCCCGTGATCAGAAGGTGGCTGGTTCAAATCCCCGGTTCGGCACACTGATACTGCCATTGGACCTTTGAGCCCCAGCTTAAGGGGCGCTGCACCCTGACTGACGCTATGCTGTGACCCCCAAGCTGCCCCCTGCATGTGTCTGTTTGACTCATGGAGAGCAAACTGGGGAGGCGGAAACAGAATTTCCTTACAGGGATCATTAAAGTACGAAGCTTCTGTTCTATACTACAAAATGTATTTTTCTTAGGTGCTATTGCAGCATGATTGTATCCCATAAAAAATGAATAATTTCACAGCTCTAAATGATGTTTATATAGTTTGGTTTCTCGCCCGCAGACCTGCTGAGTCAGCTGGAGATGTCCACCTCACTCACCCCAAGCAGCGAGCTCACGAGCAGCGGCCCAGCTGCCGGTGACATGGACCTGGGCTCCCTCTTCTCCGGCGTCTCCGGCGGGGGCACAGGGGTGGCCGGGGTGACGGGGACAGGCGGGGCGTCTACCCTCACTATGGACATGTCCCTCGTCAGCTCGGGCATCCTGACCATTGACGCAGCCTCTGTGAGTGCCACGCTGGGTGGGGCCGGTGGGACCCTGGCCCAGGCAGTGGACCCCCTGATACTGGCGGCGGGGGCGGAGGTCGGCCCGGCGGGGTTTGATGCCGGCGCTGGCAGTGTGCTTCCCCAGGGCGCCCTGAACCTGGAAGACGTGCAGACGGTGAATCCGGAGGCCCTGGGCTCCTTGGCCGCCCTGGCTCTGCGCCCCCCCACGGGCTCGGAACACTTGCACGCCTT
This sequence comes from Mormyrus lacerda, assembly GCA_015163995.2. Lineage (NCBI taxonomy): Eukaryota > Metazoa > Chordata > Actinopteri > Osteoglossiformes > Mormyridae > Mormyrus > Mormyrus lacerda. The sequence goes on along the minus strand of JAABNX020000123.1, from coordinate 921,867 downwards.
GAGCTCGACCGGCGCGCTGGCATCGGACCCCCCTGCGCCGCTCACTCCCTCCAGCAGTTTGGCGACATCTTCGGGGCCCGGGCTCCTCTCAGGCGCCTCTGAGCCGGACCAGGGTGGCGGGGGAGGGGCGTTGCTGGGTGGCACTGACGTTCTGAGCCAGCAAGAGGGCAGCAAGGTGGTCACACAGTTCGTGTTCCCCGGCCACGGCGGCAGCTTCAGCGCTCAGAAGGACACTGAGCTCCACGCCGTGCCGGCCTGCTCCTTCCTGGTGAGCAAGTGTGACCCCAAAAAGGGGGCCCAGTCCAATTCTTTCATGCAGTCGTTCCATTTCCTTTAAGAGCTGGCATTTCGTAAGGTTTACGTGCCGTCTTCCTTTTCTGCTGCCCCGTGTTCAGGAGAGTGGGGGTTCGGCCCGCACGGATTACAGAGCCATCCAATTGGCCAAGAGGAAGAAGCAGAAGGGCCCAGCAGGCGCACCAGGTAACTATGGAGACACGGTTCTGAATTTAGCTGCACTTATAAACATGTCGTGTGCTCGATTTGGCCCCCTTTATATGCCGAATTTGGCAGCTCTCTAATTCCCACAGTCCCCCTACTTTTCCCTTGAAGTTTATATTTGTTTCCTGACCTGTTTTTTGCAGGCTCCAGTGTGGGACAGAGGAAGAGTAAAGGGGGAAAGGGGGGGGGTAACTCTGTAACCCCAGGGGCCCCGGCTGGGGGCCGCTTCAGCGAGAGCGTGGCCTCTGCCAGTGGGGGGCTCACCCTCAGAGACCCTGTCACCGGGGCTCAGTATGTGCAGATACAACTCCTCCAGGTGAGCAGGACCTGTGGGATGTGAGATCATGTGACCTGCTTTGGTGCCAGTTCACTCGACTGATGTCACATTAGTAGTCTTTATTCTAGATTAACAGCTCTCTTGGAAGCTATCGCTTGGTTTTCCACTGTAAAGCATGCGAGACGCAGAATAAAATGAATCGCTTACCATGGAAGAGGTTTTTTAAAAAAGGACATTCACGTTAAATTAGGCTCTCTTGGGTTTGGCTTATGAACTGTGGCCAGAGATGAAAACAATTCGCATGTTTTTCTGGCACTTTCCCACTGGCATACAGGAACTGACCTGTATCTAAACCGCACCGCGAAGAGAGACTAGTCATCGCACGGTTCCAGCTTGCTTTTGTCTCCCACTGCAGAAAGATCAGCTCGGTAAAGGCATTGTCGCTTTCCTAAGCCGACAGGCGCGTAAAAACCGAAGTGATGCTTATTTACTTTTCACACTGTACTATGTGTTATTTTTTACTGTGCACTAATTTCCAGTGCCACGTCTGTGACAATCGCCGTGTCATGCAACCATGAACCACTAGCGGAATTAGCATTTGCATTACAAATCTATTCCGTTCAGCTGTTCTGTAATACTTTAAGTAGGAGGTTGTAAATTTTCAAGTTCTTGATTTTTGGAAATGCATGAATACATCGCAATGTATGATACTACTAATAATTACAATTGCATAATCATTGTCTGTACAGACAGCATATAACAATAGAACAATAGGTAATCAGTTCAGTGATATGTTAAGTAATCATAATGCACACACCCAATAAAATAGTGCGATAAAGTGCGAAGGCCGTGAGAAAGGAGGAAATGAAGTGTTGGGCACATTATTTGGTGAAGGTGATTTGGAAAAAGTATAACGGTGCTTTCTGCTTGTTGGGTATACATACACTGGGTTATGTGGAGCACGCTGTCGCGCTAATTTCCGTCATCCTGCTAACAAAGAACATTGTACCTTACCGGTTTTGAGTCTTAGACTTATTTTCCTGTTTGGAACTATGGTATAGGGGGGACTTTCGGAAATACTTTTTTTTTTTCCTACAGAATAATATGTAGAATATACGTGTTTTTTTTCCTTCAGATAATCCATGCACAGAACACCGCTATCTGTGCATTTTGAGCAATCAAATGGTCACACTGCTTACTAGTAGGGCCATGTCAGCGCGGGTATGGCTCACATGCTCCGCAGTGGAAAACCGCCAGCTCATGGTTCAGTTCGGTTGTTGGTAGCAGTGGAAAAGCGCCAATGGCTCCCCTTTCAGTTCCTGGGTCCAGATACTGGGGAGGGGGCAAGAATGTGTGTGCATTATGGTAGCTTTGGTTTGGAAAATCGGTGGCCCTTTTGGCTGAATATCTCAGGGGCCCAGCCATGTCTTTGCGTGGCCCCTGTACGTCAGGTGTTCAGGACACCTGGTTTGTCAGATTCCACGTTTCCTTGGGTGTGGCGCCAATCTTGCCTGTACCTCTGACCTCCTCCACTCCCCATCCAGGACGACCCATCGGGCGATGGAGACTTGGCCTTCCAGCTCAGCTCTCAGACCTCCAGCTCCCACTCTCAGCTCACGGTCGACCTGCCTGTCAACATCTTGCAGGTAATGGCATAACTCCCCAAACGGAAGGACCCCTCAAACTCGTGCTGAGTCACGTGGGTCTTTGGTCATTGTACTGAACGATATGTAGTTCCATCTCCAAAGTGACATTAAAAAAGCAGAAATTTCATCACAGCTTTTATTACATTGCAACAATTTATTTAAATTTTTTAATATCTATATCGGTAGTATCTCAATATTCTGTTTCTCATGAATGAGATGCTTTCCGAGCGGCCGTTCGTAACCTGAAATGTTCGTGAGTCATTATTCAACGTCATTCCAATGGTATACGCAAGTACAAAGAACTAGGATGCTGGCAGATCGCACGCTGCGCTGCTGCGCGGCGGGAGTAGGGACCAGAAATCGAACTAGACGGAATTGGCGCGCAGAAATTTTTTTTTAACTGATGTTGCTGACAGGAATCGGGAGCCCAATGAACACAATTTTGACTTAGTCCTCTTCATTCATATGTCTGAATGTTCGTAAGTAGAGGAGCGTCTGTATTTTATGTGTACTTTATCTCCCTGCATTACATTTACTTTGTTTGCACTGTGTGTATTGTCTTTGCACCATGTCTGTCTTTGCACTACGTTGTTGGCGTTGTATACACCAGAATTTCCCACTGGGATGATAAAGTCCATCTTAATCTTAATCTGAACTACAGCTGGAGCCAGTAAATGCAGCCCGGATGAGTGCCCAGTAAGGGGGGGTTTCACACCCCTTGTGTGGTTCAACACCCCCTGGCAGGACTGTGCATTAAGGGCGTCTGTGGTGTCCATGCAGGAGCCCCCTGTCACAGCGGAGGACGACACCGGCTCGGAAACCTCGCAGTTCACCGGAAGTACCATTAACCTGCAAGACCTAGAGTGAGGCAGGCGCAGACGGAGCCGGCGCAGACGGAGCCGTTTAAAGGGCCGGCGACGTGCCCGGTCTTGCTGATCTCCAGATGGTGGATTTTCAGCCTAGATTTGATGACTAATTGAATGGTTCTTTTTGGTGTTTTTGTTTTTAAAGAGGATATTTTCCAAAAGAAGAAAATTTCTAAAATGATCTTTTTGATAAGGCCTGTGTTTATATGAATTTATACCTACTGGGTGGGGATAACTAGCCTTTAGCATTATTGCTCAATAGGACAAAGATCTAAACATTTTGCATTTTTCATTTGGAAAAATAAATGTGCAGTGAAAAAAGGCTTTTAAAGAATGCATATTTACGTTAAATATTTCATATTGCAGGGAGATGGTCCTTTTGAGCTTAAGTGTGTTTGTTTCTGGACTGTTTAATTAACACACGTGGTATTTTGTTTATCGAGTTCCTTTTTTTTTTTAACACAAAGTCCTACATCCTTGCTTCTTACAAGTCAGAAGACAAATTGTTTATATTTGTGGTTTTATTTATTTTTTCTATTCAGTAGCCTCTGAGAATCCTAGTTCAGATGATGTTTTGTGTTTTTTTTTTTATGTCATGTCTATGACTAAAAATCCACTTCATTTTGTATGTATCTGTATATCTATCGTTTACTTATTTATTAGGTTTGGTCTAACAGAATGGGGGCGGGACAACAAAAGTGAATAAAATGGAGGAGAAGCACAACCAGTACGCTGTGGCTGCTGTCTGACAATGACCTATGCCAGAAAAATAACACTGGCTATTAACACCAAAGAGGTTACACTGAATGAGAGTGCGTGATGGATTCAGTGAACTGTCTGGTTATTCTATAATAGTAAGACACCCTTAACTAGCCCCTACGATACTGAAACAATAGTGTACCATTTGTGATTACTTTGAATCTTTCAGTGGCTCTCAATACCCATCCCAAAATGATGGTGTGTGTGTTGTCTTGCCAGGCAGCTGGTAGTACTGCATAACAGAATTGTGCTTTATCGGAATGTGCTGAGCTGTTAAAAGCATTCAATTTCCAGTATTTGTGAAAATCTCTTTTTACTTGGTAATATTCTTCTAGCGGTAAGTATATCAGGATTTTAAAATTTTTATATCGGTCCTTCTCGATATACAGTGAGTTTTGTCTCTATGAGTTCATAACTTCTCTAAAATGAGTCACACTTACAGCAAATGGCTTCCTGCCTCAATTTGCATATTTCAAGGAAATTGGGGGGGAAAAATGTTTCGAAACATTATTTTTGTTAGGTGTAGGTCACATGTTACAGATGGCGAAGTACGCAGGACAGTGAGGGGAAAATATCCAGTGTTAGAACCTGCTAATATTCATGTTCCACCTTGCTAGTCGTTTTTAAATAAGAATTTGATAGCGACAGTAAATGTTTGGTGCATGTCTGCTGTTTTGGGAGGTGAGGAACATTAACAGCATGTATGTGTTTTTGTGCAAAATCTTGGTATTTTCCATCCTGGCAGTAAAAGTGGTGTAATAAAGTGCCAGTTCTTAATAATCAAGTCATATTCTATTCAACAATAATTCTATTCAATCTTATTCTTGAAGCAATAACACACTATGGTGGCATAAGGGACATGTACTCTCCTGGAAAACTCAATTATTGTCTAACATTTACATTTTGTGATTACTACATGCATGTCTCCAACAGGATGCAATACCTTCGCAGCCCGTGCATGAGCACTATATCCATTACTGTTATATTTTGAGTCCCTGTGCTTGACAATATGTATTCCTATTTGTTAAGCATGTGACTATTCTCACAGAGTGCTAAAAACATGAAAACCATCACATTTTTTTTCCCCAAAGATTTTGAAGCTAAAATGTTACCAGATAACAGGAAAGACTTGTATGAAACATTTCTGGCTAAGATCTTAATTATTGTTTTACAAACTAACAATTGTATTCAAAAACAAAAAGAGACTAAATGTCTGTGGCCCATTTGTCTTGGTTGCTTTCCCCGTGAAGATGCAGGTACTACCAGCGCTCCAGTTATCAGTGAGATCTGGACATCCATGTCTCATTCAGCTCATGGTGAAGAAGTACAGATACTCCTCTTTCTCCTTGTCTGTGACTTCTGCATCTGTGCTCTCCTTTGTTTTGAATGCTGGAGGCTGAGAGCGGAACATCAGCTTCTTTCCAGTCTGGAAATAAAACCCCAGTAGTGTGTATTACTGTTACAAGCCAGGCACCAGTAAAAAGGCCCCACTGAAACCTAAGAGCACGGTATGAGCATCTGAGCTGCAGTTTGATGCCTGTAGGGCAGCGATTCTAACACTCCTTCCTCAGAGACCCCCCACCAAATCTGCATGTTCCTCCACCAGCACACCTGATGGGCACTTGATGAGCTCAACTGGTTGTACAGGTGCTGGAATGTAAGGAAAAGTGCGGAACAGCTGGGAATCTAGGAAGGGTTTGAGAACCTCATTGTGTGTTATGAAAGACACTGGGGGGGGGGGGGGGATGTTCCAATGCTACAGGTTTGACCAAATAGGTTAGTGCTTGCTTACAGTGGGGGGAGGTGCTTCCCAGATCAGGGGTGTTAAGGTTAGAACCCCCCAAGAGAGCTGGCTAGTAAACACCAGGATTTGGCACCCGTCCTTAAGCATTGCATAGCAGGCTTTACGATCACGCATGGTCATGTGTGCGGGGGCCTCACGGTTTTCTGTATGGCTGCCTGTGACCTCTCCATGGCTCTGCGCATGCGTTCCTCCTGATGCTGCTTCTTCTGCTGAAGCTTGTCCTCTCTAAGCCTGAAGCAATCCACTAAATAAATCAGTATGTAAATTCCTGCATATATTTCACAATCCATTCAACACATTTTCTCTGTTACAGCATTTAGACTCTCATCAGATACAGTATTCTCTCTGCTCTCCCTGTACCCATTATTTTGCCCCCTTAGCAATCACTATTTTGATGTGACTTGCCTGAGTCTCCTCTCCTTCTCCTTGGCCCGTTCGGCTATGAGCAGACGCTCCCGAGGGATGAGTTCCGTGGACTCCAGCAACTCGCACAGTCGGCGCTCGATGGCTGTCAGCATGGCCAGGGCACTCAGGTTGGCGTCGCTGTCCCCCACGCAGCTTCGGTATACCTCTTCCACCTTAGACACCAGTGAGTCCAGTAGGGTATCCTGTGGGCCAATCAGGACATGGGTTTCTGATAGGATTGTGTTTCAACCAACCAGATGAGTATAAATAATCATAGTCACAGAATACCGAACTGGCGGGTTGAAACAAAATCTTGATCTGGATTTTTAACTCCTGGACCTAAAATGTCTCTGTCAGAGTGGTTTGCTACAGTATCCCTCAGACCCCCAAGGTCTACCTGGTCCTCTGCTTTGACGTTCCCAAAGGAAAATAGCTGGACTTTGAGCTCCATTTCAGCTGCTCGCTCCTTCTCCAGCTCAATGTTACGTGTCATGACATCAATCTGCTGTGTCAACTGCTCCTTCTCTTGTTCCCTGTGTAGGGTGGTGAATGTTAGGATGCAACAGTCAGCACGACTTTTTATTGGCTCATGTTAAAAATTCAGGTGTTGCAATTTGCCGCCTTGGAATGAGTTTTGGGTTGGATTAAACAGCATCTGGGTTTGTTTATGGTATATCTGGGACGACTTCCCGAAGCTCACATCTTCTTGCGTGTGGCTTCCATGATCTGGCCGTACTCCTCCAGTGCCTCTTCGGTCTCACGGGAGTTCTGTATCAGAGAGAGGTTCTGCTCTTCCAGCTCGTTCAACAGGTCCAGGAGCTGCTCTGGGTTTGTGAAGTACAACACTGGCTCCTCCTGTAGGGGGTGCCAGAGAGCACACAATTGCGCAGCCCCGATAAGATGCATTTTTGTTTATGGTCCCATTAGTATTAGAACATTCTATGACTGAATTGTTTAAGTTTAAGTTTAGCTGAACCTGACCTCGCAGTCTGATGAGCCAGTGTCCTCAGTGTTTGATGTCATACTCCTGAGAGAGATGAATGGACACAATAAAGCAAAAGAATTTTCAGTATGGCAACAAATGGCATGAAAATATCAAATTTAGCAGTAGGTAAATTTTAAACCTATGGAGAACCACTTGCGTCCAGGCTCCAAACCCCCGCGACCCTGAACAAGTGATTTCAGAAGATGGATGGATGGATAGAGAACCACTTACGGTGTTTTTCCTTGATTTTTTGGGCTGGAGGACTTAAGTCTGTGTCGGGATGGAGTCCTGGCTTCCCGGAGCGGAGGCAGCTCTCTCCTAGCAACGGAGGCCTTGCTGTCAGAACCTACCATTGACAGAGGAGATGATAGAGGGGTTGTGTGTAAAAAATAGACTCACAGAAAATAACCATAGTGTGGCAGCAGTGTGTGGCTCAGAAGGCTAAGCTGCTGTGATCAGAAGGTTGCTGGTTTGAGTCCCAGCCTTAGCAGAACATTAGTCACATCCGTGGGCCCTTGAGCAAGGCCCTTAACCGCCATCTGTGTATCTCATGGAGAGCAAGATGGGACGGGCAAAAAATGAAATTCCGCATGGGATAGAATATCACTATTCTATCCCATTCTACAGGGGCAAGAAAATCTGATATGGACAGGAAGCAAAATGCCACTATACATCATTGCATAAATACAGAGTTTGGTTCTGTTTAATCACTGATTACAGAGCAATGTCTACACTACACCTTGTAGAAGATTTATCAGTTGCGTCCTGCTTTTGTGAATATAACAATGTTTAGCTCATTTCTGTTCAGTGGCTGATTTACGTTTTCCCAGCTGCCCTGTTCTCTTCTCCCTGTCATTTTCAGCAGACTGGGCTTGTCTTGTCTTCTCCCGCAGAGCCCGCTGCTTTTCCAGCCACTCTGGGGGCGACAGCTTCTTCAGGAACCTCTTGTACGTCCTGTATTCCTCCAGGGTTTCACTGTATTTGGAAATGTCGCTGTGAAGCAACACACAAGCAGGGTGGAGGAGTGATGAGAGAGAGAGAGAGGAACCCATAGGTGAGCTCCTCCATCTCAGAAGTTGCTCTGGCAACTCCCTGTTGTGCTTTCGGTTATAATCAAACTTCAAGAGGTTCTCAATGAACCACACGCCTTCTCCACCCTTACAAGATTGCCGTCAAGTGAAAATTTTTCCCTGCATCACCTTTGATGTTAATCACCATTTTACAGCTGAATCTCACCTTTTAAGACTCGTGATTTTTGCCGTGATCTTCTTGATCTCAGATACTCTCTCCAGCTTGACTTTGGTTTCCTGTTCAGCACTGTTTACAATGAGGCAAATAAGAGAGGATGTAAGGTTTCTCTAATGCTCTGTTTCCCAATCCGGTCCTCGAGGACCCCCCAGACGGTCCACTTTGGGAGGGAGCAAAACCGTAGACCGTCTAGGGGTCCCTGAGGACAGGACATTGCTGTACACCATGAACTCAGACTGTTTTCCCATCATTTTATCAACTCACTGCTACCCCTACACCCCACTTCAATATACCTCTCCAATCCATTCATTCATTCCTAGCTTCCTTTCCCACTTTCCTTCATTTGAGGGTTACTGCAGAAACAGAGCCCTGCATGATGCAATCGTCTGGTAAATGTCTGTAGAACAGCCTCAGGCAGGAGTTTTACACCAAATTTCTCTGTACTGTACATTTTTACGGCCTCTGCCGAGTTCTTGTTGATCTCCTGGAGGAAGCTGTCAAACATGAGAGCATCCTCTTCCAGGAGCTTCTTGGCATGGGCCAGCTTTTTCTCCTCGGCCGTGGCAGCCTTCTCCAGCTTCTCCATCTCCTCTCGCTTAACCGCCAGGGAGTACTGGGAATGCCAGGAAGGGCAGAGAGGTCAGGCAGGCAGTGTGCTAAAAGCATGATGGCTCAGTGACCACTGTGTGCGCTCAAAATTCCACACATTTGCCTTTGGGCTCTCACCAGAAAGGAATTCAGAAATATTACAGTATCTTCATCCCTGTCTGGTGTGGATTAACCGTATGGGCATTTGGGCATGTGCCCAGGGGCACGACATCCTCGGGGGGCACCAAGTTGAAGAACAAACCCCATAAGCAGAGGTGGAATGTTCAGGTCCAGAAAATAGAAATCCAGACCGAGATTTTGTTTCAACTAGCCGGACTGAGTATAAAGAATCTGTCACAGAGTACTCAACAGGTTAGTTAAACCTCGGTTTAGATTTCTACTTTCTGGAACTGCACTTTCCAGCTCTGCCACCCCCCGGTTTTATTCATAATTGTCTTTTAACAGCTCAATGCACAATACCAAATGTATTTAACGTGACTGTATATTGTTCTTTTGATTATGGCACTCACTGACTCACTGAAAAGCCTGCGTAACATTTTACCCATGCTAGATGCATTTCTGAATTTCATGAGCCACCAATCAGCTCCTTTTCTTTCTGACGTGACGTCATACTGTATGTACCGCTGCCCAGGGGCACCTTACACTGCTAATGCAGCCCCAGTCCCTGTCTGTCTGAACAGGCCCCAGCTCCTGTGGATGAGGGGAATCCTTGTGTTCCATGGGCTTTTGGAACAGCTACCATGGCACACAGAGGGTGATTACTATGTTTATCTGAAAATCCTTTGCATGTAGGACCTTGTTCTTAGGAAGGTGCTGGAGAAATCTTCATTAAAAAATCCTCCCTATGAAACACAACACATACATTGATTCTCCATCTTGCTCCAAAGTCCACAAACACCTTCTTGAAACTGTAGTCCACAGTGCAAACTCAACCATGCTAAAAACATGAATCATAGTAGGCTTCAAAGTCTTCAAAATAATTTATTTTATGGTGGCTGACTATGCACTCAAAACTGTTGTAAAGTATATGACATTTGCCACTGGACAACAAGTAATGTTTAATGTGATGGTCCTTTTTATGAGCCAACTACTAGGATGAAGGAGGAGAAGGTATGATCCTGACAAGCAGCTGGGTGACAGAGATCATTACCTCCAAGCCCTACTGAGATACCAAAAAGCCCCAAGATTTTTTCCTGCTACCAATACCTAAACCAAAACCTTCCTCAATGACTAGACTAATAATCAGCCTGAATTTGGTGACTAATGGTCAACAGCTGCCCTTGTTTCAGGGAAAACCCCAATCTCTTCTTCTGGCTTCCTGCTCGACAACTGATGCAAATAAGACACCAGTTAATAATCCTCCCAGCCCTGAGGGGGTACTGTTGTTGCCTTCTTGCCCAGAACTTAAGTCACTGCTGGCATGATGCCTGCCCACTACACACAGAAGAGAATACCTGGCACTGGAGCTCCCTGACTACCTGCTACAGAAACTGGCACATCCACGCTGCCAAAGTTTGAGGAGAGAACCTCACCCAGCTACCCCGCTACATAGCCCTGAGCTTCTCACACGAGTAACAGGGGCACTCATTCTGTAAAAAGAGAAAAGCGCCATTCATCTTAAACAACTGATTATCCAGTGCAGGATTGCAGTGAGTCTGGAGCTGATGCCAGGCAGTATATAAAACAAGGGAGGGAAACGTGCCAGTACTCTCTGACATACACACATGCACCGGACATTGTGGAGCTGGCCCTTCACTGGTAGAGAACTGGTGCAAATATGGGAGGAACATGCAAACTCCTGACACAGATATGGGGTATGAACTCCCCATCCACTGAGGTATGAGGTCACACAGTTAATCTCTGATCCCTCATGCTTCCCCATTAGAGACGTTATTATTTCTAAAAGAATATTTCACTGTGAATCAACTTAAACTGTATGTGAAAATACACATCTAAAAAAACTGGCTTTACTATATTTTCCCATGGCGAATGTGGTTTCTTTTGAAATACTCATTTTATTACCTGCCGCCATAACAAACTTGGTAATAAGAGAGGGCTTCAGTAGATGCCTTTTTCTATGAAGTCAGATGCTACCATCCTGGCTGCGTTGGGGAGATGAACTACAGTCTCCATGAAATCAGAGGCTATAAAATTGAACACTTGACTAATGCCAGCTTCTCTGAACTCTGGAAGTTTCCCTTTCAGTGTTGCATCCTTAATTTTCCGCTCATTGCTGCATTTACATGTTTCCTTATTCACCATGGCTCTCGAATGTCTTTAAAAGTGCTGATTCCTCACCTCCAACAGGATCATTTCCCTCTTCTTGGAGATAAACTCTCTAATGCTCTCTTTTTCAATATTGCGATCTGAGGAGGGACATCAGCAGAGGTTAGGGGATGTGGATGTGATCTGTTGATCAGGGTTTGGGTTTTGGTATTAACGAGCCTCTGTGAACGTTCTTAGGATACACGGTGTGAGACGCTCAGAGCTTCCAGGTGATGCTGTACCTTTCAGCATAGCAAGTTTCCCGACAGGGTTGTCCCTCAGTTCCAGGGTCTCTTCTCCTGTACCTGCTGCTGGCTCCTCACCCTCGCACTCCCCCACCCTTAGTGCCCGCCTCAGCAGCACCCGCTTGGCATTCATCCGCCCAGTGTAAGTCAGCTTCTCGTGCACCTTCAGGCTGCGTCGCTGCTCTCGCTCCTGTGAGACACAACCGCAGCCCGTGGATCCGCAACCACCAAGCTGGTAATCGACACGATCCACCCTATGTGTACGCCAAAGCAACAGCTACAGTCATGCGTTGCTTACCGGCAAGGAGACGTTCTGAGAAATTCGTTGTGAGGCATTTTCGTCGTCGTGCGTCGTGGTATAGCCTACTACACACCTAGGCTATATAGTATAGCCTAAATAACGATATAAAGTAGACCTACAGTATAGTAAATACATAAACTAGCAACATACTTGTTTATGATCATTATCAAGTATCTTGTATTTTTCATAAGTGTGCTATATTTTTATACCTGGCGGTGCAGTAGCTTTGTTTACACCAGCATTGCCACAAATACGTAAGTAATACCTTGCATTACAGCAGCTATGATGTTATTAGACAATAAGAATTTTTCAGCTCTATAATCTTATCCGACCACCGTCAGTGCAGTCAATCGCTGACAGAATCATGGTTATGCGGCGCATAGCTGGTGTAGTGTTTCATGTGTGTATGCTGACTGATAATGAATTAAATTACTACTGAGATGTCTGTACCTGGCACCAATTATTCATACGTCATACGGTTCACACATTATTTTGATGGTATTTTGAAATCGCCGAACAAGTTCAGGGTTGTCTACTCTGTCAGCTGGCTAGAGTGAGATTTTTAATTCAAGACAAGTCTGCTCACTCATGCACACGCATTTACTTTTATGTAACAGTTTTATTACCTTGTAAATAGTCTGTAGGGTTTGCAAACTGTTTGCAAACTGCACCGGCACTTTTGATGTATCTTAGGTGTATAATGGCATAATATAGATTTGCCGTAAGATTTCTTGCATCTGCATCTTGAGTCTGAAAGGGTGAGTGTCACTGCAGATGGGTGAGAGCTGGCAGCCCTGGAGATTTCAAAATATCAAGGTATACAGCAAATACCATGGAAAACCATATTACCATGATACCACCCTTATCGATTTCATGGGATAATCTGCAAGCTATACCTGCCCTCCATAAGTGGGTATGAGGTCTGATTAGAACTGATTTGATGTACATTTGACTAATTGTTTCAAACCAAAAATAAAATAAACCAAAAAAATATATTTTTTAAAAAGAAACACTGCTCAAAATGGCATTTTTGGATAATGACACGAAGTAGGAGAAGGGCGATTTTGCAAACCAACCATCGTTTTTTGTTGCTTTTCCTGGTTCAGGAGTAGGAAAATGTTGGAATCAGAGGGCAGTCTGAAAGGGTTTCTCTCCGGCTGCTCCATGTTGCTCCCAGTATCTGCACATAATCAGATCTACACTGTAAGACAACTTGTTCTCTTTTATCTAATCTAATAACCTAATGCTAGAGAAAAAGTGGTTCTTGTTTTGTGCATGCTAAAATAGCCTTTGATGTGATGTAGGGGAGACTGGGGATGGTTGTAACGTGTTTACATTTTTGCCTGCACCTCGGCGCTCTTAGAATCACATTCAAAATTTGACACAAACTACCAACATGTGTCTTCTATTAAACAACACTGGTTTTGATCTCTGTACCGCAAACAGACAATGAATGGTATAGCCTCAAACGCATGGAGTGAAATGTTACAATTGACACCATAGTCAGGGATGTTTTAACATAGCCCTGGGGTAAATGTACTGTTATAAATGATGTAAAAAAAAATGATATTATTAAATAAAAATGTATTACTATTATTGTTATTATTATGGTTCAACAAAATTTGTGGGTATGTATGCATATGCGTACGATTGTTAATCACAAATAAAATCAAAGATCATAATAAAACCAAACAAAATGTGCAACTGTGCACCAGTTTTAATAACTGAATAATAGTGAATAAGAGTGATAACTGAATAGTGTGCATGTCTGCGTGTGTGTGTGAGATGTTAGTCACCATCAGAATCATGGTGTTCACAGGTGTATTGAACTCCTCTTGGTGTACAGGCTTGATGGTGCCACCTTGGACAGTCTAACATAACAGAGGAGGTGTGCGTGCCGCTTTTTGGGATGACCGCCCGATCAGCCACCCCAAAAACCCGCACCCACACCATATCTCCGTGGATCAGGTTCCCCACCTCTGCTCTATGCATTTCACACAGTTTTCCTATCACTTTGAAATGTTCCACACACACAATGCAGAAGTTTCCTGGGCTTGAGAAGTGGCCTGGTGGGCAGCTGGAGAAATACCGTTACAACTATACCAGACTGTGGCGGCCAGGAACAAGTTTACCTTGCAGCTAAGAGCAACAATATTAGTGCTCACAACGTATACAAAAGATATTTGCATAGGCACAAAATTAAAACGATTTACGTTTTAAATACAAAGCTTCTGAGATCGCATAAATAAATGAAGTCAAAAAGTTACTTTCTTACCTTTCTTATGTTCTTTTTTCTTCCGTACAGATCTGAGTGTCTTTATCACAGGGTGCTCCTTCGCAAAGGAAATAAAAGTTAAACTGAGCATGTGCAGAGTGAGTTATCTTACGATAATGTATATTATGATTTGTACCTCGTTCCGGATTTTAGAAATAGGCTTTGTTACAACTAACCCGTGTTAAAATCATCCCCGGTCTCTTGTACGGTTACCATGATGCTTGTAAAATCATTCCGTGTAATATATTGCCAGGCCTAATAGTAAATGTAATGCATTTAAATGTCCATGTTTGACAAATTATTATATAAAATAGACTCAAATGCTGGTCGAGCCGTTCACTAAGAAAAAAAACATGTTAGCACGGTACTGCGATATAGGAATGAAGATGGAACTAAATTCTACGTTGAGATACAAGATGGCAACAGTTAGCCTGAAGCGCGGACGTTTCCATGGGGGAGTCGGCGACGGGCTCCGTGCGGCGAGACATTGCTCAGTTTCTGCAGACATATGTGCATTTTGCCGCTTCGAGTCGGGACATATATTTTTCTTGCACGAGCAATTACCGTGTATTTATTTCTGAATACTTTGCAAGCACTGCACTGAGGTCTAAAAATTCCCCAAAGCCTACTCTTTTCTCTCTCCGGAGACATATCCAGAAACCTGCCTACATCCCCCACCACAGTATTTATTGACTTTACTGCAGTTTATCAAATTTATTAGACAGTTGCCTAAGATCGCTGTTTATTCTGGCGCATTGGCTGTTAACCGGCTGCAGTGTTTCAAATAATGTAACTAGTTTGCCATTACAACAGATTTTTGTCCAACTACTAATATATTTGCAAGAGATACACAAGTCTTACCTATGCAAACTATGTATTGCTGTTCTTTCCCAGTACCCCCGAAGTGAACTCCTATTCCTCTCATATTATAATGGTTCTGACTTCGTTTGTATTGAGAATTTCTTGTTTACGTTTCATTGCCATGGTAACATTTTTTTGCCGTTAGATGGCGCTCTTCTACAGACTAAATAGTCGAAAAGGGACATTTTTCACCAACTTTAGAATTTACGGTAACTATTTGACGGGGCACAAATAATACAGTATTATACTATTACTTATGTATTAATTAACCACAAACTTAGCCTTAGTTATATACTGATCTCATGTTAATTAATCATTAATGAATCGTCAATGTATCTCAAGCAGTTACAATATTTGTTACTATATCAGTGAATTCTCTAAACCAGGGACTCCAACTCCAGTCCTGGAGAGCTACTATCCAGTAAGTTTTCTATCCTACCTGGCTTCTGATGAGCCACACCTGCTC
>JAABNX020000123.1:891479-903822 GCA_015163995.2 Mormyrus lacerda | reverse complement strand
TTAACATTTCAGACAAATTACTTTGTCTCATTGTGCAATTGCAATAAAGGGAATTACTACTACTACTACTACTACTATAAGAACTCACTAGAGCGTTTTTAAATTTAATATTACAACAATAAAACAGAAATTATCCAACATATGATGCCTCTTTCTCTATCTCTCTCCATTACTATATAAACAATAACAATTTACTGTAGCTGTTTTACAAGGCTTAAGAATAAGGGAGGTTGGCAAGGACAGAGTAGATCCACCAACACAAACAATGGCGTTGATGTTCTTATTGGCTCCGAAAATAGCTGTCATCCCACTCCCACGCATTTAATAGTCTGACGCAACAGCCGCGTTCCAGTACATTTTAATAGTCTGCGAGTTCCTCATTTAAGTATGAGTGAACTTTAATAGACTGAAAGCTTCCTGTTTAAGTCACAGTCCTGCTCTCTGCTCAACTTGACCCTGACCTTGTGATCATCTCGCCTGATTTACTGATTGCAAAATAATCACCAGTGGGCCAAAGACATCTATTGGGCTGCTTTTTTTTCTCTTTCACTAACCTGCAAAATTCATTGAGCAAATGTGCTAAAATACATACATACATAGCATATCTTATTGCTTTAGAAGTCAAGGAAACACGGTAAAAATTGGTGAGAAACTAATGGGATTAATTTCCATTTGGGTAACAATAAAAGTGTTTTCAAAGTATGCATGATCCAGTTCGGTCGGTTATCTTTCATGTCATTGTCGTTCATGTGTTTGGATCATGTCCCAAAAGTCATTCAGATAACGATTCTATCAATAAATAACTCCATACACTCTTCGTCAACATTTTCAATCTCGATTCCCTATTTTACGAGGTTGGTTGTCAACTCAAAAAAAAAGTAGAAAAAGAAATTACATTATTGTAACAATACGTGACAGGTGTTTATTTTCACACCAACACCATATTCTTTTACTTTGTCTCATTGTGCAATTTTGTACTAAGAATGCACTTTCGTCTCTGTTTTATATTTAGAATTTACCTTTACCTCAGTGTGTTTTTTATATCGATAATGTACCCATTCCATAAAGAAAACCGAGTAGATGATTTTATCTACAGTGTATGAAATGATGTATGATATCGCACACAGCGTTTGTAAAAACCGAGTTTACAACCGCCCCCCTGCTCCCAGCCTCAAAACACTGTTGCTATGACCAAAACAAGTCGCGGAAAAAGGCCGACTGCTATTAAGACAGGGGAAAAAAACGTGACAGGACTTATTTTGCTTGCAGGAGCACTGCGCACAAACTTGTTCCAGTTGGCGACGAGCGCGGAGACCAGCCTCCGTGCGCCGGCGGCCAATCGCGTGGCTGAGCGAGGACGAGCCTTCGAGAGCCTACCCCTCCGCTTTATTCTTATAACACACTCACCAGCAGTCATGTGATGGTAATATAGTACAACTACAGTACGAGGACGGAGCGCATTCTAACACAGTAACTACCAGCCCGCCTCAAGGGCGATCGTACTTTATATCTTTTCTTTGCTAAAACGACGGATTAAAAAGGGGGATTTTCATTTCTTGCTGACAAATCAGGTAAGACTAAATAAAGTGCTTTAATGCATCGGAATGGATTCTTGCATACGATCTGGGGTGTGTGGAACACCCTCCCTTCCTTCCCATGCAGGAGCATGCTGTGCATTGGACGAAAACATGTTTACGTTGTAGGACTCAAGTACTGGATACTAGCTTACTCATGCGCTTGGCGATGCACTGTATTCAATTAGAGGGCGTACATACATTTTTAACGTCGTGGAAGGACGCCAAAGAAATCTTGGAAATAATAGCTAACCCAGCGGCGTGAATAGTTACCGTAAAATCCACATTGTAAAAATGCGATCTGTTCGAACAGCGTGCGTGATTGTCTTGTACTTATTACATTACTGGGCTGTTACCACAATCAGTATGCATTTTTAAAAAAACGACGAAACCTGCCTTTATCTAACCGATATCCCTGTCGAGAACAGAAACATAAATATACTTGATCCTTGCTATCATCTGACGTCCGATGACCGCCGCAGAAATAAACGCGTTTACATTCCCCGGTAAAAATAGATAGACCGATATTCAACTTTTTCCATTTAGCTGCGGTGAAAGATAATTATTCGCAACTGGGATGTACGGAAATAAACCAAACAGCCTAAAAAATGCATGAAGAAAGCAAACGTGTCCGTTTATGGCAAAAGCGGTATAATTGCACTTTGCACATGGTAAAACGGTGTGGAAATTGACGATGGAGCGGTGTGCAGAATGTGCGGGGCACTAGGAGCGGATCCGTGGTCCTGCCCGCTGTACGCTGTTGACAGTCACCAGAACGGGTTATTGTCGGTCATTTCCAAGCGGTGGGGCCGGGGAAGGGGAAGTCGAAACGGGGGTCGGGGGTGGAGACCACATTCTATAAACTGTCACAATCACAACCATTCATTGGCCTGATTTTTTCTACAATAGCTGTAACATTACAATCAGATCTAAACGCATAATCGCTGTCAAAAGACTCGAGGCGACATTTCGGCAATCTTCGGATTACTTGCCGAAGTGGTTCGATTGTTCTTACCGTATCCACTGTGGTTTCAGAGACTTCATATATTTCTCAATATTCTCACTATTAAAACACTGCCTTTCAATTTGAATGACGCGTAAGGTGACGAATATGACAAGAATGTTTTGTTCACGACACGAGTCGATGTTTGTTTCCTTAAATTCGCCACAATGCAACATCCGGCAAGTAAGTAATGTTAGTAAATGTAAGTAAAAGTAATGCTGTATCCGTGCTCTCCGGTTGTCTCCGTCGTTCTGTGTCATCGCGTGTGCTTGCAACGGGACCTCACCAGGCGTTAGCGTGCTTTTTCATGGTTGGAACCAAGTGCGTAAATTGCATACAAGTTTTGTCAGGATTTAGAAATAGCTGGTGGACGTTACTTTTTCCAATTTAAAAATGTTGCAACAAGATTTTTTTTTATACTGCCTTTTTAATGGGAAAAGTTCATGTGAAATCACGTAATCTTTTACACATTTTGAAACAGCAATTTATTTTGGATTACAGCACTAGTGGCCTGTCTGGTTAAAGGTGAGATCTGGACAAAATCAATAAAGTCATGTGGTGGTTATAAAGGGATCCTGATTCCCAACACCGGTACAGCAGATTAATATCTGGACCAGCGTTTTTATTTGCTTATTTTTTTCTTTTCCAGCTTTGTATATAAACCATGGAACAGACTAGTGGCTAAACTGTTTACTACAAGGTAGCTGACCTATGGAATTAAACATGATGTTAGATATAATGCAACATAAAACACATAAAACTTTCCCCCCCTTTTCTATATGAGAAGTTTTTTTTTGAAGTTCAAAACACACAGTTTCTATACAACAAGCTGATGTAAGGATCCTCGTCTCCTTTGTACAGCATCATAAATACCGGAAGACTTAATAATTGAAACATATTTGCATGCAGCGATTGACGGACAAAACAGTATTTTGTAATCTAACTTCTTTCTTTCTTCTTCTTCTTTTAGGAACATCTGTGGATATAATTCTAGGAACTGAACACCCATTTTTTTCCCAGCTGGATTCCGTGTGTTTCTGGAAGAGGACAGGGAAGTAAATTAATAGGCAAATATCGTCGGTCAGGCACATAAACTGAAGGGGGAGGGGGCATTTTATTTGGCCAAGCCAGGAATGGTGGATCACTTGCATGTGGGAAAGGAGACCTTCCTGCCGTCCGAAGGCTCCCCGGCGACATACAGCCTGTCAGACATGGTGACTGACACAGCGAGCTACCAGGTTCTGTCCCCGCCATTCTCTGAGGACGACCTGAGTGACTCGTCCAGCCCGCGCTCCTGTTCCAGCCCGGACTCCCAGGTTCTCAGCTCCAGCTATGGCAGCAGCTCTAGCGTCGAAAGCCAGGACAGCATCTTGGATTTCCTGCTCTCGCAGACCTCGCTGGGGAGCGTCTCCGCCAGCCTTCCCCCCAGCTTCTCCTGGGAGTCACGCCGGGACTTGTGCTCCCAGCCCATGAAAGAGGAACACTTCGACTTTCCCATCTACTCGGCCGACCTCAAGGACCACGCTGAACCGTTCCAGCCCACCCTGGAGGAGATTGAGGAGTTCCTAGAGGAGAACATGGAGGTGGTTACCATGAAACAGGAGCTGGGTGAGGGAGAAGAGCTGGAACTGAGCGGTAAGCTCTCCGTGCTGGCAGAGACCGGACCTCAGCAGTCGGGCCAAGCTGTGCCTGCTGCCAGCACTGCTGTAACTCCTAGCCTTGAACCCAAAAGCACGTGGGCCGTAACAAACTCTAATGCCGGTGCTTGCGACACCGTGATGAAAGAGCCTCCCAGCAAATCAGCTTCTGCTGACAAAGGAGGGATGCCGGTCGTCCTGCAGATCCAGCCCGTTCAGATCAAACAAGAGCAGAGCCCCTCCGCAGCCCCCGTGCTCCCAGCCCAGCCACCCTCTCCAGACATCAAGATCGCCCAGCTGCTGGTCAACATACAGGGCCAGACTTTCGCCCTGGTGCCCCAGCTGGTGCCCTCCACCAGCCTCAGCGTGTCGTCCAAGTTCGTACGCATCGCGCCCGTTCCCATTGCTGCCAAGCCTGTGGGCGTGGGGGAGGGAGGCACTGCAGGCCAAGCGGCGGGACTCTTCTCCTCGGGCCAAAAGTTCCAGAAAAACCCCGTCGCGGACCTGATTAAAATGCACAAATGCTCATTCCCTGGCTGCACCAAGATGTACACCAAGAGCAGTCACCTTAAGGCCCACCTGCGGAGACACACGGGGGAGAAACCCTTCGCCTGCACCTGGCCGGGCTGTGGCTGGAGGTATGAACCGCATGCCAGGTTTTGATTTCATTCCTGGCAATTAATGTGATTAATCTAATTACCCTTTTCCAAAGAACTTCAGAACGCAGAATCTTAGCTCTGTTTGTCATCACATGTTATACAAACCACCAAAGATGCATCACATGGGAAGCTCTGCAAATTTTATTACTTACAGAGTAGACAAAAACAGCACTGCTGTTCCTAGTAATTAGCCAATAAACTACCAAGCTACACCAACACAGTAATAATATAAAGCGAGGCATGTTCTATCCGTGATTGTTTCTACAATGCGCTCCGTGCCATAATTGAGTGGGTGTGCTAGAATCCTATGAACTTTGAAAGCCTTGTCTTAAATTTACACCTGAGGGCCAACGGTGATCCCATTAAATGAAGTCACCAGGGTGCAGTGCCTCTTCTGGTGATGCAGGTCGTTTTTTTTTTCTTTCTTTCTTTTCTTTTTTTTTCCCCCCAGTGCTTCTGCTCAAAAGCCTCCTTCTATAAAAGCAGTTAACCCTGGATTCAGGAGAGTCCGAAGGGAGCTTTAAGCTGCCAGTCATCTTGTGTCATGAACCTTGAACTGTGTCTGTAGCGGTTAGGACATAAAACTCCGTATTAAATGTAGATCTCTTCACGTAGACCAACCTGTGAACCTCAAATTAGGTATTAGCCACATCCGAAAATTATTATAAATCCAGATTGCTAAATGATAGAGTTTGGAGATAGTGTTAATTCCTCTTTACTGGTAACCTCTTCCATACAGAAAATGCTTGATAATCAAAGGTAAGACACTGTGGAGTAGGGAGGTAAAACAGTATATGTAAATAATACAGGAGATCTTGGGTCTAAATCCCATTAATGCACTGGGCTTCTTATGAAAGCTTGCAGGCATGGTTCCCTCCATTCTCAAAAATTTTCCCCATGGGCGATGAATAAAGCTTTATCTTATCTTAGGCTCATCGAACACAGATGTGTACAATGACAAAATTAACAGTCGAAGGGAAATAGGTGGTGTGTCTCTCATTTGTGCTCTGAGTTTTCCAGTAGTGTGATTCTCACGCCCTGGGTATGTTAGGGAAACGGCACAAATAACGCCCACAGCCGTCGGTCTCCTTTAAAACCGCAGGCTCCCCCAGATTGGCCCAGGCCTGTGAATGTACCACCAAGTGGCCGAGCCGGGTGCGAATACCTTCTCCTCGCGCTGCGCTACATGGAAAAAGGGAGAATGTTGTGGTTCTGCTTAGAATTCATTGCGATGACTGGCGTGTCCTTTCCAGACCCTACTGACCTGTAACAACTATGGTCTGAAGATCGGGATGACACGATCTGGAATTCACCTGGATATAAATAGACCCAGCGCTACTTTCAACAGGTCTAATAAACACTGCCTGAGAGCTGTTTATATGTGGTTAGTGACCACATCCACCAAACTCATTTCTGTCCTCTGTTTGGCTTCTATGCTGAAGTTACATAACAGCTACTCAGAGTCCCTATACCGTAAGAAACCTCCATGTGAGCATGTGCTCCTCAGCTGATGTTACTTGGCTGTTCTCGGGGCAGCGATGCCCCGTGTGCATGTCAGTGAGGAAAAGTAAGGGGGGGGGGAGGTGGTATGGAGGCGGCTAGTCTGTGTGTTTTTTGTGGGCTTATGTGTGCCTGCTTGATAAAAAGAGAAGTTGAGGGACATCACCTGTTTGTTTGTGTAAGCGAGTGTGGCAGAGACTGAAAATGGGGCTGTGTGCTCACGTGTATTTATGCTACTGATTACGGGTGAGATTAATGGACCATACATGTCAGGAGACCGTGAGTCTGTGTGCGCCTGAGAGGAAACCAGAGGCTCGATTTGCCTGCGCTGTACGGTGTGTTTTTGTACATCGTGAAACCTCATTTACACCTCGTGCACTTCGCTACCTGTGACATGTTTACCTGAGGGTGCTCGGCCCCCAGGACACAGTGAGCCCCCTGTTTGGGCTCATGCCCAGTGCTATAATCTCTGCCTTTGTGAGCCCTGGGAGTGTCAGCGGTTGCATGCACACTCTGGGGCTCCCCACAGCATGGCAGACTTGCGGGGGAAGTTCACAAGGCAAGCTGGGACAGAGCTCCTTGTAGCGTGGAGCCGCGGCAGCGGGCGCGACCCACCCAGCCTGGTGGCACTTCCCGTGCCACGTGTTTAAGGCCCTGTGGACGTTCTCAGCCTTCTCTCCCTCATTCATGCCGGCAATTCATGCAGATTCACTCAGACGAAGGTCTTAGCAGTTAATTGGCCAGGTGTCACCAAAACGGTAGCATTTACTGAGGTGTACCTTGAATGGCTGTACAGTAACCATATAGTAATATATAATAATGATTTACCCTTTTCATTCAGGCTAATATTTAATTAGTAATTGTTTTTAACCCTTGGAATGTATTATTAATGTTCTTACCCGTCAACATTCTGTATATCTGTTACACGTCACTATAGCATGTATCTTTTAACACCTCACAAGCCTTCAAACGCCATGGATGTCACAGAAGCCGGGCCGCTACAGCCTTTGAATCCTTTACAGGCAAAGTGGTCTTGTCAAGTAACAAAGAACTGAGACTCAGGAATTAAGGAAAGTGATTTTTTTGGGGGGGGGGTGGAGGGGTGGCTGACAGAGGGAGGAGGGCTATTCTATTAATTTTTTTTTTTTTGCACACAATTGCACCGGAGGGAACTGCCTGGAAAAACGAAACCAACAAAAGCTACCTACTGAATAGTTTCCATGACCCCCCCTTTGGAACGTTTGATCAGGCGGTCTGATTGAAAATGAGTGGGAGTGGCTTGGAGTCCCTTAGTGCGGGCGGGGAAAGAGAGCGCAGCTAAAAAATGTTTAAAATCACATCAGCGTTTGTGACACGACAGAGGAGCAAAAAGCCACACAGAACGACTGTCGCATGTGTCTGCATCTCAGCCGAAGCACAAGCGCTGGAAGAGTGTGGCCTTTCGGTTTCTCCAGAAGGAGCTACCAGGGAAACCCAGATCTGCTAACTCCTTCAGTATGAGCGTGGATGTGGAGGATCTTCCTGTGGCTTTGAGATCTTCTCTTGAATTCGGAACTGAAACCCAAGTTTAACCACAGGTGTAGCAAGCTTTAGCCTACAGAAGAATGTAACCCCATTTGGGCTGGACAGCGTTCATTGTGTTTTTTGTGATAGCAGAGTATGGCCGGTTTAAACTACACCCTGCTTTTGACAGAACCAGCCCTTGTGATAGACTTTATCAAACGCAACAATGCCCTTCTCCTGTTCACCATGGTTTAATCACATTTGTGTACCTACTTGGGCATTTCTGTTTGTCCATTGTTAAATGTCAGATTGTACTACCTCTCGATTTAGTTGTTTTCCTGTATTATTATGTAATGGTAATTCAGAGGATTCTATATATGGGCACCAGCAATCTTTGTGGTTGAGGAACGTGTCTTTCAGGTTTATGGAGAGACTTTTCTCCAGAAATTTCATGGATGTCTTTTAAACCCTGTGCCTTGTGAGGGAGGTTTGTTCCCAATGTCCTTCAGGTGGGGCTCGCTCTCTGTGGGGGCAAGTAAAGCTATAAGAAGATATCTGTAATGATCATGAGCATAAGCTTGGAGGCTTGTGGGATGGAGCTCCGGAGAACGTCAGTGTAGGAGGTGTTTCTAGATAAAGACCTGGAGTTATTTCCATGTGTTTCTGCTCAATTATGGGGCCCCCTCAGGCGTTAAGTGTATTTATCACTCTGCTAAATTGTTGATAATGGCAGTTGGTTGTGTTTTTTTTTTTTTGAGTGACGTGGGAGTCAATTTCAGTCGTGTTATGTTGGCGTGTGGTCAGGGAACCAAAAGCAAATTTTCCAGTTCATATTCATATGCATATTATATATTATATATATACATATTTATATATATATATATATGTGTGTGTGTGTGTGTGTGTGTGTGTGTATTTATAAAAAGATAAACACCTGAAAAGTGAATTCCACTAAGTCATTGACAGACATTTAAATAATTATTTGCTTTCCTATATATACATATATGTTTTGTGTTCATTGACTGAGGGACTGACCAGATCCCGTTGCTGGTTGTATTTGGCAGGTTCTCCCGTTCGGACGAGCTGTCCCGACACCGGCGATCGCATTCTGGAGTGAAGCCCTACCAATGTCCTGTCTGTGAGAAGAAGTTTGCCCGAAGCGATCACTTGTCTAAACACATCAAAGTCCACCGCTTTCCTAGAAGCAGCCGGTCAGTTCGCACCATCAACTGACCCATTGGGGATCTCTGGTGGACCAATGGGATAGAGCCTTGTGTGTGTGTGTGTGTGTGTGGGTGTTTTTGCGTGTGTGTAGTTCTGTGATAACTTATTTTGTTATGGGAAAACATGCAAGAAAAATGCATTTGCATTTGGTACTGTTCCTGAAAGTATGGCAACGTCTGTTTTCTGTCTCATTCATTTCCTGTTAATGTTTTAAAATATCAGAGTATTTTATTTTTCAAAATAGGTTTTTGTATCACGTTTTTCAGTACACGTGATTTTTACCGTGTTGCGAACAACCGCGTGTTAACATTCCTCACCTTATGTGTCATTTATAGCCGAAGAGGGTGGGCTTTTTTTGAATACCAAACTGTTTTAGCTTTTTTCAGTGTCTGTCTGTCTTGTTGTCGATTTATCGTTACTTGGAAATTGTGTTGGGGGGCCAGGGACGGGGATTCATCATCACCAGGTGAAAGGAAAGGAGTGAGGCAAGGGGTGCAGTTAACCTCACCCCTCCCCCCCCCAGAGGCAGAGGCAGCCTAATAAGTTGTGATAGACATCAGGGTGATGTCACAATAAGCTAACGAGGACGTGAGGAGTTCTCATGGCAGGAAGCTAGCAGCAGCACAGACGCGGCGCACGGACAACCCATGAAGGTGGCCTGAACGCACTTACTGAAGCACAGCACACACAAGACTTTAATGTTTATACCTAAACTGCTAGGCCTTCTGATCAGTATTGAATGACTAATTGTTTTTTTTTTTTTTTTGAGTGTGCGTGTGCGTGTTTGACAAGCTCTTTTTGACTTTTGTCTCAGTGGCTTTTAAGATGAAATTTGAGAGAAACAAAAATGATATAAGATTAGCCTTAATGTACTATATTCTTCTTATTTGGGGGTCACTAACTCAATGGTCTGGATGATTTTTCTATAGTAAATATATGTTAAAGTGGAAAAACACTAAAATAAAATGTATACTCCATGACCAGGAACACATACACATACGCCATAAGATATATAGACATGACTATTATTCTTATTATTATTATTATTATTATTATTATTGTTAGGGGCCATTAAACCATCGTTCACTCCGGGTGAACATTGAGATGGTTTTCCTTATGACGTTTCTGTCTCTGTATGTGCGTGTGTGTATGTGTGCGTATACATATAGATGTATATACAATTTGTTTTGTTTTCTCTGAGTATTTCATGAAATTGAAAAATAAGCAAATACTTATGGTTACTGTCTTATTGGCTAACTCTGCTGACACATGATCTGCCTCAGTAAAAGCTCATTACTGGAACGCCCACCAATTGTATTTTACGTTAGTTTATTTGTTTATTTTGTTAATTTCTCTGCAACATAAGTGGCTATGTTATTGTCTGCTGCAGATGTGAAACTGGAAAGTGTGTGGTGCTGTCCTCCCCCCCCCCAACACTTCCGCCTCCTGGCGTAATGTAACCAGGACATTAGCTGAGGAAAGAACGTTAATTCTTTCTGTCATCGCGCGGCATGCTGCTGCACACAGGACACTTCTTCTAGCTTCCAGCACTGCACTTTCAACTGGGAACACAGGTGGATGCAGTGTACAGTATACAGTGAGTACAGTGTACAGTGAGTACAGTGTACAGTGTACTGTCCACGCGTCCCATCCTGTAAAACATCTCGGGAGAAGTCGAAGGGAGGCGATGCTACCACAGTGCATTCCTGCACCTTCAGCTGGACACTGTAAATCTTGTGTAAAAACTGGTGTTTATCACACTCTATGAATGTATGTAAATAGAACAAACTGTACATAGGTGCATCTATATGAGACAAAACTATTATTGTAATAACATCTTAATTCCATGATTGTGAAAATATATAAATATATCTATATTTTTTTGCTTTACATACAATACATTTCCAAATAAAAGGGAAAATACACATTTTCATGTGCGTCTACAGTTACTGACATCATTCAAAAACAGCACCAACCGATGATCAATGATCAATGAGTATTAATAAAACGTTACTAGTATACTGTAGCGTATACTTGGGATCATGAACAGTTCATTATGTGCCGCAAATACCATGTAATGCACTTTACGCAGGAAAAGTACTGAGAAGTTTCCACACAATAGTGGTAGTATTGTTTGATTATGATTTCACAAGAAAATCACATTATGCTGTGGGTAGGGAATTGAACATTCTCTGAGGAAACTCATGCTTGTTTCTCAACTTGACCTAAAAATCATAACATATCTATTGCTGGGAGCTGTTCTTCATGTTTATACTATATAACTGTCCAGATACATGGATGCATTCTCTAACCCCTTATCCAGTCAAGGCATGGCTGCATCAGACCAGCCCATCGCAGGACACTCACACAATCACACACGATGGGCAGGGATGT
The DNA here is from genome assembly GCA_015163995.2 of Mormyrus lacerda. Classification (NCBI taxonomy): domain Eukaryota; kingdom Metazoa; phylum Chordata; class Actinopteri; order Osteoglossiformes; family Mormyridae; genus Mormyrus; species Mormyrus lacerda. The sequence goes on along the minus strand of JAABNX020000123.1, from coordinate 892,328 downwards.
CATTGTCATTTCAGCCATACGCATGTCTTTGAACTGCTGGAGGAAGCTGGAAACTCTTATAAAACGTGGAGAGCTCAGTAACTGCACGTGCACTCGACTGGGCCTGGATTCAAACCCCCAACCTTGGTGGTGTGTGGCGAACATACCACCTCTGATGCATTTGGTTTATATGTAATATTTATATAAAAAAAAGCAGCACTGCCCAGCAATCTGCTATTTCTGCTTAATTCTTCATTCTATTAGAAGGTAAACATGTGAGACGCTGCTGACTGTAAACTCTGGAAATGAGCCAAGCCTCAGCTGTCATCCAGCTCTCAGCAAACATGCCTGGCGCTCATTGGATTCTCACTACGGTAAACACCAGCAAGGAAAATAACTTTCTTGCTAGTTCTGATCCAGTTCTACCGCTGATAAATCGCATGCATTTGCACTGTGTGCCGCGTCTCTCCCATACCGTTTCGAGAAGTAAACACCCGGCTGTTATTCTTGCAGAATTCTCTGCTGCAGAAGCCTGTGCTTAAATTAATTAGTGAGTCCTTCAGGGTTCTGAAACATTTTATGTTGGTTTCTTTCCTTAATCTAAATCAGAGGTGCCTGCAATGGCTACGGAGGAGCTCTGTATTAATCTGGAGGCCAAGATGTACTCCATATGGAACATATTTCAGTAGGAAGTAGAGTGCTTCTTTTCAGATGTCAGCTTTATTCCTATCTACGGAACTGTTCCCTTAGCTGTTGAGTCATCCAGTAAAAGGGGAGTAAAAGCCCAAACGCAGTTATGCATGAGGTGTTTGGGGAGGGGGGGCCAGTAAATGGCCCAATTTTAAAACATGCCATCTTCGCGACAGTGGG
>JAABNX020000123.1:880386-891379 GCA_015163995.2 Mormyrus lacerda | reverse complement strand
CGTGGGGGCTTCCAAAAGAAGAAAAGGAACTCTACTCTGGGAAGTAGCCAAGGAAAGTGTCTCAGTCATTTCCTTGGAGACTGGCCTGTGGCATTGTGTTGTCTAGCTCAGATTTAAGCGGCTGAGGTTACCGCAAACGGCCTGCCTTCTGGGGTCTTGGTGAGCTTCCAGGACCTACAGTGGATCATCTCAAAGTGATGAGGTATTCAGCATTCAGGAAGCAGAAGATCAGAGCCACCGAGAGCGCAGACGTGGATTTAATAAGCGATTCATATCCTAAGACATTGGGAAGACAGAGGTCGTGAATCACATGTCACAGAATATTTTTGCGCACATTCCGAGCATCTTGGCCAACCGCAAAGCGTGTTTCTTTGGAAGGGAGACACATACCACGTTCTGGGGCTGTGGATTTTGTCTACATAGTCGTGGAATGTAAGAAGTATTAGAGGGCATTTTTTAATGTGCAAGAACGACATGGAGCACAGCACTAAAACGGTGTGTGGGGTTGTGCATGGCTCGAGGGGGGGTATGGGGTAGCGGGGTAGATTCAATGCCTTCCTCAGGAGCTCCAGTTAATTCATACCTTTTCTTCATGAAATGTGGATCAGCTACAGATTCCCATGGACTGGATTGGGAGACGCTGCTCTATGGTTCTGTGCCTTTCAAAAGAATCAGCTTCACAGTATAAACACACATAACACGGGGTGCTTGCCTCGTATTTCAATTCATACTAACGCCATTTTTCCCTGTTGTTTTGATCTTCTGAATGTTCATCCATGACTGAGAAACTTGACACCTTGAAAGCAAGATCTGCAGAATGCATGGAGCATACATGGTGTCTGTAAAGTCACATCTGATAGGTGGAATTGACACCTGTTTCTGTGAAGTCACATCTGATAGGTTGGATTGACACCTGTCTCTGTAAAGTCAGATCCGATAGGTTGGATTGCATCTCTAGAACGAGCGAAAAATCACTTTCTAAGGTTAAATGAAGGAGCTGAGTGATACCTGGCTGCAGTTACAGGAGATGTGACTTGGGGTAATGTATAACAAGCATTGCTGACCTATTCAAACAGTTTTAACATATTTGACAACAACAAGCTGAGGTCGAGGCCTCAGAGGGGTCCTACATCTGGGGTAGATTCTGACACAGGCCGGTCAGAGAAGGAGCAGGGCCGGGGGCTTTGGATTTCTGGGTTTATGTCACAGCTGGGACGCTGATCCAGAACACAAAATAAGGTCATTAAGTGCCCTGGAAAGGACAGCGGACTATATAAATGATTGCTGGTGCGTGTGGGGTGTCATATAGCGTGTAGCTTAATTACACCATCCAATAGTTCAAAAATAAGTGTGTTTTATGACATTTTTTGTCCCATTTCATAGTATAAAACATTGCATATGAAATTCAGCATTAGTAACATTCTTTTGGTAAAATTGTTTAGTTTTTACTGATTCTTTGCTCTCCTTCCTGTCAAACGATATCATGGGGTCCTGAGTATTTTCTATGTACTAAACAGGCGTAGGGTTAGAGCATTAAATATTAACCTGAAGCACTTTACCCCCTGTTTTTTTTTCTGCAGAGACATTCTGCGTTAACATTTAATAAATCCTTCACTACTCGACCTGGCAATAGGAAGCTGTTTTGGCTCCAGCCAATGAACATGCAGCCCAAGCCGCCGGGACCCTGACAGAGTCACTGAAGGACGCGATGAGGCCATTTTGGAATAATCCTGGCACATAAGTATAGAAGTGCAAACAATGTGCTGCGACAATTAATTTGCTTTGCTGCTTGCTTAAGATCATCAAATTTATGTGAATGCTTTGTCTGACAAAATGAATAGACATCATTTCTTTCAATGGGTATTAATTATGGTTTGCAATCATAATAATATTTTGTCCGTAGATTGCTCATTGCAACATTTCCTCAATAAACAATGTGAAGCTGTCATCCCACTCAAGATCCACCCAGTATGACCTGAGATAGATTAAGGGCTTATAAACAGTATAGATACATGGGGTCAGATGAATGGCTGTTGCGGTAAAAAAAAAAATCAACATTTCGTTGATCTGATGCCGATTTTGAAATAGACTGGACACAGCAGCACATCACGCCTGCCAATTGATCATAGATCAGGGGACGGACTTCCGCTTCAGTTTTAACACCTGTCGCTCATTTATTTAGGGATTTTATTTTGTATGCTCTTCTACAAACACCACAAAACCAGCACCGATGTGGCGCCTTGACGTTCCTATTGTTAAATAACGTTTTGCAACCAGTAATAACTCACCAAAAAAAGAAAAGTTTTATGTTAAGGGAGCATTGCAACATGTCCTGTCCCCTGGTGGAGCCAGGGAAGTCAGGCATGTGATCATGCTGTAATGTAATAAAGCTCAAAATCTTCATATAATTATTTTAAACTAGAAAAACACAGTGGGTGCAGGGGTTGTAATCATGATTAATAAAAGTATTCAAGTAATTCTAATGCAACTGTGGCCCAGCTTGAAGTGTTTGTTCAAAGGATAGATGTGGGTACAAATCATAACGGTCCTTCTATGGATAGAAATTCACAAAAATAAATATTTTGCCCATAATCATTCTCTCCAGTCAGTTCAATCAAGGCGAAAAAGTTAGAAATTGAGCTTGGATTTGGATGCTAAGAATCAGTATTCGGAGTTAATTTTGCAGCAGTTTCGTTGTAAAATATTGTAACGGCTGAAGGACCTGGGGTGTCCAGGTGTTGATTATAGGGCAGTGCCCCCCCCTCCTTTTCAGCCAATCTTTGGGGGGGGGTTTCAGAGGCGGTGGGAATGGGGGGTACCCGAGTAGTGGGGCTCTGCACGACCCTATGTGAACTGGGGAACACCTGGAGGTGACAAACAGGGGACTGGGGGGTGAGTAGCTTATGGACTGTGTTAAGTTCTTCATTCTGGTGTGTGTTTGCCATGAGTTCCTGCTCTACAGGGTCCAGTTCTCTTTTGTGGCACGCTTGTCACGTGATCATTACAATATGTGTAACCTTAGATACTCTCTTTAAAAGCCAGTTTTAGTTGTGCTGTACTCTCCAAACCAAGTAATTCCATCTTTAGAAATGTTTTGAAATGAACAATGCTTTGTGTAAATCGCATGAAATGACTGATTACTTGCTTTGTGTTGGATATGTCATGCAAACTTGAAATCCCGAACTCGAGTTCATGCAGTTTCTAAGTTCTTCCATTTCCCATCAGGGATGGAGCCCCACTTTACAGATCTTTTTGTTACGTTATTGTATTTTTTACAGAGTTCATTCTGCTCTTGGTTGGTTTCATTCATATTGCTTTTTTTTTTTTTTTTTTAAATTCTGACATATAATTCCAAACCATCCATCCATCTTCTATGACTGCTTATCCAATGCGGGGTCTCAGTGACCCTAGAGCCTATGGCAGGGGACACAGGGCACAGAGCAGAGATGCATGGAACTGCATATGATCCCACAGACCTGCAGCTTAGAGGTCACTATCCTGACTGTAAGACCTGACTTGGTTTGATGGAGTGAGAGTATTAATATTTCAAAGGGGCCTCATTATGTTCTCCTGGCTTTCTCTTCCCTTTGGTCTGATACAGCTTCTTGTGCATGTAAAAAACCTGCAAAGTCTTACGGCCCAAAGTACACATCAACTGTAGCAACTGTCATCACAGAAACCAGTCTTCTTCTCTAATCTACCTAAAACACCCCGTTGGAATTCCATTCCTTACTTCTTTTGCAATGGTGAGGTCACCTTGTAACACTATCATTATTAGCCGCCAGCCTTCAAACATTTGGCTGCAGACTGCAGGACAGTAGTGGAACATGTGGGGCAAGTTGACCAATCAGAGCACATTGGACTCATCAGGGGTGGGGCTTAGAGCTCAACTGGACATCCATCCATCCAAACATTTTCTGTACCCACTCATCCTATTCAGGGTTGCGGGAGGTCCGGAGTCAATCCTGGCGGCTACAGGCACAAGGCATGGAACATCCCGGGATGGGGCGCCAACCCATCGCAGGGATAACAGATAATTTCAAACACTATTAGATTGAATAGAGATATACAGTATATGTTTTAGGAACACTGACAGATGTACATCTGTTCTAGCAGACCCCCCCCAAAAAAAAGCTATGAACTGTGAAACTAAGTATAATGGATTTAATGCGACTACTGTATCTCACCTTACCAGTCATGATCAGTACACTTTCCTTAGTCAGAATCTTTATGATAATAAACAAACCCACACAATTTTGAAATAACATATTTGGAAGAGATTTAGTATATGCCCTTACATGATACCAGATATCAGGAAGTCTTTGAGAGTGTTTACAAATTATTACTAAAAAAAAACATTACTTAAAAATGTGAACAGTTATAGAATGAGGAATATTGAAATGCATGTGAATAAGATAAAACATCTTTTTGTGTGTTTTTGCGATTATCATAATGATAATAATAATAATAGTGCACTTTGATTTTCAATAATATCCAATCTGTTGGCACAAGTAGGGAGTGTTGAATGCCTGTCTATTAAAGTTACAACCCCAGAAATAAATAAAAAAACATACTAGAGAATCTTTTTAGCATGTAATAAATTAAGTTGGAATGTGTGTAGGATACTGGAGTGTTCTGCATATAATATGCTGAACTAAGCAAAGGGTCTGAGGGGGTCTCATAACGTTTTAGGTATAAAAATGTCAACTTAAATAAAACATTTTGAACATAAACACCAAAATAACATGTGTTTTTCATAGACATGCCTTTATGTGTAATGTGGCCTTATTTGAGTCTCCCGGAGTGTGTATAATTTATGCCCTTCATTATATTTTTTAGGTTTTCATTAATACTGGCATAAAATGTTAAAAGGTCCACCATATGGATAGAGTCTTGGGCTCACAGCCTTCTGGAGCTTTTCTGCATTAAAAGTTGGGTTGTATAATCCATGCTCAGGGAGCCTGGGGCCTGTTTTCACAAACCTGCAGGAGAAGCAGTGACCATTTAGCTGCCTGTTGACATCAACAGGCAGCTGGCTCACAATTGAAGCTTTCATTTTGTTGATTTTTTTCTTTTTAATTTCTGACTTCTGGTCTTGTACCTCCATGAGGGCTGAGGCGCTGGGAGCCAATGCTGCCAGGATGGTGGCGTGTTGTAGAGTCCCAGACTGCCTCTGTGCCAAATGAACATTGTTGTTTCTTGGTTTGGTAGCCATTAACTTTGCCTTTAATTGAACAAGAACCAGTGTCTTGAAGTGTTTTCCTTTGCATTCCAGCAGGATTCGGATGTTGTCCGTTTTCTGTTCGTGTTTTAGAAAATCATGGGCAGTCATGATCTCTGTCAGCAGGCGCCGTGGTGCAATCCCTGACTCCGTTAGATCCTGTTCTCTGGTCTCGTCCGTCGTGTTACTGACCTTATGACAATATCTGGTGACAGTGGGCTTCATCTACAGTAAATATTTGTGCAGGGAAAGGCAGGCAAAGAGGTGTTTTCATGCTGCCCCTCATGTTATTTGCCGCATGGATGACGTAAAAGATTGGGAGTTTTGGAGGGGGGAGGCGGGGGGGGGGTGTTTGCATACAACAGAGCACATTGATCAGATAACATTCCCAAATCTTCAAAGTATCCCTCCGAAAACCGGTCTGATACAGATTCGCGCTAAACTCATCTGTTGGGCTATACTGGGTATTTGTGCGTTTCATTCCGATATTTATTTTTTTAATGATCTTTTGCTTTCTGCCAGTAGTCTTGAAACCACAGCTCCTCCCTGGCCTCACCACTTGCCCTCTGCTTGTCCAATATTAACAAACATTCTAACAGTACGGCTGTCCAAATTTGTGTGCATAAACTTTAAGAGGGGGAAAAAAAGCTCACCATTTTCCCACTGGTTTTCTCGTGTTGTTTGTTGCAGTGTTTTATGCCTGCTTTTCATCATCTGTTCTCGTTGTACCAGTATTAGCATTTGCTGTATTTGTGGAATACTTATAGCCTCAACACAGGGGTGTAATCAGGCCTGCACAGAAAGCAGGGATCTGTTGGTGCTTCTAGAAAATTCGATTGTTGTTCTCTGCCTTTTGCTGCCTATCATGTCGTCCTGGTGCCAAATTGTTTGTCTGGAATCTGACATTTTAATGCATGTTTGTGTATATAAAAACAAAAACGGTACATAACCTACATTATCATATTCCATCAATTGCATTCATCTATCTTCTAACGTTTCCCAATCCGGTCCTTGGGGACCCACAGTCAGTCCATTTGTTTGCTCCCTCCAAGCCCTGTATCAGACAATGTACAAAACAAGGACTGTCTGTCGGTCCCCGAGGATCTGATTGGGAAACACTGTTCTAACGGCTTATTCTAGTTACGCTCACAGGGGAACATGCAGTCAGCATGGGACCCAGGGCTGGGGAACAGCCAGGACGGGATGCCAGACACACACACAGACTGCGTATCTGTATCTTCACAGAGTAAGAGCAGGCTGTCTTGAAATTCCCCATTTCATCAATATCCACCATGCTGTTCATCTCTCTTTTTAATCGGTAATCGAGGCATAAATACTGCCAGTAAATTGATAACGACAGGTTTCTGCCACGACTTATATATGCTGAAATAGTTTCGTTGGGTTAGTTTATTTTAAGACTGAGACCAGGCAGCCAAATGCTGTTACTTTGAGATGTTTCTCCTGGATGGCCGAGCTCGGAGAGGGCTGTGCTCACTGCAGAGAGACAGAGGAGCGGCCCCATGTACCCCCCCGCCACCACCACCGTTACGTAACAGGTTTTTAACATTTATTATTATTATTTTTGCCGCACAGGACTTCTCAGCAAATGGGTCAGGCCTTGCGTGGATTATGCTGGAGAAGGTGTGTGTGTGTGTGTGTGGTTCTGGGCTGGCCCCCCCGTTTGTTCTCCTGAGCAGATGTTATTTGTAATAATACAGCGTGCACCTAGCAACGCTGCACACAGATGCTCGCTGCTCCCCTGCCGGAATGTCACATTCTGGCTTTTTGGACCTGTGCGGACACTGCTTGTCGGACAGGTTGTCAGGACAGAAAAATGGACACATCAGCAGAGAATACAATCATGGAGGAACATGAACTGTGTTCATTGTGATGGTTCCTGCGGTTCATATAGTCCAATATCAGGAAAAGGCACTAATATTTGTACTTTTGTGGATGGCTATAGAGGTTAAATTGCAAGTATGCATGTACATATTTCTATGGTTAAAAAAGGAAAAAAATGTATTTCAATTCAATGGGTTAGAACGCTGTACCTGTCATCAGAAGGCCACTGGTTCAAATCCCAAGGTTGGCAGAGTCCTTGAGCGAGACCCTATACCTCTAATTGCTTCAGGGACTGACTGACCCTGCTTTTAAAATTTACGTCACTTTGAATCAAAAGCATTTGCTAAATATATTTTTTTGTATTGCAATTGAATATAAATACTTTGCTACTGAAATGAGTGTAAAACTTAAGTGTAAAACATATTTGTATATATAAAAAGATATTTGGATGTTTCTTGTTAGTTGTTTTTTCTCTCTCTCTGGGTACCAGCACAGAGCTGCTGTTTCTTAGCATTCTTAGCATCGCATCTTTACATGCAGTCATTTCTGCAATGAGACGCGTGTGAGGAAAGCACAAGTTTAGTTGTTCATTTTCCACATGAATTTTGGACAGTTTTACCATAAACAAAATGCAGACCCTGCAAGTATCTGCCTTTCGCTGTGAGACGAGACTCTTTGGCAATGAGAGCCCGGTTTTACCGTAAGTCCCTGGGCGCTGTCGAACCGGGGACAAGCGCCGAATTCTCCTGCTCATTAACCGGGGGCGCTGGGCCGCGCTCTGTCACTCCGGGAGACGCCACCACCGCAGCCCGGATGCGGTCTGCTTTAGGACAAAGGCTGCTTGTATTTTGCAGTGGCGCTGTTTTCTAAATATGGGTCGTGGCAAAAAAACGGGCCATCTCTGCCGCCTGTCGGCTTTCCCAGGCTGCCTGGAAGCCCTAATTGGATGCCGTGGGACTGGGCATGTGCATGTGAAGATGGCACACAGGTCACGTGACAGAGGAACCGGCGTGGGGTCAGAACTGACATGGGGGAAACTTAAGAGCTCCAGTTCGGCTGACAAGGTGGCGTGCTGGATCCTTGACAGTCCTGTCCAAGGGAGGCCTGTGTCTTTCAAGGGGCAGTGAGCACTGTTTTATAAAAGATTAAACCAAATAACTAAGATCTACTCCTTCCCCTAGCCTAGTATATTAACCATAAATGCAGACACAGTCAGAAGTACCAGTTATATACAGCATAATAGAAGTCAGGCTAATTTAGTGAGATCTCATCAGGTAAATTGAAATTCGCTGCTGATTCCTGATTGTGTGTGCGAGGGCTAGGCAGAAATGGACATCTTATGTCAGGTTGGGTGAGCTCCATCTCAACCTGAGGAAGTGGCGCAGATCATAACCCTCTGCCAGTGAGAGACTAAACAAAATTGCATTTGTGAGGGAGATGGAGTTGGGGCAGTGTGCGACGTTGAATCACGAACCGTTTAATTCTCAGGTTCTCAGCAAGCTTTAGTCGACCCAGTGGGTTGTCAGACTTTTGATTTTAAGAAAATTAAAAGAATGACGAACCTTCTGTCAGTCGATATTTAGCTTCTCACCTTGCAGTTTTGTCTGCTGGGTACTATTCAAAATTAAAAAGGAGGACGACTTTACAGTTTTCTGTACTTGCTTATGGTTATTCTCGGAGGGTCATGTTACACTAGTCTTTGCTGGCCTTACGTGAGCTAATGATTACAGTAGTCACATCTGAGTCTCGGGACCTATGTTCCGTAAATGACACTGGAGAAATTAGACATCTGCTGTAGCATCAGAATTTGACTCGTTTAATGGTTAATTGACTGTTTGCTCTTTGGTGCGTCATGAATGTTCTCTACAAATCGGATGTCGCCTGCCTCCATGTGTAATTTTCAAAGTGGAGAGGTCAGGAACTTTCTAAAACTGGTTCAAAGTGGCAGGAGATCAAGCAGATCTGAATGAGAGTTAGTATGTGTAGCAGGTGCTTGCCTTGCCTAAAATAGCTAGTTTGTTTATCGCTGCAAATGCCTAGTTTGATCTTGTCATATTTCAGTCTGGTGAAAATTGCACGTGAACCAGTCTACTGCATATTTCTGCAGCTTAACTCCAGCACGAGTTAAACAAGAAACCTATTAACGAGAAAAAGCCCTGATGTAAAAGCTGGGCTAACACAAAGTAGGGAAGTTTCGTGCTAATGTGTGTGTTGCAAACGAGGCAGCAAGGCTGACCCAGCATCTTGAATGTAAAGCTAGATGACACAGATACAATTACTCTGCCGACCAAAATATAGACACAGACCCCTAATCGATGAGCTACATGCCTCAGCATTCCGTGTGAAAGACTGCTCCCTTTGGACCGTTAGAATTCTCATACCCGGACGACCTGTAACACCAGGGCAGAAACACATATGGCTGAGGCAAACCACACGTTTGATGAAAACCGATGCCGCCACTGTGTGCTTAAAAGCGACCCGAATAATCTTTGTCCTCCCCCCCACCCCAACACCCCAAACTAGGCTCCTTGAGCATTCCGTGTTCTGCTAAGACCGATTTTTCAAGGTCACCAAATCTGTTAAGTGAGGCTGTTGAAAGACTGTCGCGTTGTTTTTATACTTCGATTAGTGTGTGGGTAAGACTGCTGAATTTCGGACCTCACTGTCGCTGTGACGATTGGCAAGCTGTGCCTGCGTTTGGTTTGGCCCTGGTGAGGGAAACTAATGACTTTTGCAGGTAATCTTTAAGTAGTCCAGAATGACTTTTGCAGGTAATCTTTAAGTAGTCCAGAATGACTTTTGCAGGTAATCTTTAAGTAGTCCAGAAGGGTCTCGGACAGGGATAATCCCACTAAATGTTATACAAATTACATAAGCTCCAAAACCCAATTCAGGGGTTTTACTGCGGTAAGGTGCAAATTCATGTGATCTCTTGACTTTAAGAAAAATCCTGTCACGTTAGATAATATCCTACTTCGATCTCTGTGTCAAAAGGGCAGCTGCCAGCTGTTTGCCGCCATCATGTCGGCGGTCTGGCACGCTGACGTGGGCCAGTATGAAGCCGCTGTGAGCAGGTGGCAGAATGTGTCCAAGGTGAAATTCCGGCCGCGTGTTCCGAGCTTCCCGTCATGTCGTTGGATGGGGAAGCTCTGGAGCTCCCAGCAAACAAACCCCTACATTGTTTGTAGAGCACCTCTCTGGAAACGTAAATCCCAGCTTAGTGTTCTGTTGAGACGTGTCCTGCTCACATTCACCGTCCATAACCCGCTCTCTCTCTCCCTTTCTCTGAAGAATGGTAAAAAAACCACGCTGACCCAACCCCCCCCCCCGGTGGCTTCGGCCATCGACTGGATCTTTTATTTCGCATTACCGCCTTCAGCAGCCCACAGGGGCAGGAAAGCTTCTGGGATGCTCCTTTCGTCAGCGTTCGCTTCAGGATGGGCAGCTGTTTTGCTGGGTTCAGCCCGCGGCTTCATCTCGGCCGCTTAACGCTCCCTTCATGCGAGACCTGTGAGCTGGAGCAAAGGATCCCCTAGCGGGACAGACAGCCTTCACCGCGTCGCAGAATTTTGAAAATAAGGGCCAGTTTGTTCCTGCGGTTCACACTTTTCAGTCGATTTCATTCATTTCTTTCACACTGTACCGTGGAACCTTCCAAGGAGAAGGGACAGAAGGGAGTTGAATAATTTAACTTCTGATAGACACCAGCCTTGCTAAAAATGTACAGTTTCAGGGGAGTTGGAGGTCACCTGCAGCTCAGTCCAGAATTACCATTCTGGTTAAGTACTTAGAATATGCTGGAAATATTTTGGAACATTCCGACTGTAAAAAAATTAGTGACTTTTAAATATTTTTCTTTCGAAAAACCCTTACATTAGGTTGGGGGGGGGGGGGGGGGGGGGGGGGGGGGGGGGGGGGGGGGGGGGGGGG
>JAABNX020000123.1:835453-846463 GCA_015163995.2 Mormyrus lacerda | reverse complement strand
CTAGGAGACATCTCAGCCACGTTCCCATAGCCAGCTGAGCAGACTTCCAGCATTTCTCCGGAAATGAGGGCATTCTTGGTTGAAGGCTACATTCCAGTCTTCCTTATAGAGCCGTTTAAGGCCTCTCAGCATTTCTCGGAGTTTAACATTTTTGGGCAATGGATACAGATGATATAGATGATGTTGATTTTGGACATCCAAGGTACTTATCTTGGACAGTACACAAGGTACCTAGATCCTATCCTAACACAAGGCAGGGGTGCACCCTGGGTGGAATACTAGTCCTCTGCATGGCATTTAGAGATGTAAATTACCATGATTGCTTGCCTTTGGGTTGCCAGAGGAAGTTCGAGATCCTGGAAGAAATCCATAAAATGTGGAGAACATGCAAGCTCCAAAGAAGAACAGGATTCAACCCTGGACACTTTGAGGTATGAGGCAGCAGTGCTACCCAATTGTGTCGCTCCTTAATTATGGACACTTACTTAATGTTTAAATCCAGCGTTTTCCACGCGTGTCTCATACTATCACGGGATTTAAAACAAACTTGAGAAAGCAGATTGTCTCCCTGCCCGCGTGTTTAACAGCGCCCTGCCCGGCCAGGACGTGCCATTGCAAGCCAGTTCCGGAGCTCTCGCTGGGTCGTTTTACAGCGAGGTTTGGAAACTATTAAAATGTTAATACACGGCGGAAGCAGCCGCAGCCGCAGGACGTCTGTAAAGTTTATCGCGCAGCCCATGCTCTGTTAGTCAGCCATCGTATTTATTTAATTCTTCTTGGGCTTTTGAGCGCAGCTAGAATAACGCATTTATTATTTCATTGTATTTGTAATAACAGCTTATGGTTTCGCTTCTCCTCATATATATTCTTTAGCGGAACAGAACTATATTTCGGCTTGCTAAAAGGGACCAAAGTTTTGTTTATAGTACAGAAATGCCCCCATGTGGTTAAATATAAGATTCGTTCATTTTTAAGAAGCTGAAACGCTTGGTATAGAAGAGAATTTGATGTTGGGGGCACAATAATAATTTAATGTAAACGTTTTTTTTTTTGGTGCGGTGGGGGGTGGGAGCTGACGAACGAAGTCAAATTAAATATTAAACCTCGCCCTGAATCACAGGCTGGAGCAGCTGGGTAGAAGAAAACTTACTGAATGGTGTCTACCTATGTGTGCATGTATATAACTGAACTGGTTTGTGTGTTATAAATGCGTATCAAAGCGTCCATTCGAAATGTAAATTTGCTTATGCGTGCATGATAGTTTTTTTTTACAGTGGGTCTTAGATATATATGCTCGCACCGTTTCTACTCTTAAGTGGATATAAGTAGATCAATGCGTCGGCCCATTTTCTAAATTTTATTATCTTCAAAAGTCTCTTAGCTGGTTCAGATACCGTTGGTTGGACTCCGTCGACGGGTTTCATCTGTTGAACATCCTGTTATGCCAAGGACATATGCCGTGCGTTAATTATTAACTGCCATTGAAGGACAGCGCGATTTTTTTGACACAGGTATGACCTGGTGATTTTGTAGCAGCGCCTGACTCAATAACTAACTCAGCAACATTCGGACAAGGTTGAGTTTAACAGAAGTGTGTGTAGCATGGGCGTCGCCACCATTAAATCTGAGGGGGACGAGTCCCCCTCACATTTCATAATTATTCGTTTGGACCCCTCCACATTCAACATAAAATATTAGTTCAGCCAGCGCTGTTTCTATTGCTTTGTGAAAGAATCTATTCCAATTGATCGATATGAGAATATACTTACGGCATCTAATTCCTATAAAAAATTCTGGGAGACTGCCCCCAGACCCCCCGCCAGTGTGTCTCCCCACATTCAAAATGCTTCTGACGCCCCTGGTGTGTAGGATAATTTTGCAATATAACTATATAAATATATTTTCTCTCCAGCATGTGTGTACTATCTATCTATCTATATTATGCACCCTGATTGGGTTACAGCGTGTAGGGTGTCACTGCAATGAGAGTTTCCTGCGTCACACACTGTGCTCCCTGTTGGCTCGCCAGAGATGGGCGGTACTAAGTGGTGCGCTTCTGTGCGTCTCTGACTGGCAGAACCAGACTGCCCCCACCCCCTTTAGCCCCTGTCCCTGGATCAGCAGTGCTATCACAGCAGGTCAATGGCATCTCAAATGGCCCCTGGCTCCTGAACACCAAAGATAGCAACCTTCAGCCAGATAGTATAAAAATGGATTTTTATCGCATAAAAAATGGAAGCAATCTTATTAGAAAGTTTAAGGTTGCAGTGACAAGTTGTGGTGTTCTGAATTTTCAGTGTCACTAAGAACGTGTGATAAAATGCTATGGAACAACTTGTAAAATAATAATTTTAATTATGCTATTTCTATGCAGTGGGCTGTATAGTAATGCTATAAATATGGTCTTACAACACCATTGCACAGAAACTGTTTCAAGACCTTTCGACTGTGTAACGATTGTTCTCACAACCATTTTTATTATGCTAATAAAAGTTCTAACGTCCAGTGTATTTCCCTTTTCTAAAACTCAACATCCTCGTATGTCAGTTAAATACGTTAAGCTTGGCTCTAGACTTGTGATATAAAGATTTAAGTCCTGTCAGTGTGAGATATATGAAATTCTACAGTTAATTTGCATTTAAGAGCTAGAGGTTCTATAGGTTTTGTAAATAGTTGCAAGTACTTCCAAGAGAACGTATATAATAATACTTATCTGGCATGCTACTTCAACAAAGAACAAAATTACCAAAAAATTAAGATATATTAGCAGTTTATCCTTATCCAGACAAGTTATGTTGCTTATAAACATTTATTTCAGGTATGGACTAAACAAATATGATATAACGACACCCAGAACCATTGAATTATGCATTGAATTTATGCGCTGTAATGCAGACATGTACGATATGCATATACACAGAGTGCATTTAAACACCCATAGGACCGAAGAACTGGTGTTGATCATGTTTGTCGTTGTCGCAACACCGGTTACATGTGCTTGTCTTGGATCAATGACGTTTCCCAATCTTGCGATGAATATGCAGAATTCAGCTGTTAAGTTTCTGGAACTGAAAACAACATTTTTATCTAACAAAAGCAGCATGCGCGAGGAGGAATGCTTGGGGGGCCCATCTTAGGGCGGGGGGTAATTGGCGTACTCTGTCTTTAAGAGAACACAAAGCATTACTTAAGTTCCAGAGGCAAGTACAAAGTTTACGCCCTTTCATTACCTCAGTCGAACTATTTGGTGATGTTACTTATTATTCAGACCTTGTGCAATTACTGTACGCGTCCTATGCCAAGTGTTTCCGCAACTGGACGGAATATATAGATACGATATTTTACTCTCTCCAGTACTGCGACCGAAAGGAGAACTGGTTTGCTTTTTAAAAAAATCCTGTGCTGTACTGCTACTGCATCTGTGGTAAGATAAAATACGACATGTAAAGCGTTATTGGTGCCTCCTTTAAAACAGACGTGTTTCACACTTTCGAAAAAAAAAGTATTGTCGTGCTCCATTAATTCACCGTGAATTCAATCGTGAAATGTATGTTTGATTCTTGCGTAGACCTGCTGACTTTGTGGAAGGGGGTGTTTAGTATATACTCTTTAAATTTTCAATTATAATGATAACAAATGCTATTGCTGCTTACAACAACGGTTTCTTTGACGGTTTTCTGTATTTGACGAACTGTCACGTCGGTTAATTGAGATTCATGCACGGGTGACTGTGATTGGTTAAACCTCCGAAGGCACGACTCCATTCTGCAAAGTGATTGGCTTAAACTGGGTGTTTTTCTTTACCTGGGTTTTTTTGTTTCCATGACTTGCTTTCTAGCAGCTGCAGAATTAATGCCAATTCGGCCAACACTCTCACAACAGCGAGCTAAATGCATGATGAAAACAGGGAGGAGAGGGACTTTAGGAAGCATGTATAGTGCGTAGTTGTTATAGCTGCGTTGATGACGTCTAAAATAGTAAATTGTCTCTTTAGCCGTAATATAAACTGATATGCTGATAACGACTCAAATGCATTAAAAGGAGACAGTGGATTTTAATTGAATGTGAGTCTGAATGCTACTAAAGTCTTAAAAGGGAATTTCAAAGCAGCCGTGTGGGACATTGTCCTTGACAAACCACGTGGATTTGAATGTTAAAGAATAACGTGTTCTGGACAGTTAAAAACGGCACAGGTCTCATTTTCCTAGAAAGACCAGGCATTGTTATTGCTCTAAATGTCAAATGGAATTTTGTCATAGTTCTTGGAGAAATAACTGAGCTTGGTCTTGCTGAGCATGGAATTATTTGAAGAGATATGAAGGTTTTACACCTTCATTAAAAGAATATCGTCCGTCCATTAACATTATTAGGTATGATGTCAGTAAGTTCTTGTGCAATCCGTTGCTCAGTGTGGTTGCTAGATCTGATCCTTTTGATGCTGTACTGTAGATGCATGTCAATGTGGAATACATGTGAAATATATTAAACCTAGAAACTTTACCTGAAAAAACAATGTATAGCCCTCATATCATGTACTGTGTTTTTCTTTTGTTTTTCAGAAGTTTGTAAGTATCCACCATGAGAATCGCTGTAATCGGGCAGAGTCTGTTTGGGCAGGAGGTGTACAAGGAACTGCGGAAGGAGGGGCACACGGTTGTGGGGGTGTTCACCATCCCCGACAAGGACGGGAAGGCAGACCCCTTGGGTGAGTCTTAGGCCCTGCTGCATGCATTGGGGGGCAAAGAGAACTGTCTGGTGGACCATGCTAACACTGCTTAGCGACCATTTTTATAATCTGCAAAGGAGCTTTAAAAATCTCTAAATGCTTAAATAGTAACTGGAGATTTTATGGAGTTTTTTGAACCACCGATTACTGCAGTCCAGTTCTACATTTGAAAACTAAAAAAAACAAATAACTCACAATCTCCTGGTGACTGAAGATCTGGAAAACACTGCCTGATTCACCTGATCTCTGCTTTTTTTGCTGCGCAGCTACGGAGGCCGAGAAGGATGGTGTGGCTGTCTTTAAGTTCCCGAGGTGGCGTGTGAAGGGGCAGGCCATCGCCGAGGTGGTGGACCAGTATAAAGGAGTAGGGGCTGAACTCAATGTCCTGCCCTTCTGCTCCCAGTTCATCCCCATGGAGGTCATAGACTTCCCTAAACACGGCTCCATCATCTACCATCCCTCTCTCCTGCCCCGGCACCGAGGAGCTTCCGCCATAAACTGGTTAATTCCGCCATAAACTGGTTAATTCCTTCATGAACTGGTTAAATCCTTTTCACTTAGCAGAATTTTACAGTGCTTCTTAACTCTTTGACACTTCACTGAAAGAGACAGGTAATGGGTGAAATGTAGCCTGCTATTAGCCGATTTAATCAGCGCAGAACGGTAAAATAACTAATGAAATATAAGTTAAATCAGTCAGTGATTCACATCACCCGCTGAGTCTGCCCAGTCGGGGGTTTTGTAGCTAATTTTGAATTTTGAGGACTTTGAAGGACAAACGTTCAGCTGTGGTCAAACAGAATGCTAATTTATGTATATGTACTTTAACCCCAGGACCCTAATCCATGGAGATTCGAAGGCTGGGTTCACAGTGTTTTGGGCAGACGACGGACTGGACACCGGGCCCATCCTCTTGCAGAGGGAGTGTGATTTGGAACCGGATGACACGGTCAACACCATCTACAAGAGGTTCCTCTTTCCTGAGGGGGTGAAAGGAACAGTGAGTCTCTGGCCGAATGACGCTTTTAAGATAAAGGCTTTGAAAGCCGCATTGGATGGGATCATCACGTGCTGTCAACCAGCCAGTAAAGTCAGCCAATAGGAAGGGAAAGTCCCACCTACCATGACTTTCAAAGCCCTTTTTCCCATCATCCATTGCAGGTGCTTCTTCCTAACAAACCTGTTCACTTGTGTACTTTGCTCTGTTACCCAGAGTCCCCTTGTCGAAATCTGTCAGCGCTGTTCAGTGACCTTTCCAATGTGACCCACGCGGTTGGCCTTTGCAGGTCGAAGCGGTGCGACTGATCGCGGCAGGCCGAGCTCCGAAGATCCCTCAGCCAGATGAGGGCGCTACCTACGAGGGGATTCAGAAGAGAGAGAATGCAAAGGTCGGCGCAGCAAAGCCAGAAGGCGACACAGATGAGCTCTTAAGATCGCTATAGGATAGTACAGGACTGTGGATCTCCCTGAGTCATCGTCATCTCACACCATCACAATAAAGAAGAGTAACAACGAAAGTGACACTTTCTTAATATTACATTTATCATAATTTAAGATTTTAAGATATTTAAATCAACAGATGCATGAGGTTTACTTAATACTGCTGTGTAATTTCTTTTCATAGTTTTAACTAGCTTTTGCTAGGGGTGATGTTTGGCTCAGTGGGCTAGACCTCTGTGCCTGTCAGTGGAATGTCGCCGGTTTGAGTCCGGCCTCGGCACATATGTGGGTCCTTCAGCACGGCCCTTAACTCCTAAGGGCCGATGTGGGGGGGGGGGCTGCTCTTTACTGCCAGCTTGCTCTCACCTACAGAGAGCAAGTCAGGGGGAGGCATAAAGAGAATTTTCCCATGGGGATCAATAAAAGTTTCAATTGTTATTAATGGTTATTGCATACAATTATAGTAGATGAGGAGCCATTACATGACGGGTTTTCGGCCAGTATGTTGCTGGTTTGCATCCCATGATGCCTCACATAAACATGGGTGGCCTGAACTGCTGCAGTGAAATGTCCATCTATGTCCAACAGTGTAGGAGAGAGTTTGATGCAATTTAACAATTTGAATAATTTAAATCCAAAGGTCTATTTACTGGGGAGATGAAAGAAGCCAAATTAAATATTGGAGGGTACAGGTCCCTCTGCCCCCCAGGCTCATACGCCCCTGTCTGTGTCGCATGCATGCACGTGTGAGTCGCTTTGAACGCCAGAGGCTACTTAGCAACTTAAATAAAAGGAAAAAGAACCAGGTGAGCAGAAAAGCAAACCCAGGGATTTTAAACATCCATTTGGCTACAGATTGACTGGAACCAGCCCGCGGCAGCCTTGCACAACTGGATCAGAGGTAATGACAAGGTACCAGGAGCCTGGGCAGAAGTGGATGGTCAGGTGAGTAGGCGACTGCTGCATTGTCTCCAGGTTTACTTACTGAACGAAATACCTTATGTTACGGCATGTCCAAGATGTGAACCAAGCTTGTTGCTTTGATTTGGTGGTGTTGTGCTGTCTCGATTGTGTATAATTTTTGGTTTGATTCTTCCTAAGTGGAATAAAATGATTTGGATATTACATCCCCAGTACATCACATAAAGCTTATGGAAACTTGAATTACTCTCAAGAATATTCTACGTGACTTTTTTAAATATAATGATGCATCACTTTTCCAGTGCTCTCCTTCTGCTGTTTAAATTTCGGTGCTCTGGGAGTTATGAGGTAAGGCGGTGAACACTGCAGTCATTCTCTCTCCGCAGGAAGTGACGTTCTTTGGCTCCACGCTGCTGGATGACGGTGCCGTGGCCAGCGGGCAGCCCCTGGTGATCATGGGCGCCAGCCGCCCCGCCTCGGTGACCAAGGGAGGCCTCGTGCTTTTTGGCAACGACGACAAGGCGGTATGGCATTAAGGAGCCGGGAGGGACGTCTGCGGAGATGCAAGGCAGCGGTGTTTAAAAAAAAACAGGCAACTCCCAGCTGTTAACACTGGTTTTTCAAACAGACGCTCACAGTTTGCACAGACATAACTTTGTTGCTCTGTAACCAAACTCTTTGACCTTTGGCTTGGGTAGAAGGGTTCTTTGTATGGAGTTATGTAATCCACCCACACCGAAACAGACAGGAAAGAAAAGACCATCAACTGATTGAGGGTGATGGATGATAATGAAAGAGTCTGCCCCCCCCCCCCTTATACATGTGATTCAGCAGCTGGTTTTACTGTAGTAATCCATGAAATTTCAAATAGTTCACTTTATTCATGGTGCCTTCTAATACTTGTGTTTGTCTGTTGAATTGAAGCGTTGTGTTTCAGTGCAGCTGACTTACTCTGCAGACACTACTTGCCATCTCGCTGTTGGTCCATGGAACAGTTGGTTGCTTTCCACCGTCTGTTGGTTCGCTTTGAGTCACCCTGCTGCTTTCGCTGTCCTATCAATCACACAGCTACGGTCTACACAATTATTTTTACACAATGTAATGTCTGTAAAGGGTTTGGGAAACAATTTTCTACTGATAAATAGAGCCAAAGAAAATGCAGCGAAATAACGTGTAAGCGCAACAGTGATTATCTAATAGGAAACAGAACTGCCTTTCACCATCATCTGAGCAGACCGAATTAATAATAATAATTGTTAACATTTTACTCAAAGCACTCATGTATAATGCATTATAGATACCTTCATAATACATAATAATGCATTCATAATGCACCCATATTCATATTGTACATATGGCTTTATTTATAAAAAGGCATAACATATTATAGTCATGCTTATCATGCATTATGTCTGCCTTATAAAGCTTTCATCCATAATGCAATACCTTTATAATGCAGTACAAAGCATCCTTAATACTTATACCAACCATTATAATGCATTATAAAGGTAGTGCATTATAGATGAGCTACAGAGAGCATTCTTGATGCATAATAAACATGGCTACAGTGTGTTATGCTATTTTATAAATATTTATATTATGTTTATAATACACTGTGAATGCATTATTATGCATTATGAAGGTGTCTATAATGCATTATACATGGGTGCTTTAAGTAAAGTGTTACCAAATTATGTAATTAATAAATATCTTACATTTGGAACATGACAGTTTTGGCAGCTGGAGCTCTTTTGATGACCTTAGTTGATTTGAGCCCCGTTTGTAATCAGATAACAGAACATATTCATTGTGTAGTTAGACAGATGTGACTGCAGGGGATTGGGCGTTTGTGTCCAACATCTCATCTGCTGCTCCTCCGCTGTGCTGGTTTGCAGCTGCTGGTGAAGAACCTTCAGTTTGAGGACGGGAAGATGATTCCGGCCGCTCACTATTTCCACACCGGAAGCAGCGAGGCGGTTGAGCTTACGGAGGAAGAGAAGGCGTTTGGGGAGGAAATGCGGGTACTTCCACCATGGTGCAGCCGCTTCTGTCGGCCATGTTGCCGTTTCTCGTACCTTGGCTTCTCAGCACCAGGCACAGGACTGGCTGGGGACACCTGGGGGACAGTATTTGGAATTTCCTTTCCCCTTCTAACTGCAGATTGTCTGGAAAAGCATCCTGACTAACCTGGATGTGATCGAGGATTCCACGGATTTCTTCAAGTCTGGTGCGGCCTCAATGGATGTGGTCAGGTTAGACTGTCACCACGACACGGAGCTTTATGTGGGCAACCCTGACATGATGTTTTTTTTTTTTTTTTTTTACTGCTGTACTAATTAACTGAATTCAAAGTTATTTAAGGTCTTGCTAAAATGACAATGAGCTCATGTCAGGGTGATTTTGGGTCCCCTAAACAATCCAATTATAATTTTATTTTTTTAGGGCCCCTTTCACTCAGGGACCCTTGGCATCACCCTCCCTACCCTTTACGGTGCCCCTGACCTCATGTGTTACAGTGTGTCTTCTATGGCTGGCTTAGTGTTAAATGGGATCCGTGGATAAGTGGAAGCCTGTGCTATTCCTAAAGATTTCAAAACCGTTCTGATTTGATATATTCAACAAACACCCTATCTATTATATATAATATACACCTCTTAGTTTTTTCATAATGAAGTGAGGAATTTTCTGTAATGACTAGTTCATTTTCTTACTTTTCAGGATCTTTGGTCCCATGAGATTTTTTCCTATGTCACTGTTAGAAGTCATTCTCCATACGTGGGCCTGTTTATAGTGGCTACACCCCGAGCCTTGCAGCTTCTTGTGTCCGTGTAACTCTCTCCCGTAAGCCCGTGCTGCCAGGTTCCTGCACCCGCAAGACATCAGACGTTTCTGCTCTGCTTGTCAGGCTTGTGGAGGAAGTGAAGCTGAGGGCCAGCCAGCTTCAGCTTCAGAACGAGGACATCTACATGGCCACCACCTTCCAGGAGTTCATCCAGATGTGTGTGCGGAAGCTGCGCGGGGAGGACATGGAAGAGGAGCTGGTGGTGGACTATGTAAGTATTTTTTGTCACCATGAGATGGTGCCACTGAGGAAGTGGTGATTATTAGAGGCCGCGAGACCCCTTCCCACTCTGCCCAGGGTCTGATCCTCCGTCCCTGGAACAGGTGGAGAGGGATGTAAACAACATGACCATCCACATGCCCCACCAACTCTTCATCAATGGGGAGTTTGTGGATGCAGAAGGCGGAAAGACATACCAAACCATTAACCCCGCTGATGGCCAGGTAAGGAGATCGCCCACTACCATCCGTCTCTGAAAACAGCATCGTGGAGGGTGAAATAAGTTTTGTTGGCATGTGGTGCTGTTTGATGTGATTCATTGGTTTAACCTCAGTATACTTTGGTCTTTGTTGATTGAAATATACAGTGTGAGTCGAAACATATTTAACACGACATATTTTAAGAATATAAGAAAAATGAGCTAAGGAAATGACAAGCAAAAATGTACCCATGAAGAAACGTGTCTTTGCTATACAGCACCTGGGCATTTGTGCCCTGTCCCTCCTTCTCTTCTCCCTCAGGTAGTTTGTGAGGTATCCCTGGCCCAAGTGCCGGATGTGGATCGAGCAGTGGCGGCTGCCAAGGCGGCCTTTGAGGAGGGGCAATGGGGCAAAATGAACCCCCGGGACCGAGGCAGCCTCATCTACAGGTGCGCTCTTTTGTCAGCTTGCTTTCTATCCCTCGCTTCCTTTTTCTCTCTCTCTCTCCGCCAATCTCTCTCTTTCTGTCCCTCTCTTTTTCTGTCATCCCTGCCCCCTTTTTTCTGTCAGTCTCTCACTTTCTTAACTTCTATATCTCCCTCCTGTTTCTTTATTTCTATCTTTCTCTCTTTTCTGCTTTCTTTCTTTCTTTCTTTCTTTCT
>JAABNX020000123.1:805277-825635 GCA_015163995.2 Mormyrus lacerda | reverse complement strand
AGACTCATGCTCACCCCTCCCCCCCAGAACTGCCTCCAGGGGTGGCACCTGGTAACCCTATTCTCCTCCTTGTGGTTCTTCTGCCAATGTACGCACCTATTCTATCCTACGGTCATGAGCTGCAGGTAACGACTGAAGTACAAGTAGCCGAAATGGGGTTTCTGACATCTTAGGATGCCAGCTGGTGGGGGCAGACACTGGACATAGCTGGGGCTGCATCTCCATGTCGGCTTGGGAAGCTCCAGAGATGCCCAAAACAAGCTAGATCCATGGTCTCAGGAAGGCAGGTCCAGTCCAACCTGCTTATTACGCTTCACCCTCTGAAGCACGAAGTCGAGATGAGGACTTTTTTTCATGGAGAAAAAAAACATTGTTATTGTTAAAAAACGTTCAGTTGTACTTGCTAAAAGTACAAAACATGACTTGCAGTAAATATATATTATACTCTGCGTACACTTTAAATACTTGCTAACCCATTTCCCACATTGTCATAAGCAGTTTACAAGCAGATAGTAACAATTAAGAGAAGCCTAAATGTACTTAATGAAAAATGAACCAAACTGGCACCGTACCTGTGTGGGGTTCCCTTACCTGTTAACATGGGGGCCGTATTTGCTCATGTTTGCACACATCGCCTTTACATTTATTTTCGTTAGAAAGCTGTTTTATGTTTGTGGTCAATAAAGAGAATGTCTGTTTGCCTTCTACGCACATTAATAGCGGCAGGAGTTTTTAAGTTCATGCTTTGCTGAAGTTGTCCAGTGGGGGGGGGGCGGTGTTATGTGTTAGGGATGGTCCAAAAATCAAAGGTTATGGGGCCGCAGCAGCAGATCTGTGGACACGGCAGATGGCTTGCGGCGTGCTCCCTGCGGGGGCCCGGAAGAGGACCCGGCCGGTACCAACCAGAGGCTGCGAGGAGTCCATGGCGGGCATCTGGGTACAGGTGCTTCCGTCTTACCTGCTGGCGGGGCTGGGAATGGTGATGGCGGGCGCCATGCTGGACACAGCACAGGTAAGCCCCTGATTCCACTCTACGCAACCAGCATTAAGAACACCATTAGTCATTATATTAGCAGTATTATAGGAAAATGCCGTGAGCTCTCTGGTGTGGGCTCTAGGGCCCCGGCCCCCTGCTCAGGAGAACCGGTTAGAAGACAGTCGGATGGAATAAAATTTTAGGCATACAACTAGGCATCTGTATCCACAGGTTCTGCATACATGGATTCAACCAACTGTGGATCGAAAAAATCCAGGAAGTTCCAAAAGGCAAAACCTAAATTTGCTTTGTGCCAGTATTACACTGAATCTACACAAATAAAGTGTAGGTAGAGAGAGAAATGGATTTATATTATGTCTGCTTATAATTATATATTTTATATGAATTATGATGGTTGTGTCTGTACCGAACATATACTTTTTTTTTTCATCATAACTCCCTAAACCGGTGTTTTTCAACCTTGGGGTCGCCTGGAATTAAAAATGGGGTCCCCTGAAATGTCTAGTAATTGATAAAAAAAATTACTGATAAAAAATATTTTGTTCAACTAATTATTATTTTTTTAAAAATCATGATTAAAACATCACATACAGTATTAAACAACCGTATTCTTTCACGTTCATAAATATCAATTATTATTAGAGATGCACCGATATTCGGATGGGTATTTGCGCCGATCCAGACCTATTTGGACCGATTCACGTCCTACAGTATACTTACTTATTTAGTTTTTGACAATCATTAAAAAGATAGCTCCTATTTCGTGTTAAATCTGTTTGTACAATCAGTCGCACGACAGCTCTTTCCCATTTTACATGTTTTTTTTTTTTTAGTTTTTTTTTTTTGCGGCATTCAAATCGAATGTTAACGCTACCCTTCAGTCTTTTTTGATATTCAGTGGGTATTAGTACAGTGACTTCCGCTAGCTGTGACGTCATGCGCATACCCTTCGCAGTACGAGGAGCGTAAGACATGACGTGACGATCTGGGAGTCTTTTACGCTTTTAACAGAAGCCAGTAGCACAGCCATTTGCAATCTTTTGTAAAATAAAGTTTTGAGAGGTGGGAATAGCGTTTAATGGACAATCCCACTTAACGAAGCGCACGTAACTACGAGACAAAAAAAGCAATGGATGATTTGGGAGTCGCTAACCTGGACTGTCTTGCGAATTCGCTGCAGCTTGTGATACAAAGACGGGCTGCCATCGCAACAAAGCGTAACTGAGCTGAGCCCAAGAAGCGCCTGAACAACACTGTCGGTACCGCGCGTGCTGCCCGCCACTCGCGCGCGACGTTGTCTCTGAGTAGCAGAGTCTTGTGAGAAGTGGTGAAAAATTAAAACATAGCAGTGCCGGTACTGCTTAATTCTTATTACGTATACGATGACTGCGTATATGATCCCGCATTTGCGTTTGCGACACCCCGGCACACGCTTCCACTTTACCCCGACCTGCACGACTGTCGTAAACGTGGACATGAGTTGCGTTGTGAACCTGCGGTCGATTACTTTTCTTCAGTAAGTTGAAATTCAGATTCAAACTAATAAATTCAGATTCAGTTTTTTTAATGCTACAACTGCAGATTCAAATATACACAATTCATATTCAGTTTCTAGTAGCACATGTCAGCCTATAGAGGTAGCCCCCAATGGCCACCACAGGTATCTCGATGGTGGGTCTCTCCATTCTGCACCTCACTGACTGCATGAGTGCATGTAATGTCTGTTAGATTACTTTGCACCTTTCCCATGTCAAATCCAGTTAAGATGGAAAGTCTCTCTACTATCTCTGTTGGTGCAAAAACAATCAAACGCATCTATTGCTGATACCTGATTGTTTTCCATGTCATCTGTTAAGACAGAAATATTTGCTACTGTACAAGCTCTTCTGTCGCCATTACTCTAAACCCCTATTATTCAAATCACAGTCCTCAAGGGCCAAGCACTGCTGGTTTTCCAGCCTTCCTCTATCTGTCAATCAGGTGTGAAGCCTCTGACCAGTCAGAATCAGTAATTATTAAACTAACTACCTGGGAGAACTGAAAACAAGGCCTGGATTTGGAATCAAGGTCCAGATTTGAAGAGTCCTGCTGTAAACGAACAAATCCATTGAACACTGGCGAGGCCCTAAACAAGGAAGTGATGTCGTTTAATGAAGTTCTGCCTTGATGAGTGGTCTGACAGTTGGGAATTGCCAATTGAGTTTTCCCCTCAATGTGCAATGCAATTGCCGGGGACGCCATTTCATTTGAATAAAGAGGCAAAAAACCCATGGTGATACGAAATGCGATTCAGTGCCTTGTTATTCTATTTATTATTCAAAATATTTTGAAATCAATTAAGGATTGCAAAAGCACTTTGCACATTGAATTGCCGATTGCAAAATGTATTTTCAAATTACATGCCTAGACTAAATACTGAAATGACAAATGCATGCTCTGATTGAATATTGAATTGCCAATTGCAAAATGAATTGCCGTTTGAATTTTTGTGCTTATAATCTTCCATACAAGAAGTACCTACCCTAAGAGATACAAACAGGGACATGCAGATGCCGCCGGTATTGTAGCGTCTTTGAATTATACATAGGTCAGTCATTTAATTTGTACAGCACTGTAATTTGAAAAGTGTTTCAAACAGCTGTAATGTATTTTGAGAAATTCAATAAAATTCTGTAAATAGTACCGAGGTCCGTTCTATCACCTTATATTAAAGTAATAAATATACAAATGTCAATTAGTTGTTAATCTGCCTGAGACATAAAGAAAAATGGAAAAAATGATCATTTGCTTATAGCGATCAATGTCACACAGACAGACATGATCACTATAAGCGAATTCCACTGTATTAATGGTTATTATGTATAGTAATCATTCATTATAGCTTTGAGTATTAGGACTGCTTATGTACTGATTTACTGATTCATTCTTCTTTTTTACCTGTATACCTTGCTGGGCTGACCGAGGGTAACTACTATATCCCAGTATACCCCATAGCGTGAACGATATAGTGGTAATGGTAGAGCGCCGCCCTGCAGTCGAATTTGTGGCTGTGGCCGTGTTGTGTTTCAGAGCAGATCCAGTGCGGTCATCTCTCACACCGCTAGATCCCCTTCCCCCCCTGGACTACTGCGAATGTTTTTTTTAGGCACCTCTGCATTAAAATAGAACTGCCCCAGTCCTTCTCTAACACCTGGTACTTTTAAAATAATTTATGCTCAAGATTTATCCTTTAGTCCAGGAGTAATAAATAGGAACATACCAATAGAGTGGAGCAGAAAGGGGGAGGATAAAAAATAAATTGACCCATATCTGGGGCAGCAGGAGGTCACAGTGTCCCGCTGGATTTGATTATCAGTCTGGTGGGACGTGATCCCTGAACAGTGCGGTGTACCCATGGTCCGGAGCTGTAGGCGGCTTCCAATGACACATCACTGCATTTTATTATCATTCAGGCTTTTTTATGTGCTGTAAAGCTGTGATCGTGAAATATCACTTTGTTTTTGGCAGATGTGGGGGGTGGAGGGGGGGATATTCGTAAAAACAAACCAAACGTCTCGCCCGTGAAATTGCTTGTTTGTTTATCCATTGCCTCTCGGCTGAGAGGTGTCTTGTCTGTTAATTTTTGCAGAATATTACCGGAGGGACGGGGGTTATTTCAGGAATCCATCAGGCAGATTAATTAGTTAATTCAGAATGCCGCATTCTCCTCCTAAAGTTCGCACTGGATTTCCTTCCCGGTCTCAGGACGTAATGATTCTCAGTGTCCTAAACGGGTTTACATTGGTTCCACTCTTTCACCAGCTGTCAGCCGAACATTTTCAGCCTCTGGTCCTCTGAAATAGCACCTGAAATCCTTGGGGGAAATATTTGTGGGCAATTAAAAAAAAAGAAATGAACAGAAAGTGCCTCTAATTGGCTTGTGGACTGATCCGGGTGGGTTGGAGATGGTGCCCTAAGAGTACTAGGGAGCAGAGCCTCAGGGCTGTTGTCTCCACCCCTCATGAGGCGTGTCGGGTCGTTCAGCCCAATCACCTTAGCCTCAGCAGGAAGAGGCCAAATCTCGGGGTGTCATCTGCTTATTTAATGCAGGTTTACTGTCATTGACTTAGAGGCCATCTTTGTCAGGTGTGATATGAGTCAGATATATTTATCTATTTTTAATAATTCCACTTCCTTCAGCCTTTAGCTGTTCCAGGAACAGCCATGGCTCTTCCTGTTGCCACAGCAAGTCACGTCTAGTAGCTGACATAATGAACTGACTGGCGCTATTAAAGTGCTGCTGTGTGCATGGCTAACGGTATCTATGCTTCTGATAATTCGGGATGACACACTAGAGGGCTTGCCAGTCCATTAATTCAGTAGCAGAGAAGTCACCGTTGTCCTTCTAAATGGTTAAATGTGTTTTTCTGACATCTGGGCACAAACTGAAACAACACAACTGCTTGTTTCTCGGGATGGTGGTGAGGCTGGGCTTTGCTAGAAAACAGTGTGTTTATGTTTGTGTGTAAATTATTTTTGCATTACATTGTGAGGAACCAAATGTCCCCCACAAAGTAATAAAAATTATTTTTTTTTGTGGTGACTATTTTTTCAGGTCCCCACAAAGATCTGTGAATGCAATCAAGAAACTAAAAATGCCAGAGGTCTTGTATTTTGTTCAGTTACTTATAGTTACTTATACATATTAAGATCGTCATGTTGGGATTAGAGTTTTCCACATAGAAATTAACAGAGAGTCCCCACAAGGATACAGTTACAAACCTATGTATATATGTGTATTTTTCTGTGTGTGTGTGGCGCTTGCATCTGCGAGCCTCGAGGCAGCCTGTCCTCACCTAGATCTCTCCAAACAGCTTCTCACTCGTCCTCTGGCTGTCACCAGAACCTGAATGTATTTCGCCAGCCCAGCAATCAGTTGAGCTTCATGATGGGGTCTCCGGTGAAGCATTTTGGGTTCCTAGCTCTCTCTCTCTCTCTCTCTCTCTCTCTCTGTCTGTCTCTCTCTCTCTCTCTCTTGCTCGCCAACTCTCCCTCTCTCTCCTCCTTGCTTTCACTGTGTCTCTCTCGCTCCCTCTCTCATTTCCTTTTCGGCCACCTCTGCTGGTTGTGGAAGGAGCAGTCGCCTCAGCCCCTCGACTGCAGACGGGGGGAGAGACGTGTGACTCGGAGCGGTCCGAGGGAGATCACAGCTTGGCACCGGAGTGCGGTGGGACTGCGTAGCGCAGTGGGAAACACATAGACTTTCCAAGGACACCAGGCGTGTTTGTGAGACGGCCCCGGCACCTGTCTGACAGCCTGTGGGTCCCCGTGAGACTCAGAGCTGCTCTTCTAACCGAAGGAGCACCGGACGTTGAATTGGGCTCGGGGGGGTGAAGGCCAGCGGTGACTGCGTAGCCAGCACAAGAGCCCCAAGGAGCTACAGGCAACCTGTTCCTCATGTTCACGAGGCCGTGAGTAGTCTGGCTGCCCCCACCCCACTCACCCCGCACGAGTCGTGCCCTGATGATGACGAACGGCCCTGAGGGTAACGGTGTGGACGTGCGGGAGAAGCGCCGGCCGGCAAAAAAGTTCGCCGCCTCCTACGGGGTCCTCCTGCGGCGAGTGTGGACATTCCTGCGGCACGGGGAGCGAACCGGGCTGGACCGGCGGCCATCCGCCGCCTGCCTGCTAGCCAGCGAGGCCTGAGCAGGAAGTCTCTAGGCGCCCTGTGACGGTGCCCCCATCTGTCTGACCTCTGTCTGGCAGGACAAGGACAAGCCCCTAGAAAACAAACAAGGAACAGGAGGCATGTTTTCACATCGACACTGACTCAGACCTGAAGCAACAGGTGGAGGAATTGTGCGAGTTTTCCTTGTATTCCGGTTTTCCCAGTGATCGGAGGACATTAAAGGCAACGATCTCTGTATTCCTGTCGTGTCGACATGACTTTCTGGATCTGTTTCACTGAGTCAGCCGCCTCCCGCTGAGTCCTTTTACGATTTTTTTCAAGGAGAGACTCGGTCATGCTGTGAAGGATTTCGACAACAGCCCCCCCGGTGCCGATGGGACCCCTGTGACCCCCCGTGACCTCTGGCACCCAATGGCGGTGACACAGCTTGAACTGGAGCTGCGTTATGAGGGCCGCCGGCTACGCGCTTTCACCTGCCGGCTCACGCGCTGCGCACACGGCTTCCTGCCTGAGACGTCGGGTCAGATTGCCTCCCAGGTGTTGCTGCCGTACCTGGTCGCCGGCCTGGGCATGGTGGCGGCCGGCGTGGTCATGGACACTGCGCAAGTAGGGCCGCTTGATGCGCATCTGTGTCCGTGTGTATGTGTCTTTAAATGAGCTCTGCCAGGCTGGGTCTGCATGTGCAGGCTTAACACAGGGGGACATTTAACAGGGTGCCACGCTTGTAAGGGTGCCTCACTGAATAGGCGAATGTGGAAATTGAATGGAGAGAAGTTCAGGGGACCTCTGCCATATTGGGGGAAAATAATAATGACAAATGGAAACTGGACTTTTAGGTTAGATGTGTTGATAAAGGTTGTATTTTCGGTCAATGGGCAGGAGTCATAGATGTTATTTTACAGAAGTATCCTTCAATATCTACCGTAACTTCTAACCCTAACATAATATCTAGAGATATTTTTTTCTGTCCCACAAATTGCTACATTGTTTATTTTTGTTACTTTTTTGTTTCCTGTAAAGCTCTAAAGCCCTTGGCTGCAGCCTGATTGATAGGAAGTGATTAAATGTTAATGAGCAAAGGCCTCCCACCTGGCCCTCATCTGACTGGCTGTCAGTGAGGTGTCCTCCGAGCTGTGAAAACTGCTGCGTCATGGGCGAGCTTGGAGGGGGGGGTTCTGCAACACCCCCCTCCCCCCCCCCATACCTCCATCCCAAGCTGCTCAGTATGGATGAATCATTCCTAGCTCAGCCTGTAAACCAGGTCTGAATACTGGAGGTCACACCGTCTATAAAATAACTCCTGTATGTCATCTCTTTCCTTTCCCATCTTCTTCTCCTCCTTCTCTGTGGCTCTCTGTGACATGCTGTTAAAACTAATGGCACGATACCACTTGCTATATTGCACTGGAAAATCTTTTAAGTACATATACCAGAATTGGAAAGCATAAAACATTTCAGTTATGATATCAGCTCACAGGCAACATTGACAGGACATGGACTAGACGGGACATAGACAACACATAGTCAGCATGCAGTCAGGACACAGATAGAACATAGTTAGCATGCAGCCGGAACATAGACAGGACATAGACAGCATGCAATAAGAACGTAGAAAGGGCACATACACAATGTAGTCAGGACATTGACAGAGCACAGATTGAACGCAGTCAGAACATAGACAGGGCCAGACAGAATGCAGTCAGGGCATAGACAGAGCACAGACAGTACGCAGTCAGGACACAGCCAGGACATAGCATGCAGCCAGGACATAGATAGCATGCAGTCAGTACATACACAGGGCACAGACATGACATAAGATGCAGACAGGACATTACCAGGACAGAGACCGAACGCAGAGAAGACACAGCCAGGGCGCAGCCACAGCTCCCAGGCTTCCAGCCACTGTGGGAGCTGTTTAATTCATGCTGGTTATTTTCACAGCCCCCATTCTGCCTGAGTCCTTGGTTATTCATGGACGGAGGAGTTTGGGAATTAGGAAGAGGGTGACATCGCGTCCGGTGACAGTTCAGGTTGGCGGCTAGGACAAATAGGGGGTACAGTTCCCTCTGTTCCCTCTCAGGGGAGAGGAAGACCTGAAGCTATGTCCAATGTCCTGGGAAAACTTCGTGATGATGTCTGTCTGAAAAGTTCCAGTAATTTCGTATCTTTTGTGAAAAAAAAACACTGCTCCAAAAAATCTGTAAATTTCCTGAGCGTCATCAGAGCAGCTGAAAGCAATTTAGCTATTAATAAACAGCCGGTCAGTGTAAATAAAACGATTAGAGTCTGAAAAGAGGGTGTTTCTTAACATGGATGGGATAGGGCAGAGCCACGAAGAGGAATTTTTAAAGCTAAAACCATATTTGAGAATCATCCTTATTTGTGTGTGAAAGCTGTCATATATTTGCAGTCAAATATCAGAGAAATGGACCCTAAACACACACACTTAAACATTTTGGATGTGCTAAATGCTGCTAAGGTGACTATCATCATTTTTAGTGCAGTACCACAAGATTGTGCTCAACCTTAACTCGCGTGGGTACCTCACACT
Source organism: Mormyrus lacerda (assembly GCA_015163995.2). Lineage (NCBI taxonomy): Eukaryota > Metazoa > Chordata > Actinopteri > Osteoglossiformes > Mormyridae > Mormyrus > Mormyrus lacerda. Next base: position 816,419 of record JAABNX020000123.1, on the reverse strand, counting down.
GCTCTGTTTCCCCCCGCAGCACTGGGACGTGTTTAAGACCATCTCTGAGGTGTTCATCCTGGTGCCAGCACTGGTGGGACTGAAGGGGAACCTGGAGATGACGCTGGCATCAAGACTGTCCACAGCAGTGAGTGTTAGTCCGCCGTGTGAGACAGGATGCTTAGTACAGTGGCAGCAGTAACAGCCCTACACAATCCCCCGTCTTGCAGGCCAACATTGGGCAGATGGACAACCCCCGGGAGCAGAGGGAGATGGTATGCAGTAACCTTGCTCTTGTCCAGGTAGCTTTACACAGACACAGACTCACACAAACATGCACGCACACACCAGTGTAGATGCATCAAAACTTTGTTTTCTCAATAATTCACCATTAATTCATCGTCCGCAGTCTGTGCGCCCTGGTGTTCAGACAGTGAATCGATGTTGTCTGCAAGCCATCGCTTCCTCACTCCTGTTCCGTTTGGGCCCTCAGCATAAGCGTTAATTGTACTCCGTCTGGCAGGAGATTGAGGAGACCTAGAGTTCGATTGAACTCCATGCCGCTTCCACGCACAGCAGAGAGACATGCAGGGCCCTGGGACTGAGGCAATAAAAAGATGAACTGCCCTCTTCCCATTGTAGCATGCAGCTGAAGGTGGGACGGTAGTGTCCACAGAGAGACGGAAGGGGACATCAGGACAGGGTCAAAGGTCAAGGGTCGTCCTATTTCGTTCATGTCCGTAATCGGTCCCCCAAAAAGTTCAGTTCATACGTGTATGTGTGTGTAAGTTTGTATAATACATAATATTATAATATATGTTTGTGTCTATATATATATATATATATATATATATATATGTGTGTGTGTGTATTAGGCAGCTGCACCGTCTGAACTGCACATTTTAAATGCTCTTCTGTTAATCTCGGTGTGTGTTACACCATCACACTGTTGCCTGTCTAAATTCGTCAGGCCGTGACGATTTTTACCATCCTGTAACCAAGGACTTGGCTGGTGATGTGTGTCTAATACAGCAGTTGACTTTATAGGACACTTAATTCCTTAAAGCTGGTCGATTCATTCTGCCGTAATTGAAGACGAGGCTTTTTATCCAGTCCTAAAGCTGGCTCATGCTTAAACCTCAAGACAACCATTCGTTTGTCAGAAATTCATCTCAGAAAAGAAACGTCACAGAGCCACAGCAGGATGCTGCTGATTAACAATTATTTTCGGCTCCTATCAAGGGTTTAAAGTTTATCTCCTGCTGCTGTAAGTCTCATGCAGCTGTTTTTTTTTTTCGTTTTAGCACATTAACTACCCTTCCATAGCAGTCTTTCCTTGTGCCATTTAAATTTATGCGATCATTTCTGTACCTTATGCTCAGCAGTGCTGGTTCAGGAGTTTGGCCTGAATCCATGGCTGTAGATCATCAAGCTGTAGTTCATCAGTCCAGGACCAGTCCAAGGGATAAGCAAGCTAAGTGGCTGCTTAGAGCCCGGCAGCCACCAGAGGGCCCCCCATCTGATCAGCCAGTCAGAATGGGAAGGCAGATGGCAAAGGACGGTTAATCAGATTTCGCTAAGGGTCTCAAAACGGGTTGGACCAGCCCGGCATCCAAAGATGGAGAGGAGTCTGGCATTGGAGGACCAGCGTTTTCTGTAACCTGCCCTGGTCTCTGTCCTTCACCCAGGTGCAGGCTACTGCTGTCGGCTTCCTGGCGGCCATGACGGCCGCAGCGCTTGGAGCGGTCTCCCGCGGACGGGTGGCACTGGACCACGCCATCGTATTGTGTGCGAGTAGCGTGACCACCGCATTCACAGCAGCGCTCTTGCTGGGTAAGCTCGCACGAAACCCTGTCCCCATCCCATCAGGGTCAGACCACCCCATTCTTATTCCTAACTAGCTGATTCATTAAAAAAGCTTCCTGCGTGCAGCTTTTATCAGAGCGTTCAGGAAGAGACCCTGTTGATTTCAGTGGAAAACCCCCAAAACATGCTAAAAAAGTTGCCAAATGATGTCATACCATAATTTGCATATTAAAAAAATAATTTAAAAGTGAAAAAAAATCCATCCAGGGGAAGCTCATTAGCTAAAAGCTGACGTCCCAGGCTTTATCCCAATGCCAGGACATATTGTTGTTTGATGATGCGAGTGACCCAGCGGAAACGCATCTAACAACTGTTTTATTCGGACGGAGCGAGGACCATGGGCACAGCCATCACAGCGACCCGAGCTCTGGAAGGTGGCCGATGTCCACTCAGATAGTCTAGATTTGTTGCTAGGGTCTTTTTTTGAAAGAAAGCTAAGGGGCGTCAGTGCGGGAAGACTCTTTGGACTCCGGATGCTGAAAGTCAGAAGGACCAATAAACTGAACTGAAATTCTTTTGTGTCAGCAGTAGCTATTAACAGCTTACAACAGTAGTCTCAATGGAGAAAAAAAATCATGAAGTTGCCTTTTCAGCCGTATTTTTCTATGATAAAAACAATAGGCATCGGCAAACTGCTCTGCAGTATTCTGACACTGCATTACCACCATCAACCAGAGGAGGTGCTGAAACACCGTCACCAACCCTGCTTTCAGTGCTGCTAAGGGGGTCTAATAATTAATGAATTCTAGTGGCTCCAGAAAGCAAAGTGACACCATAGTCAAGCATCTGCTCCACCTCCTGGTCACAGTGGGGTGGTCACTGCTGTTTCTGCAATGCAGAGAACAGCTCATCACCTCCTTGTGACTGTTTCATCCCGAGAAGGTCACCGTGATTCAATATGGCATTGTTCCATTAATAGTCATCATGTTTGAACATATAGCGGTGAAAGCTTAAGCTAAGGCTCTGCTTCATCACCTCCAGGCCTCTTAATTGCACATGAATTAAATGTGCAATTGTACATGCTAATGCCCAACTGGTCCACAGATACCTACCATGAACTGCAATGTCAATGTTGAGGTCTGACCACATTACTGGTTCTATAGGCCTGCTGATGGTGGGGGTGATCATCGGGTCCAGGAAGGTGGGCGTCAACCCAGACAACGTGGCCACTCCCATCGCCGCGAGCCTGGGTGACCTCATCACGCTGTCTTTGCTGGCCGGCGTCAGCAGCACTCTCTTCCGCTGCAGAGGCGAGTCTCACGATGGCCACCAATCTCTGACACACCGTAGCTGAGGAGTTAGCTAGTTGAATTTGTGTCTACATGAAAATGTAGAGAAAAAACAAGAACCAAAGGCTCTCTGGGGCATCGTAGAAATGTCTCCTGAAAGCATTAATACGATTAGCAAAAAAATATTTTCTATGCATAGAAATGGATCTTGTTGCATCAGTACCAGGCAGTTGAATGGAATATCTATCCATTTTTGGAATGCGAGGTGTGTGGGAAGGTCATATGCTGGCCTGATGGTTAGGAAAGTGTGCTTGTGATCAAAAGGCTGCCTTGAATCCCTGACTAGCAAGGTACACCCCACTGTCCCCCCAGTCACGCACTGCTCCCCGGGTGCTGAAATAATAGCTGCCCCCTGCTATGTCACAATGTCACATATGGGTTAAATGCAGAGGACACATTTCCTTGTCGTGCACTGTGTGCTGTGGTGTGTCAACAATGAGAATTTGTCATCTTAAACTGCTCATTTCACAACTGTGACTGGTTATACTACTCAGTAATAATATACAATTTCTACATTTACATGCATTCTTCAGTATTAACGACTCACACAAAACTTTGCACTACAAAGTAAATGTTAATTTTGAGTGGGGTTCCATTGTAGGGCACCGTATTTCTCGACTAATTTGTCCCAAATTATTGCTCGTTAATCGAGAACTTGTAAAGCAGGAGGCATTTTCCCATAGAAATGTTATACAAATGATGACTTTGGTTCCAGGCAAAAAATTAAAATGTCCTAAATTTTTACAAAAACGTATTATTAGAATTAACACATTTAAACAAAAAAAAAATCCTTGGAGAAAAACACTTCTTTGCTAAAACTGTAACATTCATGGTCAATTTTGGTCACTTTGATTTTCAGCGGATGGGGTGTTTTTCCTTCATGTCTCCCATTCTGAGCTGGTGCAGGTGGCTAAACCTGCTATATTATCGGGATCAGACTGGGCCGTGAAGCGAAGTGGTACAAATCGGGCACCGCTGGGAAATATGCCATAAAGTATAACACTGCACATGCTGAGACGTGCAAGCTACACATTGGGCATGCACAGTTAGATATTTCACAAAGCAATGTGAAAGGTAAAGCAAGTTATCTGAAAACGTTGTTGGGCTGTGGGCAGCGCATGTTGAGTTACACGCAAAAATAAAAAAAAAAAAATCAAAAATTAAAGTTTTATTTTTGTCGCAGAAAATTCTCGTAAAGATAGAAATCGGGAACCCAGAAAGCGAGAATTACTTGTATTGTTTTTTATTTAAAGGACTGAAATGAAATTAAATGTATATGTACCAATAGAGGTCAGTAGAGGGCAAAGTAGGTTGAGCTGTTATATGAGCCCTGGTGGACACACCATGCCTACGTATACAAAGAGGACACTGTGACTATTCATAGAAAAATTACCATAAGCTTGAATATGTGTGATAAGGACAATGTTGTGTGTTGGTTTAGCATTTAACCTTTGCTGACATGTTCTCTGTCTCCCTATGTTCTGCGTTCCAGAGGCATGGCTCCTGTCACCCTTGGTGTGTGGGTTCTTCCTGGTTCTGACCCCGATTTGGGTCGTCCTTGCCCGGCGCAGCCCCCAGACCCGTGAGGTTCTGAGGTCTGGGTGGCAGCCTGTCATCTTGGCCATGTCCATTTGCAGGTATTGGTTCACCACTGTGTGCCATCAAACCAAAAGACATCAGACCCTGCTGCAAAAAACCCTAATAGTTACAACAGCATGCAAACCAAGCGATTTCAGCAAACCCAAAGGCAAAACTCATGATATGGACTTTAGATCACATTCTACCTCTGTGACGTAGTGTCCTGTTTCAGCTGTGGCCAGTGACCCCGTGAATTGTTTCAGCTAAACCAGTTTGACGAGTATCTTAGCACATCATGAGTCAGCAAGCTGGCCTGCAGGGCAAGAGGAACACACAGTGCTGCGACAGAGCTTCTCTGTTCCAAATTTTCACGTTTTTCATACGAGTACATATTTTTCCCCATAAATGTGTCGCCGTACTTTAAATGGTGGTCCTGCCACCCAGATCAGTCCAATTATGTTCCAAGTTTTTAGGAGAAGCCTCGTCATGTATGATCGTCAGTTATTTATGGTTCCCTCCATTGATTGCGGCAGGTAGAGGGTGAGAATTGGACTGGATAACTAGTGGCCACAAAACACAAGAATTCTTTCCAGCTTTGTTAGTGACACGTAGCCCTCTGTCCACAGTATTGGGGGCCTCATTCTGGACAAGACTGTCAGTGACCCCAGGTTTGAGGGGATGGCTGTCTTCACGCCAGTCATCAATGGTAAGTCTGAAAATCATTGCGCAGGATTTCACACGGTACTTGTGTTTCCGAACAACCCTGAACTCCCAGACTGGTGAGTGCTGGGCTCAAATGCTGACGCACCAAACGAAGAGCTGAAAGAAAAGAACGACATAGGGAAGGAACGAAAGGCTCGTTTGAGCTGAGAGCCAGATCACTGCCTGGTTCCTCTGCTTTGTCGCTCATCGCAGCAGATGCAGGTGAACCAAAACCAGCCATTTGACAGGCAGTGCAGGTGCGATCCTCCCCTCCCACGCGACTGGCCACAAAAAAGCAGGTCTGGGTGTTCCGCTTTTATCGTTATTGGATAATACGTCTGATATTCCAGTCTTTCCCAACCCCTCCCCCTGCCCACCCATGACCATATTTATCCGTAAAGAGATTAATCACTCCAAACACGGTCAGATGAATATCATAATGTGAGAAGCCTGTAGGCGCTAAGAATGATCCTGCGAGATCAAACTCTGCAGCACACAACTTGGTAATTGCCTGACCCTAACACCCAATCTCTGTTAGCAGTATGAGGGTGGTTCGTGTTTGACTTTCAGTATATTTCAGTATGACTTTTAATATTTCTGTGATAATAATAGTGCGGTGACTCAGGTTTTGGAATAAAAAGGCCTTGCTGGAAACCAAGATCATAAGTTCTTAGAAACATCAGAGGGACGTCCCCAGTGTTACTGTACGGGAATTCAAGTGACTCAAATTGTTAAGGTTCTCCTTCATTTCATTCCACCTCCGCTGTCAGGGTCGAGGAGAGCCTCCCTGGCTGCTTTCAAGAGCGACACGGCTCCAGGCTCTGCAATGTTCCTGCTGATCATGTGCCTCTGTGGGTATGATACAGGAGGGAGCCGGGATTGCTGGGACGGGCATAGAAGCTAGGCAGTCTAGAAATTAATTCAGAACGAATAGGAACTGCATTAAGTTTTTATCTTGTAACCCTCTTGAGAGAAAACAATAACGTAATTAACATTTATCTTAGCACTTAAAAGAGTAAATGACTCTCTAGGACGACTTTGCCCCATTTTTCCTCAGAATTGCAGCATTCCCAGTTAAATCAGAAAAAAGAGCCATTGTTTCAAAACCCAGCCAATTGTGACCCTATGAAACCAGTTTAAATCTGTTGCTCACCCAGGGTTGGTAGGGAGCCCTTTTTAGACTCAGCTGTGTCCTTTGTTTATGGATCGGAATTCCAGATTACAGTCTAAATTGTAACCTGATAAAAAAAGAAAGACCTTGATAAAGACCTTGAAGCAAAACCAAATAGACCTTCTCCAATGGTCAAACAAGACTTCACCTTGGTATGAAAAATGTCAATGAACAGAGTAAACCTAAAAATCAGAATGCTGGAATATTATAAATAGTGCTTCTCCTAATTACGGTTGGTGTTCGATTAACCATCCCCTTTGATACCCTGCTGAAATCTCGGATTGGCGTGTAGGCCGCAGACACTTGACCTTGCGTATCTGCATTCTCTCGAGGCGTGGGGGGAAATCTGGTGGCTATTCAGGCCAGTCGTATCTCCACCTACCTGCACTTCTGGAGTGTTCCGGGTGTGTTGCCCTACAAGATGGAGCAGCACTGGCCAAACCCCTGCGTTGTCTTCTTCTCCTCGGGTCAGTAGCTTACATGCACTGCTGCAAGAGCCGCACGCATATGCCTCTTTAATCGCAGCTTTTCACCAGTCGTGGTTTCAGGCAGAGTTCCTTATCTCTAATCCCCCCCCCCCTCTGTTTCCCCACAGGTGTGAACTCTAAATCTGCCCGGGTGCTGTTCTTCCTGGTTATCCCCGGTCACCTGCTCTTCCTCTACACCATCCACCTTCTGCAGGGGGGCCACACGGCCATCACGCTCGTGTTCACCTGCTGCTACCTGTCTGCTGCTCTCTTGCAGGTGGGCATTCTGAAACATTCCTCAGCTGTCAACCCCCCCAGCAGGATACCCAGGGATGGGGGGAGGGTCTCACAGTAAGGGGGACCAAAGCGGGGCTGATATGGGGAGTTGGTAAATTGTCACAAACTTTGCACGGTCATCCTTTATAAAACAGGGCACTCGGTACAATTTGCTGAAGATACAGATCCAACTTGACTTTCAAACTATGACACCCCTGATGCTGTCAGCAAAGTGCCCTCAGTGAGATGCTCTCCTCAGAGTTGCTGAGTAGATGAATCCCAGGGCTCCCCCAGCAGCTGACCAATCCCCTGACCCAGCCTGAGTGGGATCCCACTGACCTCACTTGTGCCCTCATATCTGTGAGGTCCAACCGACTTCACTTGTCCAGATATGAGGGCAGAGATTCATTCTGGCTCAACAAACAGATTTCAGCCAATGAGCTGTTGGGCTTCAATCTGTGCTATCATGAAATCGGCTGAGGAACTCTTGACCTTTCATACAGTTTGGATCATACTTCCGCTTGTAAAACAAACACAGCTTTGGTCCTTGTAGACTGTAAGTATCCAGAGAGAGGCCATTCCTGCTCCGTTCTTATGGTGTGTTATTGCCAACAAAAAGAAATTAAAACAATATGTCAGTGGAACTGAAGAAACCACTAGTGGCTTTTATGATTTATGTACGTCACACCTCAGTTTGTGGTACTGGGTGCTCTACCAGCCCACCACAGTGCGTCTGGATTGTTTTTGATGCAACCCTCCCCCCTTTATACAGTAATTGCTTTTGACTGAGCTGTCATTGACTCCCAAACAAATGATTCCCGCTCAGGTGGGGATGCTGCTCTACCTGGCTGAGCTGATGGTGAGGCTGATGTGGCGCCAGAAACTCGATCCGGACAACTTCTCCATCCCGTACCTGACAGCCCTGGGCGACCTACTGGGTACCGGGCTGCTGGCTCTCTGCTTCCACGTGGCGTCTCTGGTAGAACGGTCAGGTCTCTAAGACCCCCTGTGGACCCCTACCTTCACCGCCAACACGACCCCCCCTCTCCATAGCCGGACGCCCAGTTAGCCCTATAGCGCAGGTGACCTCACAGAATTCGTGTTGCGTGTTAGTCGTAACGTCCCTGTCCGCCATGCAAAGGGCAGCATCGCACCCACGTCTCTCACCTTTGTAATATGAGGGCAGCAGAAGTGTGGCAGCTCCTCATAGATGTTGCTTCTGTATATGCAGAGTTGGGTAATTCAGGTCCAGAGAGTAAAAGTCCAGACCAAGATTTTGTTTTAACCAACCAGTTCAGCATAAAGAGTCACAGTAACAGAGTATTCAACTGGTTGAAACAAAATCCCAGTCTGGATTTGGTTTTACTTGAAATGAAAATTCTGAAACCATCCTGAATTATTATATGTGAATGTTTCTCGAAGCGGGAGGATCTTGCCTGTATATTTCAGATCTGTAGGCTTCTGATGCTCTCCTTTCTCACAGGGGACCTACTGACTGTCCTCAACATGTAGCCCCCACTGTCTCACCAGCACAGGACATTTGTAAAATAGCTCTGTGGCAGTGATGTCGTTGTTTATATAATCTGCATAACTGTGAATTAGAATGCTTTTGTTTTTCCTAATTATACACGTGCTTGTAGTGTGAGCTAATTGAAATGCATCCCGCAATGGTCTTCATGCTGTGATGGTGATTAGGTCTGTCCATTATACCTGTGACGTAAACACCTCTCAGCGTGAGTCATGTCCCCATTATGGAAAATCCGGGAAGATTATTAATATAAATTTCAGATTTACAGACATTTGTGACCCTTATCCCAGACGTTTTTTTTTTTCATTTTTCTGAATGAAACTGATGTCAATCAATTTCCATGTTGAGCCAGGTGACAACAATGCGAACTGTTGAACCTCCTGATGTTGACGTTGTATAGTGACATGAATTTTCCCTTTAAAAATGACAGGAATGTGCTTCAAAATTACTGTCAGTCTCGTAAATGTGATGGACAACCAACGTGTAGACATGAGACCAGTGCTCAACGTTAGGCAGTAGCGTAGCAGCGTCCGGTGGCTGACGAATTAGCTTTCAAGCTACGTGGATGCATCAGAAACCCTCGTTTTAGTTGTGCCTGCCGTGTGATAGCCAACGTGTGCTGAGACCGCACTGCTTCCCCTGGCCTCAGATTCACGCTCGCCGTGATTGTAATCTGTATTCAGAGCACCTGGAACGTTCTATGTCTCCTGAGCTGCCTGTAACCCTCTCACACTGGAGCCAATGTATTCCCATATTTTACTTATCTATGCAAATTACACAGCGCTTTTCTACTGCTTACTGCACCCTGCTGCCACTGTAGGACCCAGTGTGCATTTTTGTGTTTGTTATTTGTTTATTTGTTTTCACCGTTATGCTTTTATCAGAATTTTTCTTTTGAATTTAGAAGTATGACTTTGGTTTGACTTGAAATAAAAATTCTGAAACCATCCTGAGATCTTAGTGTCTTATTTACATATATATAAAAAAATCATCCTGGAGGTGTGTTTGAGAGTCATGTTCTGTTGGACATTAAGGATGTGAGACAATTGTCAGAGACCTAACGAAGTTTATTCTGTTTTTACGACATGTGTGATAAGTGCCTCCGCTGTAAAATATGCAGTGTCATGGAGATAAGTTTGTTCCTGGAGGAGGACCGATGTCTCTTGCATTGCAGCCTTCGAGTCCGGGTGCAGCCTCGAGTGCAGGTCGGACCGGGCAACTGATACTCAAGAGTCTCTCCAGCAGAACGGTGTGAGCGGGTGAGTCTTTATTAAATAATCCTGTGATTTTTATAGACAAACTGAAAGTACTGGGGTGTAAATGTGGGGACTGAGGCATGACGCCTGCCGTTTGGGGTCAGAGTGGGAGCCGGAAGAGTCACACGCATGATGGTAGGAGTTTCTCTTACCTGGAACTTGTGTGCAGGACGTTAAGACGCTGTTGTGCATGAATTCATTCGGTCAGCTGTTTCCTCAGTTGAGTGATTTACCACCCCCCCCCCAACCCTTCACAGCAGCACAGCTTCTCAAACTCTGACTGCCTTTGAGTAACCCAGACAAACAATGAAAAGCAAACGAAGCAGGAATTCGGGTACGGGAATCAAAACAAATTCTCCCGTGTGTCAGATCAAACAACTGTGTAAAGCAAACTTTATGACTGTAGCCCTGGGCTATACTGGGATTTTAGTGCGGTTTTAGCCCTGGACTTTGGGGTTCCCTGTGGCCTGATACTACAGTTGTGTTACTGACAAATGCACACGGGGCTTCCTTTTCGCAGCTCTTGGTATAAAATACATCATTTTCCCACGTCATTGAAATGTTGCTTGCTGCTGTGGTCTCATATGGGGGGGAGGAGGGACTCGATGGTAAACATGCTGTCAGATTCCCAAACATTCAGACCACAGATTAATGGGGGGGGGCAAAGAAATACCATCTAAAACTAATTCAGGCTAATTCCTGACTGAAATAAGCATCAAAAGTGTAATGCAGCTTTTCTCTGTGTTCTGTGGGATTTCAGAGGAATCAAATTCACACTTAAACCACTGTCCTTTATTGCTTGAAGTAATATACCTCTGTGAAGTGTTACTTGATGCAACATCATGGATTTTTTTTTAATGGCAGAAAAGTACTCATTTAAGCAAAATCTCTCAGGAGATTTCAGAAGAGCGAGGCCTGGATTGGCCTGTGTGTCTGTAGCGGATCTGCCTTTTTATGGTGCCCTCGGAGGGGAGGGGAGAGGAGAGGTGAGGAGGGGAGGGGAGGGGAGAGGAGAGGAGGGAAGGGGAGA
>JAABNX020000123.1:731673-748370 GCA_015163995.2 Mormyrus lacerda | reverse complement strand
GATTTTTAAAGAATTGAGATTATCCAAATGAATACAGGTCTCTGTGTGTGCGTGCTCCTGTGTGTGTGTGTGTGTGTTTTCATTGAACCAATATATAATCACTTAATTTTATTTTAAAAGCCTAAACAGAAACTTGTACTATGCTGACTGTTTTCAAAGCAAGTTCATGTGAATAGTTTGAAAATAGTCAATTTTAGATGCCACTTCTTGTTTATTTTAAATCAAGACGTTAATGATCATGGCAAAACAAAAATACATCTGTAATTAGCAGGTTTTACTTCCACCTGATAGGTGTGTGTGTGTGTGTGTGTTAATTGCCTTTTGTGCTGCCGCCGAAACATTAAAAACTATGTAAACAGAACAAAAACAAATGGCGTTAATAATGACCGTCTTGATATCAAGTTTGAAAAAGTAGACGGCAGGAGCTGTAATAAATTATTACATTATATACATTATTAATATTAATAAATAAGCAAATTAATACCTTGATTAAAAAATGTAATTCATTAATCGATCTAATGATTTTAATTGATCTCTTAGGGAGATTGTATTTAACTGATGCATACATTTTAAATAGGACTGTCTGAATGTGGCAGACAGTGGGATTCACGACAGCAGTAAAACTGCATTAATGGGTTAGATCCAATCTGCTGAGAGATGCTAATAATGTCCAGTGCCGTAGGTGTGGAGCATTACCTCTGACAGCACTCCCACTGCTTTTCTATGTATCGATGCCGTGGTTTGGATCTAGCCTGTCGCCATTAGCGACCTCATTTCTTAGAACGCACCGAATAAATTTCTTATATCATTCACCTGATGCTGTTCCTACAACATGTCATCAAGAGCGGTGCTGAACGGGATGACAGAGAATGCGGCAGAGCGATACAAACTCATGCCACTGTTCACCTCAGCACCTGCTACTGGCTCCTGTGCACGACGGGCAACAAATGCAATAAGCAGGTCAACATGATTCATTTATAATCCCAGGCATCCGTTTTGAAATATCTGCTTATCTAACTATAGGAGCACAGTAATTTGGACTGACAGCCCATGGTACACAAGTCCCCCCCCCGGACAGACATACACACACCGATACACATCCACACACGGACAGCAAGTAATCTCAACTTCTGGGGAATTGCGGGAGGAACCAACTACGGAAAACTCAAAGGGTAATCCAATTATTTACTCTATTAATTCTACTTTTACCATATCACGTTACTTGATTAGCTTGTTATGTAATTTAATGGTAAAATGAATATATACATTTACCCTTCCTTAGTATAAAAGTTTGAAAATCTTCCATGCTGCACTTTAAATTAGATTTTTAACTCGCCAACATAAGCACAGATTGCTGACTCCATCGGAGCTGAACTGAGCTGGAAAAAAATACACAAAAATGGACCACAATAACAAATAAGAACCAAACTAACCAATCTGAGAAAATGACAGTCTGAATAACTTATTTCTCCCAAATTCTTTAGTCTGTATTCTTTATTAGCTGTTATTGTTCAATTTGTTTTACAGGTTGTTTGAGCTATATTGTTTTTTTTCAATCTATATTGTACTATGTTGTTTATTTTTTATGTTTTTTTTTGCCTTAGTGGTCTGTATTTTTGCATCATATGTACCATGTTTTTGGCTGTATTGTTTGTTGGTCTATTGTATGGAATATATCGGGTATTGGATTGTATTGTGTGGTATGTATTCATTAATTTTCTTTGTTCTCCAGTTAACCACTCTTTTATGCTTGTCTATTTAAAATACATTTTTAATTAATTTTCCTTTCTGCAGTTGTTTTGCTTTTCACTTCAAACCACTCTTAATGTTTCGAGTTCTCTGTTCAATCACTCGAAAGTGAAGTCAGGCTTCCCAGGAAGCGCCTATAAGCATCTCTTGACTTTGAGGGTTAAAATGTGTATTTACAGTAACTAATTACATTTTATAGAAGCATCTACCCCACTTTTCACTGTCTCCTTTTTCAATGACATCCCTTGATTTCCATTTATTTACTACTTAACTTTCCAGCGTATTTAATCAGCATATTTGTATTTTACTCTGTCAAAGTATATGATCTACAGACTGATCTACAGAATAAAGTTAGAGATCAGGGAGGGAATTTGACACAGTAGGATGAAAATGGAATTTCAATGAGATTTTTTTTTCTCTTTCAGATTTTTTAAAGTGTTGTTTTATTCCTCACTGTTTCCTTTTAAAATTCAGACTCTTGCTGAATATTTAATGGCATGGAGAGAACAGCAAGGTCTAAGGATCATGACTTTGTTTCTACATTCAACAGACGGGCAGGAACACACACACACACACACATGCACACACACACACACACACACACACACACACACAAAAGTTGGTCTTCCTATTTAAATGGGGACCTTCCTTTCATTTCTATGGGAAAAACCATAATCCCAATCACGACACCCTTAACCTCTACCCACACTTAACCTTAACCATAAGTACCCAACCCAAATAGAAGACTTGGCATTTTTTTGATTTCATTCACAGATTTATATAAAACTGAGGTTATCCAAATGGGGACCTCAAAAGATGTTCACAAAAGTAGGGAAATTTCAGGTTTTACTACAATTTGGTCCTCAAATGTGATAAACATATCAGGTAAACATATATTTATGGGGACCGCTCATTAATTTCTATGGGAAAAATGCTAACGCTAACTATGACAACCTTAACCCCTACCCAGTCCTAACCATAACCATAAGTAAACAAGCAAAATAGAGTTTTTGCATTTTTAGTTTTATCATTGCAGTAATATATTTTTATTAAATTGAGACTGGTCCCCATAATGAAAAAAAATGGGTATTCATTACATTGTGGGGACATTATGTCCTCATAAGGTAAGGTATATACCCATTCACTCACACACACACAGCTGACCTATATACAGATAATAATAATGATAATCACAACTGTATTGATCCCCATGGGGAAATTCCTTTATTGGGGAAATTCTTTTTTACGCCTCCCTCAACTTGCTCTTTGTAGAGCAAGCCGTCTGCGAAGGGCTGCCACCCGTTGGGGCACCCAAGGAGCCGGGGGTTAAGGGTCTTGCTCAAGGACCTGCAGACATGCTGAGGCTGGGTTTGAACCTGCGACCTTATGATTACAGGCACACAGGCATAGCCCACTGAGCCACATGCTGCCCCCTGATCACATACATCCAGTGTAAAAACAGTAACAGAGTAATGGCGATCAGTGACACAAGCAAACATCCCTTCCTGTGTGCTTTCGACTCTAACATTCATGAACCACTTCCTCTCACACACAGGAAATGTTTCTCCTGTCTGCCCATCTGAGAAAGAAGCTGAGGTCCGCACTAGATATCGATAGAGCCAGGTTGATGTAGTCCTCAAGGAGCCTGTCAGCTTACCTCAAACAAAGGCTGCTTCATTAATTAGGAACTTATTATCACAACCTAAATAATTCTTTGCCAGAAATATCCTCCAGCGTAAACTGTGTAGGATAGCTAAGAGAGATTGGTACAATGCCTAATAATCAGTACTAGCTCAAGTCATTTTTATGGAGTGACCTTCCCAAAGTAGTTGCCCAAGAGCACTTTACATATACATATATGAACACACACAGCACACAACAAACAAAGAAAACAGCTAGGAGACAGTGGAGGACAGGTATAAAAACCCCTTAGGTTTTTATACCTAGTGGGGGGAAAAAACACTTTGGGGTCCAAAAAACATTTTGGGGACCGCCCCCCCCGAGACATGCTGGACATACAAATTCAATTGAATCTCCAAGTATGAGCAGGTACTGTAGATAGGTAATGTTCCGCTGTCCTTGCGCTAGTCGAACAGCAACACAAGTTAGCCGTCATTTAGGGTTTTAAAATGTACTGTACTCTGAGCATTATCTGTTTCTGGGAGCTGTTAAGGTGACTCGTCCTGGTGCTATTATCAGTGAGGTGTTCAATTTGAACGGCAGCACTCCAAGAGCATGGAATGGCTGAGGGCTGGCCTGCAAGATTGAAGGCCTTCGCCATTACGCCGTGGATAGAGTGGAGTTATGAAGCAGAAATGCGATGGGATGAGGGCAAATTGATTATGAAGGACGGCTGCCTTCGGGTGGTGAGATATCAGAATTGATTTGTGTCTCCCTTTACATTGGCTACGTGCTCTTATACAAGGTTGAGTCAGATTCAGGCAGCCTCATCTGTCTTGCTACAGACTCAGGGAAATATTTTCCAATATGCAGCAGCGGTGTTTCTGATTGCTTCCTCTTCACCCCGTCTAGAGGGTGGAAAAACAGCGTTAAAATCTCGTATATCTTTACACTACGCTGAGCAATTCATTAAAAGGTCTCAGCTCAGAATCCATCTGAGCTTGTATTGCAGGTCAGGGCCACAAGACAAGCAAGAAGAGTTTCTAAATTTTGTTTTGCTGATACTTTGACCTAACTCCATGCATGCATCTTCCATAACTGCCTGTGCAATACAGGGAACTCACCCCAGAAAATACAGGGCACAAGGCAGGGGACACCCTGACTGTCAGTCCAACAGACGGTGCGGACACACTAAGGGCTGCTTAGAGACACAGGGCTGCCTGCTCTCACGCATCTGGCGTCACACTCACACGTTCAGACTCTCACACAAGAAATGTTACAGCAAATCTATATTATTCAATTAGAAGTCTAAAATCAGCTAAATCAAAAGTGTTGGTGCAGTTCGCAAACCCTGCAGACTATTTACAAGGTAATAAAACTGATGCATGCATATAAATGCGTGTGCATGTATGTGCAGACCGTGCAATGCTTGTGCATGTGTGTGCAGACCGTGCAATGCGTGTGCGTGTCTGTGCAGACCGTGCAATGCGTGTGTCTTGCACCCACTTCGAACACTGAGCTGAGGTAAGGAAGAAACCATGTTGGGTTTTAGCATCTTTTTCATGGCTACGCAACCTGTTCATTACCGAATTGGCACAAAGGGGGCTTTTCTGGAAAATGACACTCAGTATGTTTACTATGCAAGCTTGAAATGCATATTGAATAGGTGGTGAGCATCCACAGTCCATGAGAATTGCTTTGTAATGCATCCTCCTTTATGAAACAACATAATATAACAATATCGCCATAACTGAACAGTTGATTATGCTGCCTTAAATCTGTACTAAATGATTTGGCTTTGCAGCACTCAGTTTAATTGGGTCCACCTTAAATGTGACAAAAAGTTCCCGTCTCTCTGAGAACTGCCTATATAAATGGCCAAAAATAGTTATTTTTTTTCTTAAAGGTTAATTAACTCCTCATGCGTGGGTTAAGAATAATTAAGCTTTATAAAAATGCCAATATGGCATCTTAAAATATTACAGCCAGCACTTACCAAATGTGTTTGTCTTCAGCCTGCTAGTGTGATGCACAATTTTGACATTAGAGGTTGCTGTTGTTCCCTAAATAAACCCAAAAAGAAAAATAAGGACAACGTCTTTCATCATCTAATAAAAACAAAGCAGTGTTTTCACAGTTGCATATCCGTTTCAGTTGCATATCAAACTTGCCAAAGCCACATCACCTGCCAGGACACATCAACAGCAGTGGGGATGTGCACAGCTGACCTGTATCCCTGTTTCCCTGCTAGCCTGACTGCTGTCTTTGCACACTGGTTATACACTTCTATCCAGCTCTAGTCTAGCTCTGGCCTGTACTTGGAGTTACCATTTGCAGGTGCTGAGATATGAAATACCTATATACAGACGCTCCCCAGGTTACGATGGTCCGTGTTACGGCATTTCGACTTTATGATGGGTAAATGTTACTTTCAGTACATTATTCAATAAATTACATGATGTTCAACACTTCTTACTAAAATAGGCTTTGTAGTAATGATTTTGGCCAACTGTAAGTATTCTAAGCTTGTTTAACGTAGACTAGGCTATGATGTTTGTTAGGTTTGGTGTGCTGTATTCATATGCATGCTCACCTTATGATATTTTTGCCTTACGATAGGTTTATCAGAACACAACCCCATCGTAATCTGGGGAGATGCTGTATGTACTAAAATAAATCCCATTTTCTACTACTGCTTCACTGTCATTATGCATTTTATCCATGATCCACCCTACTTATCTATGGTGACAGTGGAGCCTTTATAAGCAAGTGTGAGGCAGAATACACCAGGATAGAAAGCCAGGACATCGCAGAACACATACTGACACAATCGCACACCAAGGGCACATCAGAGGAGCTGGAGGAAATACTAAGAGGGTGTGGAAACCCTGCGCACCAAAGAACACGGCTGGGAATCAAACGCACAGTCCTGGAGGCGTGAGGTTACAGTGCTGCCTACTACAGCACAGTCCTGGAGGTGTGAGGTTACAGTGCTGCCCACTACAGCACAGTCCTGGAGGCGTGAGGTTACAGTGCTGCCCACTGCAGCACAGTCCTGGAGGCGTGAGGTTACAGTGCTGCCCACTGCAGCACAGTCCTGGAGGTGTGAGGTTACAGTGCTGGCCACTGCAGCACAGTCCTGGAGGCGTGAGGTTAGTGCTGCCCACTGCAGCACAGTCCTGGAGGCGTGAGGTTAGTGCTGCCCACTGCAGCACAGTCCTGGAGGTGTGAGGTTACAGTGCTGCCCACTGCAGCACAGTCCTGGAGGTGTGAGGTTACAGGGCTGCCCACTGCAGCACTGGGCTATGCCATTTGGATGTGTCTCTTTTTAGAGATCAGCATTCGACTAAAAGTCATTCTAACCCCGAATCTCAGATTAAAGCCCAAGTCAGTTCACTAACAGATGAGTCTTTCTGTAGAATCGGAGTTGGACTCTTGGTCCTATAGCTGTGTATGCCGTGCCGAGCAGGTGAGGGGTCCCACTGCCACTACCATGCCCGACCAGAGCGCTAGTGACCCGACAACGGGCTGCGGCACATCCCAGACTGAACAGGGTCAATGCCAACTCCGGAATGTCTGGTGCGCGCCAACTTCATGGGTTTGCAGGTGGGTTGTGAGGCTACCCTGCTGGACCCTGATGGGGTGCCTTGGAGGGACAAGGTGCCTGTTCATTTTGTCACCAGCTCAATCCAAGGTGAAAGGCTGGGGTGAGACGGGTATTTCCCTGTACTGCCTTCATTCAGACATACTCCATCAGGCAGACAATGAAACAATGGCAGCAGCAGAGTGCGCGTGTATCTGTACTGTATACTGTATATGTGTGTGTTCATCCCAGTAGGCCTCCTCGCTAACTGCTGCACAGTAACAATTGCCACAGCGAAGGCTTAAAAAAATTATTTTAAAAAATCTGACGCGGCGTGGCAACGAGATAAACAGAGAAGCATGTTAATCCATTTAAGAGGTTGCAGAGGTCGGATGGACTCAAAGGCACGAGGTAGACACTTGAAATGAAAAATATTAATGAGGAAGAGTAAGAAGCTGGTCAAGATGACTGAAGACGGCTACATGTACATTACTCACCTTGAGAAATGGATGTGGAGAGTGACTCTCAGACTGTCAGAGCCAGGAGGAAACATGCACTTTTAATATTATCAATTCTACACTCATTCTCAAAGCTGAGAACATCAGATATCTTAAATGTTATATCTACGGTGTGCTGCAATCCCCAGTCGGAGACAATGTGGATGGGTTACAGAAATTTATAACATGACGAAAGAACGAGAATAGTTAACACAGAATTAATTATTTGCTCTTTAAATAATACTAGCTGTAGCAATACCTGCTATCACCCGGAGTAATGTTCTCACTTTCAGAAAAGGTGCATCCCAGTTAGAAACAGTGTCCTCATCTAAATGGCTGGGGAGAGTGCCTATCCATTGAGGAAGGCCCTCCTGGGGACCCCAGAGTGCAAGGGAATTGCATGCAGACTCCACAGTAAACGCAGTAACTCACAGTAAGCATAGATGAAACTGGGCTGCTCTGATGAACGGAGCTTTCACAGTGAACTCCCACCACACAGATGGATGGAGCTTTCACAGTGAACTGTCACCACACAAATGGACGGAGCTTTTACAGTGAACTCTCACCACACTGATGAACAGAGCTTTTACAGTGAACTGTGACTGCACTGATGAACTGTGTTCTCTCAGCGAACTCCAACTGCACGGTTGAACTGTGCTTTCACAGTGAGCTCTGCACTGATGAACTAGGCTTTGACTGTGAATTCTCACTGTACTGATGTAGTGGACTCTAATTGTCAGCTCTGGCAGCACTTCTAAGCACTAATGGTCATTTGAACACCCAAAACCAGCTAATAAAAGTACTTAATGAACAAAAAAAAAGAATCTTGTTACCAAGTCGAAAGGCAAAATGCACCACAAACACCCCAGCCGCATTCTATTGGCTGAGTGGGTGATGTTACACTCCCATTGGTTCATTAAGTGAGATCAGGCATCTTTATTTGCAGCCAAAAATTTCTGAACATAATTTGCCCAATTAACTATAGTGTGCTAGTACTATATGGGATAGCAGCTCCAGTTTGCTGGGTCAAGTTCCAGAATTAGCCCTTTTTATGGTACCTTTCTGAGTATGGTACACCACAGAAAAACATCCGACCGGGTAAATGGGTGAAGGCAGCACTCCGCCACAAACAAAAGCACCAGTTAAGTGACTAAATGTAAATTTACCCTAGCGAGCTAAATCTGTACCGTAAGATAACATTGTGATGGAAAGCAGAACACGCAGGTTTAATATTCTCCGAACAGCTGAAAGGAGGAGGAGGGATACGGGTGAAAAAGCAGCACGCCAGGCAGGATGTGCTTTTTTCATATAAATAACCACAGATTAAAGAGAAAGACACGGCTTAAGGTGATTATATCCTTAACGCGCCAGCTACTGTATCCAAGCAAGCCTTCTGAGGTCCTCCACCCAAGTCACACATGGGTTCAAAAAAAATAAAAATAAATCAATCTCATTTTAAGTACGTGGCTTTATGGCTGAGAGATGTGGAACATCTGCATCAAATAGCTCTGTAAACAGATGAACCACGTCACCTGTCTTAAGGGTTATAAATGACTGGATTTTTATTATGTGCTTTCAAAACTGCGCCACATCCACTCAGTCTGTCAAGCTGTCCTCAACAGATGCAGTTGATGCAAATGACATTTGCGCACCTGATCGCAGCTTGCTGTCATAATTGTTTAACCAGACACACCGAGGCGCTGAGCCTGTCGCGTGCTGCTAAACTTAAAAATTAAATTCTATTTAAAAGCTGGAAGATGAGGAAACAACATCACGTCGATAAGCCTGCAGTAGTCTTGTCTGCAAGCAATGAAGGATTTGTGTTGGAGGCAGAAGCTACATTCCAAGTCAAAAGGGGCTTGGGGAGAGATACACTTCTCAAAGACTTGTTCAGCTGATTAAGATGATGACATTCATTTAATATCTCTGAGGGAGGGAAACAAAAACTGTTCTTGCTGGAAACAATTCAGCAGTTCTTACTGACGTCACAAGGAGAAGAGACACATTTGGTCCATACTGGAGGCTATCCACCCCTCTATGGAATTGGTCCATTCTGGAAAGAGAGCAGAAACCACATGACACGGGAAAGAGGCTATGGAACAGGTCATTTGCTGAATGGGGGGGGGGGGGCTTTTTTCTAGGTTATGGGGACAGGAAGAATTGGGACAACACAATTAGAGAGGGGAAGCACAAGAAAGAAAGTGAATCAGCGCAATAATTCAAGTCCCAAAGATGGCCGCACCTCTTCTTATCTCACCCACTGTCACCAAAATCATGCAAACCTCTAAAAACTCAAGTTGTCCCCTCACCTTTAATTAGCACCGGTGACCGTCCCCACCATCCCCGAATGTATAGACCATGTAACAGGTTGGCCATGCAAGGAACCGGAACCGGGGTGGAAAGATTAAACACCATCTCCTGGTGATTAACTTTGATACATATGGGGCAGCTTGCAGCTTAGTGATTAAGCTCACACACAGAGGTTCAGTTGCAGCATGCCCAAGTAGGGCTGCATTCGCTTCTCTTAAAGGTGCCAGCTAAACTTTCCGCATGTCTTACGAAGCCAGAATCTCATCCAAAGCCCCTGAATTTATCAGCCTCACAGGGAGCCCGAGAATTTCCCTGACCCCTCCCTAAGCCACCACCTGGGATCAGGAGAGGAGCTTCGAGCCACTTGTCCCAATTCACAGTCACCTTCAAGGGACAGTCAGGCTCAGGGATCCATCAGCCCCCTCCACTGAAGCCAATTTCTTTCACACACCGACTTTCTCATTAAAAGAAAATGCTTTCTCATTAACTTATGGCCATTGCCCACACTTTCTGATTCTTGTCGATGGGGTGTAATAGATTGAAAGTGAGGCTGTCACTACCTCACACCCACCCCCCCACCCCTTAAAAAATAGACAGCATGTATTACCGGGGAGCCATTATGAAGCTGAACTTAATTGCTTCATTTGAATTATAAAATGAGACTTCCCCTTTTACAATATCAAATAAATCCAGTGTCAAGGAGGGAACGACTCTCCCCTTCGTAGGAAAAACTGAGTTAATTGTTTGCCTGGTTCTTTGTGATTGTCTCTGACTTAGCTGCTAAATAATAATTAATAACAAACAATAAAAAGGCCAGCGGAAATTAATATTCTTCATATATCAATAAAACATCAGAGAAAATAATGAATTTGGAAGCTGCACCTATTACCAGCTCCCTAGAAAGGGCATGAATTAAATAAATAAAACACAAGCCAAAAACCATATATCATACTTTAGAATTCTATCCATAGTGACATTTCTCCCTGTAATTCCACCTATAATTCAACAAGTGATACCCTGCAGCTTTGCCTTTTACTTATGTTTGGCTTGTGCCATGGGACAAAAACAAACTACACTGGAGACCAAAGAACCGCTGTTGATTTCCTCTCTTGCATCAGTGGGAACACCCGGGCGGTGTATCTGCTCCAAGCCGGTCTTTTTCCTAACCAGCTCTGAAGGGTCCTGCAGAAAAATGCACCCCCCCCCCTTAACTTCCCCCCTACAGCAACAATCTAGCAGTGAGAACTGTTGGAGTGGGCAGCTAAGTTGCTTCGAAGAACAAGATTCCTCAACCGATAAGGAAGAAAGGTACGCGTACGGAAGACTGAGATGTGTAATAGGCGACCAGATTTACTAATATAATGAGACATAAATATGGTACTTACAAGACATTCTTGAAAGGTAGCAAACGACCGCTGTAGGCCCATATCTCTTGGCCTTCTTTATTCATCTATTGCGCATGACCCTATAAAAGCAGAGGACACCCTGCGTGGGATATCAGTCATACAATACATGACTAATTCATACGAAAAGAATATCTTGGGAACATACAAGGAAGGATACAAACATCAGGAGAGCATGCAAACTCCGCACACAAAGACACATTTCACTTTACATCTCTGAGTATTTCTCAGCATTGTAAACTCTCCCACTGCCAATCACATCACTGTATGTATTTTCAATTAGCACTTACACGTCTGTTATTTTTAAAGCAAAGCAATGTGAGGAGTTAGCAGATCAGAACAGGTGAGAATGATTCAAGGCCCTCGCAGTAATATTCCTGGGGTCGCAAAATGCACTCTGCAGCATGTTTCTTTAAAAATAGGATATCTTTTATTGTAACTGTACAGGTAACAACTGCAATGAAATCTCAATCTTTGCATAGCACATCTTACTCTAATGAGACACACATAAATCCCACTGGAATCGCTGGGGGTCAGACTGCATGGCTGGCCATTTATCTAGTGGTGCTGATGCAATTGGGTTTAGGATCTTATTCATGGGCCCAAGGGTAATATGAATGCTCTTTTGGCTGTGGGATTTGAACTGGTGATCTTACAGACAAACACAAAAGTCACACATAAAAGCCACAGACGTCAGGAGGGGAAAAAAATCACAATTTCAGTGGTTCTGCTTAAAGACGGCCTCACAGCTTTCGGGTTGAGAGTTCGACTTCCAGTCCGTCTGCTGTACGTGTGTAAGGTGTCTTTACATGTTACACCCGCCTAACCCACAAAGCAGCCGGCATTGTGGGAGATCCCGCCCCTCTCAACAGCCTCTTTAGCAGTGTTGCTAACTTAGCGACTTTATCGCTACGTTTAGCGAGTTTTCAGTCCCCTCTAGCAACTCGTTTTCACAAAAGTGACTAGCGACAAATCTAGCGACTTTTTTTCTGGTGTTTTGGAGACTTTTGGAGACTCTGACCTGAAAGCACGTACCATTCTGCCTCTCCTCACCGAGCAGCAGGTGCTGCTGTGGGCTCCTCTCCCGTCCCAAAGCCCTCACAGGCGGCCAGTCGTCGTGCAGCAGCCCCGCCCAGCTGCAGTCAGAGCAGGAGATGTCCACTCCTCCGCGTCCAGACTGCAAATAAACCGTAAGTATCTCCACCAAAGTGTCTTTGAGCTCACTTTTTCCGGTCCCAAGTCCGGGTAAGGGAGGAGGGTTGGAATCGTGATATATATAAAAAAACAAGAATCGACAGAAGAAAGTTAATTTGTAGATCTATACGCATTTAGGGTGATTTTAACCACTTTTCGTTTCTCCCACGGCATTATTCCTCTCTCCTACAGCGTCCAATATAATAAGCACATTCCATATTATGCAAATGAGGCGATGGCGTCATTTAGCGACTTCTAGCGACTTATGGGACAGTCAACAGCTACTTTCCTTGCTGAGGAGTTGGCAACAGCCTTAGTCTCCTACCATCCAGAGAAGGTATTAGTCTCTGACCCTGATCCACCAACTATACTCTAACCCCCCCACTAATATCTAGCATTAGCCACTTTTCTCATTTTACTTTGCTTACTTACCTACAACATAGGTGTCAACATTTGCACTGTGAATCCACCATAATTGCACTGCCTTATATCTTTTGCATAACGTATTTCATTTAGTTTAATTATATATTTGGATGGATGTATGTACTTGAATACCGTCTTGCTTGACATTGTTAGTGCAGTCACCGTGGGGTCTGAGAGTAACGTAATTTAAATCCTTCATGTGTGTTGTATATGGCAGAATTGACAATGAAGACTTTGATTGGACTTGAACTACAGTTCAGTACAATTCAAACTCAGTTATAGTGTGTCCCAAGTGAGATCCTCCCGTGTAACATTTATGGTAAGTCATGGGTTATATGCAAGGGTGTACTTGGAGAATTCGGGTCCCCGTGTCATACTGGGACCCTAACTCAGTCCAGTCTTGTTATGTTCCATATTTTTAGGGCCCGAGCAACAGGGTCGCAAGGAATCGTCCTAACTGTTCCGCTCTTTACGGCGCCCATGCTTATACGATCTGCGATCTTAATGCGATCTTAAACGCATTATACGCGGTTATTAGGTCGTCCGATGCCCAAGCAGGAAAGAGGACACGCGTGTGCAGATGGCAAGCCGGCTGCATCTGATCCGAATACTCCGTTAATACCAAGCAGCACATCTTCCGTGACCCGCCGTACAACGTCAACGTGGCAACTGACAGTTAAAAATCCGGACCGGACAATATTCATACTGCATGTACTGACACTAAAGCCGGGAAACAGGCTCCCAAGGTCCTAGAGCTCCGTGTTATGTCTCTATCGGTAATAGCAGAAAATGCACAAACATACTAAAACACTCCCCTCAAGCACTCAAGGTGAATCTGTGTGTGTGTGTGGCGCAGAGAAAAACCAGAACCGGTTCTGTCCTGTGGGGTGAACAGTCCGTCCCATTGGACTCCAGATAAGGGAATTCAGTTCAGAAAACTTTATACATTAAACGCCATTTCCACTGCAAGGAACCGACCTTTCACTTTATTTATTTATTTGCCCAGAAACCTATTTTATGGTAAAATAGTGCGAAACACTACCTACCGCATTTATTTGCCTGTGTTGGTTGCATATTTGATTAAGTAATGCACCGCTAGCTTTTCAGGATTAAAATTTATTTGGAAGGTGGCTGGCAAGAATGCCAAATGTGAAAAGAAGGTACAGTAGTAGTAAGGCACCGAGACAACGTTTTATTTTACTATACATTTTAATATGGATCTTGTATAATCCTGAAATACAGGGAGAGAAACTTGTTTGCTGTTTAATGCCGAAAAGGTGCCGCAATGAGAAACCTCTTTGTGATGTCGAAAATGCCATTAAGAGCACAGAAGTTTCTCTGTTCCCTGCGGCAGCCTACTTTCATCACCGTAGCCGAGTCAGTCTCAGTTCAAGATGAAATGTTTCTAAAATTACCGGCGGAGCGTAACGCTGCGTTCAAACTGCAGGTGCCAGTGAGTCACGCAGGTAACGACGAGCAGACTGTGGACGCAATAATAGACCGTCGATAACAATAGTAAAAATCCTTTCGCGCTTCTGCGATTTTAATCGTAGTCATCGTGCAAGCTTCAGACGTGTTTAACCACGAGAAATTTTCTGCACGAATCAAAATCGAAAGAAAAGATGAGTACAAATGTAAATAGGCTACCTAAGAGGGACCGCCGGCCCTTTCCGTCTTTACGAAATGTTTATAAAGTGAGCTGTCTTCTTTCACGTTTGAATCACAAAACAATCCAAATTACATTAAACCCATGCAGCATAACTATAAAATCAAAAAGACGTTGTTAATTTGGATTTTATCGTGATGTTACAGCTGCTGACAGTCTTGCAGCCTTCGCACCGTATTGATGCGCTTTAGTCACACTTAATCAGGAGAACGAGATCATTGCGTTTCCCAAATAAATCGCAGCAAATGCTGCTCTTGACAGCTTATAATAATCAAGGGAGTCTCGGGTAACCATTAATAGCTGTCGTTCCTCGTTTAGCATGACGGCTTTCCGGCTGCCCGGTAAAATGGCTGAGTTAGTTTGGAGCCAGCGAGGCTTTTCCCCTGAAGCACGCTCCGTGCGGTCCAGCACCCGCAGCGTTGCGGAGCTTGAGACGCCAAATAGCCTGGGACTCCGGCTGGCCGCACAATGGCGGGGGGTAGTGAGTCAGCACAGGCGCTCCCCGCAAGACTCATCTATCTCTTCTGGCCGCATTTCTTTTGTCCGCCCGCAGTCCCTGGGTGCATGAATAAACACCCACCTCCCTGGTTGTGACTGCACCACTTCTTTTTAGGTTTCTCTGCTTTTCCTTTGCCTTTTAAAAGCGTTTTCCATCTGATTTTCCAGCAAATTTCTCTGCTTTATAGGTGCTCAGCTAATCAATATATGCCTTTTCTCCTTTCCCACTCAAAGGCTATTCCCCCATCTCCAAGCACTTCCTTGTGAAAAATTTCTATATATTCAATGTACACACACACACACACACACACACACACACTTCTTCCTTAAAATGTTTAATCCAAATTGTGGCCAAAACATACCCTGTAATGCTGGAGCGTGTTCACTTTTATACAATCTGTTGCATTCACACCTATTAAAGTCTCTGTCTTCACCCAGTCTTCATATCTTAGTACGCCTATTTATGTATTTTAAATGCATATTGCTTTGTACTCATCCAGACTCAGCTGCTCCTCATATAATTGGATAAACCTGCTGTGAATTTTATGGGTGGTTTAAAGTAATCTGGAATCGAAAACCTAACATTCCCCTAAAATTAGCTTTCAAAGATGTTTGCTAGAACAAAAGGGCACCTGTTGTATTTACCAACATTGCTATTCAGCCAAACATTCTCAGCAAATATCATTCTGTCTATGATAAAGATGAAAAGGTTTCCTGTGTGCAAATGTGAGTTATGGTAGTGTGAAGGTTTGTAATTCAAGGGAGATTTTCAGTCCCCCTTCGAGTAACCAAATGGTGACGACTGATCCGCGAGTGCCGTGTAGCGGTCAGGTTACAGAAACCTCCACTGATATATAACCTATATATTTCTTGCTCACTCACCCAAGGCCAAAACGGAAATTAGATCTCAATTTTGATTATTTCCCCCAAATTGAGCACCAGTGTGTGCGTTTGTGAAATTACAGCATGAACAGCATTTTCTATTTTTTTTTTTTTTTTTTTTTTAACGTGACATTTGCAGAACGCACTGAGCGGGTTTCCTTTAATGAAGTATGGAGATCGGTAATAACTGCAATGTTGTGCTCAGATGGAGGAAAGAGCAAGTGGAATCACATTCCTTCTTGTTAAGCATTGTGACGAATGCCACTGCATTTCATTTGCCTTTAAGAACTCCATATATTCCTTCTGAGGTATACAGTATATGCTTATAAAAAAAAAAAACGGAAATGGATTTTACTGCCTGTCTCCTTTGCTTGTTGTTTTAAGGCATCTTTACTTTCTTAGTTGTGCACGTTTGACCTAAAAACAGGTTTTTAGTGATCTTTCATTACCCCCCACCCTCGGGTGAAGTCAGTGTGCCACCTCGTCCGCATCACAGCCAGTGCGTTTTTAAATGCCCAGCTCTTCTCATCCATGTAATAAAATACAGGATGTGTCACGACACCCTGCAAAGATGAATGATCTTGTCTATTCATCAGATTGTCATTCCCCAATGGCCTTGTAGCGTTCGCACGGTAACCGTCAACCGTGAGGAAGATGTTACAGCAAGGAGACGCTTTGAAGGAATTAAATCAGAATTTAATCATTTAAGCAAATTGTGGAATTCAAACGGCAGGCTCTCTGTGTCTTTCCGCACTACTTCGGTTGGTAAACATTGCTGTAGAATATGTAAATTCCCCAAGAATGAGGTGGGGGGGTGTGCTTCCACAAGGACATGAAACTCACCTTCTCGTGACACATGCCTCCTGTGAAAC
>JAABNX020000123.1:721180-731573 GCA_015163995.2 Mormyrus lacerda | reverse complement strand
GTGACACATGCCTCCTGTTAAAAAAAACCCCCCCCCCCCCCCCCCCCGCCGAAGTCTTTGAAGCAAAGGCAGTCAGATGCACACACGAGAGACATCAAATGTGGGAGAATCTGCAAAAGAATGGCAGAGTCTGTATCAATACTGCAAACGCTAAGCGACACGGTAATTTAGCTGGTCCGCTTTTTGTTTGTTGTAACATGCCTAACCTTTTTTTTTTTCATCTGAAGCCCTCGGGATGTAATGAACCCTGCATCAATGCCAAAAAAGCTATGAAGAACTTCAGGGGCCTCAGGGAAGCCTAATCTACGCCAGCAGGACTGGCTTCTCCACGTGAACCTTTTGAAGGGGAATAAGGCATGGGATACGTGTTCCCAGCTCATATTTCACGCGCCGGTTACGTCTCCTTATGTAGATCACTTATTACCATTTGAGGTGTCCTTGCCTGATGAACATATTCATGGTGGCATTTAGTTGTGGAGGTGGCTGGTGGGTCGGGGCACTGTATGGAAGGAGTGTATGTTTGTGCGTACACTCGCTCCGGGGGCTGTGTGACAAAACAATTCTTAAAGGTCACAACACAGACCCTTGTTGGGCGTGAAAAATACGGACAGGCTGTAAGCCGGATAAGGCAGCGGGGGGACCAGACTCGTGCTGCGATTTCCCCACGAGGTGCCGTCTGAGATTTCCGTGCGGCAATGATTTCGGTTCTGCTGTTTGTCATACACTGAGGTTCCCCATCTGCTGTAAAAACCAGCTACTGTCCTGGGCCTTTCTCATTATATCCACTGTCCAATCACACGATCCGTGTGTGTGGGCTAAGCCTCTGTACCTGTGACCAGAAGGTTGCTGGTTTGAGCCTCAGACTTGGCAGAATAGGCACATGTCCATGAGCCCTTGAGCAAGGCCCTTAACCCCCAGCTCCAGGCATCCTGCACGCTGACTGACCCTCACTGTGACCCCACGCAGGGTCTCACCTGTCTCACGGAGAGCAAGATGGGGTGGGCGAACAGGGAGTTTCTCCCTGGCGATTAATAAAGTATCACTATGTTATTCCAGACCTATTACTGGAAGCACATGGTATGTGGCTGTGGCACCCCCTAGATGGGAGGCCAAAGCATTGCAAGCCGCTAAAATTCATTTACTCTCACACAAAAAAAACTGCGTCTTTGGGTAGTGAGAGGCATAAAAATAGTTTAGAGGTCATGAATGAATCGACAAGTGGCATTACTGACAACGTTACATTAGTAGCATGCAATTCACTGGAGCAAAATCACACCAAACATCAATTATTAACTTATTTAACCACGAGAAGGAGTAACTAGGTATTTGGGCAAATATCACAAAAATATGGATGCTTCATAACTGAGAAGATAACATGAAGAGACCAGCATGCAAGCTCCCTCCCATAGGTGACTCCAAGCTTTTCTCCCATTCGGTGCAAGGTGAGAGAGCCCAACCAATCATCTCCAGAAGAGTAAATTTGTAAAAAAAAATATATATATATATATATATAGTAAATACATTTGCAATAAATTATTATATATTTCTAACCTACACCACATTTTGAAATATAATTAATAATTAAAATAAAATAATAACTTAATATGATAAAATGGCATTTTCATCTGACCAGTAGGGTGTGCAATTGCACCCCTTCACACCCAGTAAAATCACCAGTGTCTCCTACCTTGGGATTTTGAAAATAAAGTCACGTCTGAATAGCATGATAGCTTCAAGGACCTCCCAGACCCCATGGCTGGCAGGTCCAAGGATTTATAGGATATGGGTTTTTTTTTGTGAAGAATCGTGTTGTATTTGTATGTATAGTGTCCAGCAATCGGTACACGTCGAAGATCCACGACGGATGCCAGGATACCGTCTGCGCACCCAGACACTGCGGGAGTGTTTTCACTGCCCCCGAGTCTGGAGCGACCACCTGGACGCTCCTGAGAATGACGCCATGCGGCTGACCCTGGGAGCAGATGGCGAGAGCGGGGTCCGTGGCGGGAGGCACGTGGGCACGCTGACAGCGTGGGTGCACGCGGCGCGCGGACGGCAGGCGTGTGGCCGTCAGTCACCCTGGCCGCACGCAGGGCCGCCACACTACGTGACGACACCTCCCACGCATGGATTTCACACACGCACGCACAAGCCTCACGCCTATACACACGCGGCCGAAGTAAACATGCAGCCGCAGCCATCAGGGTCTGAACCCAGGCCAGGTAGACAAGGAGAGACTGCACGCCGCATACAGAAAGGCCCAGACAATCTTATATAGCTGCCTATGGCGTTAAGTTAGCCAAAGCAACAAACCATATAAGAATTAGCTACATTTCAAATCTAAAACACATAATCAAAGGTCATCGCATTGGTGAATTCTGATGCAGATTTTGATTAAAAAAAAAAAAATTTATTGCATACTTAAAAACGTTACCTACATAGTTTTTTTTTGTCTCAATCGAATCATTTTGCCACAGTCGTGGACAAGCCTTGGCACGGGCTGACGATCCCTGCACGTACCTAATAAGAATCAGTGGTTAACGGCGTTTGAGGCCTTTTAAACTCAATTTTAACTGTTTGCTACTGGAGAAAAGCTGCGCATAGAGTTGTTGCTGAACAGCAGGAACAGGTACGCCATGCATCTCCTTTCACCTTCAATGCTAATAAGCATTTTTAATAGCGGATAAAAAAATTGCATTTCCAGCCACATGGTAGCCCTGTGCTCATTTCTTAGCCCTGTCATCCAAACTGTATTAAATATTAATACGCACTGGCTTTCCTGACACCAGAATACTGGCTACGTTGCGGTCCATAATTGCATTATACATGAGCAGAATGCGGCTTCTGCAGGGCTGCCTCCGTACCAGCAGTGGTGTCTAGCAGAGTCTACGTCGGGACAAAAAAAAAAATGAAATTTGACCGGCAGTTTGTAATTTCCCAGAAAACACACAGTCATTCTACATCAAGTAAAGTCAGGTGTGGTAATTATTGCAATAAATAAAGTTGGAAGTCTCATCTCTGCACTCCAGCTCCTTCTCACACACAATTTATTGCTTAATGACATGCCTCCACATAATTTCAGGCAACGTTTAAGAAGCGGAGGATACGAAGGGGAAGTTAATTGACATTTGGTCTTCTGTGCGGCAAGAGACACCGGCCTTCATTATCGGCGCTGGGAAGAAGCGGGAAGCGGCGGGAAGTGAGGAAATGGTCCGAAACACGAAAGAGCGATGAGATACCCGGCTTTCCGGGGGACGCGATCTAGTCCACAGACTCGGATCCAGCTTTTCTAGCCATGTTCAAAGAGGCAGAGAGGCTCGTTTCCCTTTTATAAATTCTGATGGGGTGCTGCAGATGGAATGGTGCTCCAGACCATTATCTGCCTCGAGTACATCATCACCGCGGAGTAGAGGGTGAGAGTGACTCTCCCCCATTACTCAGACGAGACTCGCGCCAGCCGATGTACTGAGGAACAGAAGAGCCTGAAGGACAGCCCAGCCACATGTTCGTCGTCCTAAACCATGGGCACATTTTAGGGGAGATCGAATAACTGGATCCGGTGCCAAACGCTGACAACACAGATCGGCTTCATTCGTAACTCTGGCTGAGGGCCCTTTAATGTAAGAGAAGGGTTTGCTGATTGTTCTGACCAAGGTCGTAGGACAGGCTTTGATATTGGGGGGGACAACTTAATATTTTAAATGTAAAGGTCTAGTTTTTTGTGAAGCTAAAATAAATTTTGGAGGGTACAAGTCTTCCCCCACTCTTAATGGTTCCTATGCGCCTGATCCTGACCGCAGTTTGAGGATTTGAAAATTAAAACTTGTGAACTGAAGGTCATTTTCAGTCCATCTTCTAGCTGCAGCTGTTCCTCACATGTCTGGTGGTCAAGTGACCTTTTACTAACCATTCATCAGGATCAGAGAGCTACAGGAGATATAAAGCATGTTCATGATACATCAGATAAGGTTCAAATCAGGAATGTTACACAGCGCTGATGATAACGACAGCAATCTCCTCTTTCAACTGGTGGTCCGGTTTTTCAGTTTTTATGATGAAATATTTCACATATATCTGTTACGGTATGTATGTTTTGTTTAATACAAAAGGCACAGAAACAGGCCGACTCATTCAAAAATACCTAATGGAAATTCTGGAGGTGGGATAGTTGGACTAAGAGTGAGAAGCACTGCGGTCACAGGTAGCTCAGGGCAGGTGACAGCTTGTTGAAGGCACCTTTCAAAAAAGGGCATGAGGTGCCCTTTAAGTGAGACGAATGGACGACCAGCAGGAATGTTTTTAATGGTCTCCAGTTGCATACCTAACCTTTCAAAGAGAGTGCAGACATTCCATTGCCAGTTATACTTTTTATTGCCCTAATTTTTACCCAAGTGTGATTTCCCCTGATATCCTCTCACAGAACCTACCAGAGACATTGGAGGTGCGTCTTGCCTGTACTACTGTTGCTACGTTACATCTCAACCCGGGCGGAAAAGGTCTTTCAAGTGGCTTGTTAAAATCTTGTTAAGACCTCAGTGCCCAGGCATGTTCCACATATGACTGAAAAAGTCTCTGATAATCAGAATACGGCTTAATTAGCATTCTTTCCTCTTTTGTATACAGTGCTGTGCGAGAAATGTTTAAAGCAGTTTATCTGGGTAGCAAGTGTTTGCTCAGAAAAAATAAAACACATGCAATTAAAATAAAAAAAAAAACTAACAATATATATTTTTTTCTATTCTCTAAAAAAAGTTACTGATATCTTGTTGGATGGCTAGATCACTGCTTTGGTTCTCCTCTCCACAGGGGCAAATTAGCCATTCCATGTATTTAATAAATTTTACCACCAGTTCATTTAATTATTTAATTTGATTAGCTAAAATCAATGGGATATTACTTAGCCAAATATGGTTTTGTTTGTTGTCAGGTTAAAAAAGACATGGGTGTGTTTTTGTTGCAAATCCTGGGGTGGGTTAGGAGATGTTTTGAAATGGCTAAGCTAACACACTTTGACAGATAATAATATCATAGTTTTATACCGACTTGATCTTCTTGATCATTTAAACATCATTTGCTTTCACTACCTAAGACTTTGCACAGTGCTCTATGTATACAGACCAGGATAAAATATGAATAGACCAACATAAGGCAGCTCGATTAAACCAGTTTGAGATCCACACGTTGGAGAAAAAAAAAACATTTCTGGGAGATTATCCCTCCTTGGCCAGCAAGCAGGGGCGCAGTTTCTGATAAGCCCACCTTCTGATAAAGCCAGTGGCCCTCCAGCAGGCGACGTGGCCCTGCCTGGCCGGCCCACTCTGCCAACCGGGCCTCCGCGGCGCCAACCTTCTGCTCCTCAGCACGCCTGGAGCAGCGCCGTCTCAGGCCAATCGCTAATTACAAAGGTCCTCTCTCTGCGCTCATCTCACTGCTCACCCGAATAAACAGGCAGCGTTGCGGAAACCCAGCACGTCAACATTGGGAGCTACAAGAACCTCTCTGCATGGTCGGGCCCCATCGTCCCAGTGCTGAATGGGCAAATTGATAGGGGAAGGGAAGGATAATGGGGTTCTGGAAATGAGAAGATCTCTCTGTTGGTACTGAATCATCTTGAACGGACTTAAACTGGGGTTACGCCATTCTAGTGCGGTGTTTCCCAATCTGGTCCTTGGGGACCCACATTCGGTTCATGTTTTCGCTGCCTCCGAGCTCCCTGCCAGACAGTCCACATTTTTGCTCCATACCAGGAGCTGGGAGGGAGCAAAAGCAAGGACTTTCTGTGGGTCCCTGACGACTAGATTGGGAAATACTGCTCTATTTTGATACGGGATGGTATGGGACAGGTTAGGACTCTATGCCAGTGATCAGGAGGCCGATTCTTCAAGTCCTCTGGCTGGCAGAGTGATGTCAGCGTTGAGCCCTTGAGCGAGGTCCTTAACCCCAATTACTGCAGGAACGATGGTGACCCCGATCCTCACTCATACAATGCTCTGGATAAAAGTGTCTACCAAATGAATGAAAAGGAAAATGTAACTGAAATTTCGAGTGCCAATTCTGAAATTCAAAAACCCGCCAAATGAACAACCGACAATAAATTCTTGCTGAACCCACCATCACCACCATCATTACTTGTACTGCTCATCTGTGATATCCTATGGTTGGATCAGCACCCGCTACAAGAAGCACAGGGGATGACCACATCAGATTGGGGATCCAAGTCGGTGATGACATGCCAGTGTCTACACCAGTCATTTCAATGCGTTACAAATAAGCTTGTTCCAAAGCTAGTCATAAGACAAGGCATTGCTGTGTCCATAACAGGCAGAGCACAGTTCAGATGCGATGAAAATATTGCTGTCTGGCTTTTTAAATGGCATTACGCAGCATTCCACCGCGAGCGGGCCTGAGAAATGTGACACAAAATGAAACCCTACAGCACCAAATACAACTGATGTTAAAAAAAATTAAAAAGGCACCGAAGACTCAGAGCCCATTTTGAATCCCGTTAAATTACGACGAGCGATTTGCCACCATCAGCCGCGTTATGCGAGTCGGTGTCGCCGTGCGTTACTCAAAATGCTCGTTCTGTCTCCCGAAAGCGGGGTGACCCCTTTCATATGCAGACAGATTCCTAGACCTCTGTACTGTATGGCTCCCACCGGGGCTTATTATCTGTGATCCGCGGCTGCCGGGCTTGGCGCCAGCTCGCGAGCCTTGCGTCCAAGCACGGCGGTATGGGAGAAAGCGGTCCCTGCATATTATGTATTCTCCACAAACCCGGCATCTCCTCCTCCTGCTGCAAAAAAAAAGAGCAAAAGAAAAAAGGTTTTATTCTGAATTCCAAATGGTGCTGACTGAAAGAAAGGTATGCGTAAAATGCAGACCTGTCCGGTTGGGTCCAGACTCATTTCAAAGTCTTGCGACGCGTGCCGTTCACAGCTCAAGCTCGTGCCGCCAGTTTCCATCACTAAGCAGCCTCTTTGGAACGGGTGACAGGCTTGTACACAATAAGATATACGAAACTCTCTGTGGAGTTAAATCGCTGGGGTGATTCTGCACCTCATTGCAAGAGTGCATGAAAGGCCTGCTAAGTATAATTATAAATAGGAATTAAACTAGCAACAGAGCCAACTTTAATCCCATCTATAGCTAATATATTGGTCCCCCAATTTCAGGAATCAGATGGGGGCACAGGTGAAGGGTGGGGAGGATTGCAAGAGGAAGGAGAGCAGGGGTTGTATAAAGAGAAAGGTCTTCTGTGGCTGAGAAGTCAGAATAAACACCAGCTCAGAATGCTCAGGAGATGAATGGCGATTTTGCAGATCCCGGTGGAAACCGGCACACACATGCAAGATTCGTACTGCGGCTGCATCGGGAGCCTCTGCAAGCGGAAGCCGGACCACGACGCCGCGGAGCGGCGGACCTTCTCCTGGCCGGCGCTCAGAGGCTTTCCACGCTATGCAGATGTTTGGGGATAATGTTGAGCGACGGAAGCAAGCGCATGTTTCAAACATGAGGCGAGAAGGGCTACAGGGACACTTCAATGCGAGGAGTCTTTGTGCATGACTGCGGTTTTTTTCCTGGCAGTCCGGCACTGATTCTAGCTAACAGGAGGTCATTTGAATTCACCGGGACTGAACACGTCTGAGGGGAGACATGACGATAATATCAGCGTGTCTCTTATATTCAATAATTGAGCCTCTGGAGGTGGGCTGTCCGAGTCGGCCGCCTGTCCGAGTCGGCGGCCAAGCCTTAAGCTAGGCCGCCTTCGCCATTTTGCCAGGCCTGATGGAAGGCCAGCAGACTACCGATGCCGTTCACGTTCGGTCATCTACTCAATAAGAGTAAGGAAAACGAGCAACTTTCTGTCCGATAGCTAATCCATAAAGGACTGCCCTTCTGGATCACTGAAGCTCGGTGAATGATTACCTGTCATAGACATTGCATCCCGTTTCTGTTGACATGTATGGTTTAACGATTCGACCCTTATCAGGAGCACCATCGTCACTGCAGGCCAGATAAATAAATTTGGCCTAAAGTAATGCGCAGTCAGGGGGAGTTACAGTTGTTGGTCATGCCTACAATTAAGCGATGGATATCCTACTGAATCAACAAGCGGAGCATGGTGCTAATAACAGAAAGGTTGTGGGTTGAAATCTCAGAGACCGCAGGAGAATTGTAGCCCTTCCCTCCCCTGTTAGTCGCTTTGAATGAAGCATCAGAAAAACAAATTAAATGTTAAATGCAATATTAAAGAAAGGGAATCAGCTTGGGGGCCAGTCTTGGCTTGAATGGCATGAAAATAGAGCGTAATCCAAAAAGAGCAGTGAACTGTACTGGACCATGTGGGCAGGATGCTGTGTCACTTTCGTGGAAACACTCGTGAGTCATGCACGTGCGGCTTGGCGGACAGGCCTTGCCATAAACACGAGGCGCAGGTGCGTCCCCATTGGCTGGCAGAGTGTCACACCCTTCCCAATCAGAAGGGTGGAAATGGACAGATCCTTAGTTCCTACACATCTCTGAAATATTACCGTATATGACTGACATACGTATATCATTACCGTATATCAGTGACATACGTATATCATTACCGTATATCAGTGACAAGAGGCATGTGTTATATACGGAAGAATACTGGCATGGTGACACGCAGGGACATACAAAGCCTGAGTTACATACTACACATAAAAATGTGCACTATTTTCCGCGATCTTGGCAAAGAGACGTGATGTGAAAGTGGTGTGTCATCGCACAAAGAGAAATCGCGAAAGGCATATATTTCACTGATAAATACAGGACAGAGCAGTGGTGCCTCGGTCTGTGTATTCTTGTCATGCAAGATTTCCGATACCTGCAAATATCTCTCTGCCCGCACTCCTAAAGAGCACCTGGGGTTTGCGTTACGCATCCCATGATTAGACAGCTGTGGATGATGACATTCCTGAGGTGGCAGAGGAGGGGGCTGGAGAAAGAGTAATGAAAACACATGCGAAACGGGTCAGGAAAGAAAAGAAGCAGGTTTTTGTTTTTTCCCCACGGTGGAAAACTGGTATATTTCTCCGCAGATGCTGCCAGAGCAGTGAGGTAAGGAAGTCATTTCAACATGGTTACAACCATGAGGTGGCTTCTCAAGTCAGATACTTTAGTGGGCAAAATAAGCATGAGCTATCAAAGGGTTAACAAGGTACGCAGGCTGTCGCCTCTCGATAAAATAAGGCATCAGTGTTTGCACATCAAAACACTACCTTTCAAGAGGCTCATCTTATTTCTCAGACATTTGCTCTCATACATCATTGACTTATATAGTTCATATTAAGACCCATTTGAACCCTGGGTTTATCAAGCACGTACGTATATTAGTCCTTCATCACATTAATGTATGTATTCACAGCAGTATGTCAAACGGCTCAAGACCATCCACACGTCAACACCTAGAGCAGGATTCTTCAAATCTGGATCTCGATTCCAAATCCAGGCCTTGTTTTCAGTTCTCCCAGGTAGTTAGTTGAATAATTACTGATTCTGATTGGTCAGAGGCTTCACGCCTGGCTCACAGGTAAAGGATGGCTGGAAAACCAGTAGTGCTCGGACCTCGAGGACCGTGATTTGAATGACAGGGACCTAGAGGAACCATAGGTTTGGTATGCAGGGATGCATTCGTGATCCGAGGCTTTCTCGTCTCCGCCTACTCAAGCTGTCACCAACACTTGACTTAATTTGAATGGCAATACTAGAAGAAACACTAAAAATAACCCTTACAAAGTATCAAAGTCCTCCATGCGGCGGAGTCTGTGTGACACTACAACAACTGCCATGATTAAATCTACAAGAAAGGTGCTTAAACGGACTCGTTGGGAAAAGAATCAGGTTGTATGAAAATGGATAAAACTGTAAGCCACATCAGACAAATCTTAACTGACAAGGAGGATATTCTGCTTTATATATATTTTTTGATGTTCACAACAAAATGTATAACATCAAATCAGCTCTGAGCCTTTTACTATAAGTACACTTAACCCAAGGCGCAAAAAACTGTCAAACTCAGTACCACGCCACATTCTTGTTTGAGTTTCAGGGTAATCACAACACAACCATAGCACAAATTCAAAGCAAATATCTTACTCTGTTCTTGCAAGAGCCTGCACACAAGTTCAGGAAAGCAGGGAGTCATAATGTACACGTGCATTTCAACAGTCGTGTTAATTCCCAAAATCTAACTAATGCAGAACAGCCATCCGGTGAGGTCATGTGTGTTAAACAGGTCGCTTCATCAGTGTACGCTCTGCTGCAAAAACTGTGGATACCAACTTCCCTACCGAATGGCAACCTCCCTGCCGAATCATCTCCATGGCAACCTGGACGTGGATGAAATGGGGAGCCCTGTGGGGGG
>JAABNX020000123.1:686216-707216 GCA_015163995.2 Mormyrus lacerda | reverse complement strand
CCCACCCCACCCCAATATCTGTTGACTACTAGAGCCAAGCTGTAAGAATCTGGTGTGTAAT
The DNA here is from genome assembly GCA_015163995.2 of Mormyrus lacerda. Classification (NCBI taxonomy): domain Eukaryota; kingdom Metazoa; phylum Chordata; class Actinopteri; order Osteoglossiformes; family Mormyridae; genus Mormyrus; species Mormyrus lacerda. The sequence goes on along the minus strand of JAABNX020000123.1, from coordinate 707,155 downwards.
TTGTGTAATGGGAGAACAGACTTTAGGTTTGTTTGTATTCAACCCTGCTGTTAGTTTTGGTGACACACCTTTGCGAACGTGGGACTCGGTCACAATGGCTTAGATAGACTTAGTTGGGCTTCTGCAAGTAAATGAAAGAGGGAAATGGATTATGCACTGACAACACATGTTGCTTCAGTATAAATAATCAACTGCATTTGATCTCCTTATGATCTCCCATTACAATGAATTGGGGGAATGACATATATTAATTTGATTGTGTAGCTTTAGGGCTAAATTTTTGTCAAGAAGCCGAAAATGCCAATGTTAAAGTCAAAGAATCAACTTTTGACAAGAAACAAAAGATGGTTCAGTAGCTGAATATAGAACTACACTTACAAAGAGATATTATCAGCTTCAAAATGCCTTGCACATGTGACACAACACTTTGCATACAATCCTCTGAGAAATGTAGTGGAGAGGTTTGTGTGCTTCATTGATCCTCAGAGATATGCAGTCTAGAGTTTGAGATCCTTTTAGGGCTCCAACTCTGGTCCTAGAGAGCTACTCTCCAGTAGAGGAAAACCAGAGTGCCCTGTTAGTGGAACATACCCCTGGAGCCAGACCTGAGGGAAGTGTTTGTTAGCCAGTGCCTGATGGCCTCATAACCTGGGCGAGGTCAGCTCAAAATTACCATATACTGTAGAGTCATCTTGTTAGTTCCACATCAAGTGCTGTGCCATTGGCACAACAAGCATGAGTAGGAAGGACGCAGATGAATTAGACCTTAGTGATGGACGGCGGCTGTTGGAATGTGGAACATTACCTCCACACATTATCTGGGTCTTGAGTGTCTCTTTCTCTGGAGTTCCCCATGGTACTGTAGATGTCCTCAGGCAGGTATGGGGGTTCTCCTGTGCTGAGGGTTGGGCAGCTGAAATTTTTCCTAGCGGGTACAAGAGTTGCCTCTGTGCTACTACAAAATGCAGAGAAGACAAAGTTTGACTGTCTATGCATACTGAACAACAGCTAAAGGTTCCCAGCATTCTAGGCAAAAGACTCAGTGGTCTACTAGGAAACTCTGATGTGAAAGAGCGTAGACTGGTACACATAACAAGAAAAATAGCATCCTATACCAAAACCTCAGTGGGAACTGTTAGTGGACTTCAGCGCAAGCAATGCATTGATTTCCCAGAACAAACACCATGTTTGTATACAAGAATTGCACCTAAATCAGAATGATTGCCAGTGATCGCTAACACTGCATTGAATCTGAATGCACCCTGTTCAAAACCTCAATCATTTGACCGACTGTAGGGAGATGTGCTCAGAAGGGAGTCAGTGCTTGTCACAGCAACAGCCCTGAGACATGTTGGTGGACACCAGTGGTAAAAGAAGCTGTCAAGCTGAAGATGATCTTCTGGTCAATGGTTGCGCAGGGGTCTAGAGACAGCGAAAAGCAACAGAAGGGCTGCAGTGAAGGCGGTCATGCAGACAAAAGCGCACACTTGGGAATCGTTTAGAGAGGCCATGGACATTTTCAAGCCACTCCAAAAATGTTTTGGCAAACTGACACGCCGTGAGGGGACATAAGGCATAACCCTACACAGGAGGATTTGAGGCTACAAAGGTCAGTGAAATCCATACAAAAATATTGAGAGCACTGGATAAGGTTGATGCACCTCCTCAATGTTGCATGGACAGGGGGGAAAGTACCTCTGGACTGGCCTGGCCAACTAGGGTGGTGGTCCCTACTTTTAAAGAGGGAGGCTTGAGGATATAATCCAACTATAGAGGGACTATACTACTCAGCCTCCCTGGCAAAGCTTATTCCAGGGTGCTATAGAGGACATTCTGCCCAGTGGTCAAACCTAGGATTCCATTGGAACAATGTGGATCCTGGTCTGGTCATGGAACAGAACATGGAAAACTAGAGCTGCTACTGTGTGTCATTCGGGTTCTGTATAAATGTAGCAGAATATGCTTGCATCTTTAGTCAAAGTTGACTCGGGGAGGTGTTGGCCAGTTATCGCTCTACTTGTGAGATGAGATTTTTGTAAATGATATTTCTAGCGAGGGGGAAGAGTCGTAGTTTGTGAATACCTTAGGATCGTGATCACGAGAAATGCTCAGTGATCAATTCAATGACCGCAGTTTTGCGGGCACTGAGGAGGTCCATGGAAAGATCAAGTTGTCAGATGATACTCACAGTTTACCAAAAACTGAAATTAGGTTGCTCTGTGAAAAGATGAAGACTTTGAAGATCCAGAGGGACCAGGAACAGAGCCACTAGCCATTCGGTTCAAGTGAGATCAGCTGAGGTTGTTTAGGCATCTCATAAGGATGCCTCTTGGTCTGCTCAGGGAGCTGATCACGCTGATCACGCGATCACACCAAACTGCGGCCCTGGGGCAGAGCCGAGAATGCCAAAGTGATTGTTTATCCCAGCTGACCCAGTACCATCTGGGGTCCGGGGCCTTCTTGCTTGGCATGCTGCCAACATGACCCTCACCAAGTAAAGCAGTATGAATATGATGGACAATCTAGACACAAAATCCCAGGTTACCTCAGACTCAGTACATAATGCATATGGGTGTGCACAGATGTAGATAATGATATGTACGTACATTATCACTGTAAATAAAACATGTATCTATTAAGTGCTGAGGAGAATGTAGACAGACAGATTTTATTAATCCGTGAGGGGAAAGCATTGCATCTTTACTGGAAACATGCCATGTAATAAGACAGATTGACAGATTTAATGTATCTGCTGTAGATATATTGCCCTGTAAATTAATTGTTAGTGCAGATAAGCCATAGGTTCTACCAACAATACATCTAAACTCATGTTTCTGACTTTGCTTGCCACTTTGAATCTAATTAGGTACATTTATTAATAACGTAACACTTCCATAAACACGTAAAGTAATGACCAGTTCCATAAATGGAACGAGAGTTCCGGAACGACAGCTGATGCTTTTCGAGTCCAGACGCCTCGGGCACACACAATGACAACAGCAAACCGTGCCAAAAAACAATTGTTTATTACTTTCTGTCATTTGTTATTCTATAATGTAATGGACCTTCTGCCTTTCTGCTCAGGCTAATCGAGGGGAGAACAGCGAAGAAACATATTACAGTCTCCAGTTCTTTAAATAAATGTCGCATTAAATCTTGGAAGAGTGACAGTCTAGGAATGATTACTGCTATATCTGAGGTGCTGAGGGGCAAATGGATTGGCATTTAATAGAGATCATTTTCAGAGTCCGCAAGAACAAGTATTTAAATATACGTGGCACTGAAGTGACCAAAGGACAAACAACAACTGCTCAACTTGAAGGATTATTATAATTAATAAGGACTGGCACCGTCCAGGGTTGTTCCCTGCCTTGAACTCATAGGTTCCAGGATAGGCTCCAGCCCCCCCACGACCCGGCATTGTACAAGTGGGTATAGAGAATAAATGAATGGGCGCAATTAATACATTGTGGATAAAAACTTATTTACTCAGTTTATGCCAACGTGAAAATCAAAATTACGTGACGTTTAATGAAAATATGACAGCTATCAAATAGATTATTGGTTGTACTGTACAAGTTCACATCCATGATCGTTCTAACAGAATAACATTTTAATCTTTTAACTAAAGAACTATGAAAAGGATTCCCAATATTGTATCCTGGAATGTCATCACTGTTCATTAAGTCTATCTTCTAACTGCTGATCCAGTACAGGGTGTGGAGGGTTTAGGGGTGGGGTGAAGCCTGTCCCAGGTAGCATAGGGCACATACGGCAGGGGTACACTAATTACTGAAAGTCTTTAATAGTAAGTGGTGTGACATTTCAGTAAATGGATACGGTATAGGAAACGATCTTCATTAACTGTATACCTGGCATTTATTTTCAGCGGGGTTGGTGTGGTAAGTCTGAAGTTAATAGAACCTCTACATTACTATATGCACATATGTCACACTTTATCGATGTATTTGTTCATTTTCAAGGTCCTCGGCGTACAATATCGAAGTGCCTTTGATTGTGCTGCTTTTCAGCTCTGCATTCTGCTTCATCCCCTGTGAAATTGCCTGCAATGTGTAGGACTCCTTTTATTGTGATAAGCCAGAAACTGTTGAAGAGACAAATTAGTGAGAATGTGGGCAGGGTTCCACGGAGTTCACAAACACACAAATGGGTGCGGGTCCGCCTCTCTCTGAGGCCCGCTACACACATTCATTTTAGTCTTATTAAAACACCTTTTAACTTGGCCTCTTTCATTCTGTCGCTTTTTTTTTTTTTTGCCCGCCCGCCTGCCTTTAATTATCCGCTTATTCCCAAACGCGAGCGAGAGAACGAGATTTTGAAATTTCAGCACAGCGCCATGGCAACCATTTGGTTGAGAATCAGGTTTCTTTTGTTGTGTGGCTTTATGAATAGGAATAGCAAATAGGATGCCACTGAGAGGCCATCTATGACAGAATAATATGAATATTAATAACTCCTCTCTCTTTTTTAAGCACTTCACCCCCCCTCTCCATGACCCCCTACGTTCTCATTGTAGATTCTTTGAGCAATGAAGATGCAATAAATGGTTTGGCCAGAGGTATACTCACATTACAGTGAAGCCTCTCGCATTAGGCAAACACCAAGCTGAAAAACAAGGTTAACGCAGAGACTGTACAGCCATCAAACCCAATTTTGGATCACTGAAATGCTGTATAAAAAGACTGAAATATCTGCCACTTTCTGTAATGGCCCTTAACTTTTCAGGATGACATCGATCTCCTTTCGCTCATTTTTTTTATACTGTATATCGGGTTTAAATGCATGTCTCAGAAAATCAATTTGCAACAAATGAATTATTTAAAAAAATTAAAGCCTTAGATCAAGCTCTAGATAGACTCTTGGACTAAGTGTGAGGTATCACACACTTCACCTTCAATAGTGATGCCAGTGACACCCCATGACTTCTTACGGCAATTAAGTACTGAAAGGAGACTAGTCTGCCCCAATGTTGAGGATTCCTGCACCCCAGGGTGGGGGGTGGGGGTATGTTTTTTTTCCATGTTCTGCATTATCGGCTTTCGGCAATTGCTTCGCTCACTTGAGCTGTGCACTGAGGCACTCGAGTGCTTTTCTAGGGTTATATCTCAAGGTCACAATTACTTAATGGCTAGAGCGAAACACTGTAAAAGAATGAATAAAAAAAATCCACTGATGTGTAACTCAAGGTGGCCGGATGATTTCAGTAAAGTACTAACATTGTAAATCCAGATTTCAACAACATGTAAACACGCTTTCCTCTTTATCAATGCTCCAGAGAGCGATTAATTAAAAGTATTGTTAGTGTGCTCACTTTGCGTGAGAATCTCCATGCTGAGGATCACTTAAATATTTTAAATGCCCAAGTCTTATTATGGCGGCTACTGTCACACCAGTGGGGTTTACCATGAAGCAAGCTTTACATACCCAGAGTTAACGCAACAGAGCCAGGTTAACTAATTCTGATTACTGCAATGGGCATAAAATGGTACTACGATGGTGGATCTCGACTCAGCAATGGACTTGAGGTTTGTCTGTGCCTTTTCATACGTGATGGGCAGATAAACAAAGGATCAGCTTCATTCTCGTTTCCATGCTGAACTTCAGACCTTCACCCTGACAGAGTAACATCCTCATCATCTGGCGTTACATCGAAGTGCAATTTATTCCATCCTACACTCATTACTGACACTTCTTTAAAAATACATTTTCAGCATCCACGTCATGGCGAAGGATAGCAGATTTTTACGATCCTTAAGCCATTCACTTAACGATATTTAATTTCTGAAAAGCAGCCCCTTCTTTATATTGCTATTTGATATACTTTATTCCCCCTAAAAAGACAACTGGCAAATGTGGAGGAATCAAGGCAGCAGTGCGACATTCGTCCATCTTCCTTAAGCTTATCTGGTACAGGATGCCCGTGAGCCTGGAGCCCCTCCCAGGAAGCAGGAAATACCCCGGGAGGCATGCCAGTCCATCGCAGGGCGCACACACACACACACACACACACACACACGTTTGTAATTATACCTTTATGGGGACTCTCCATTCATTTGTAGGTAGGAATCTTTAATCCCAACATGAGGATCTTAACCTTTACCCAGCTCTAACCTTAACCATAAGTAACCAAACTAAATATGAAACTTTTGGAATTTTTTGGTTGCATTCACAGATCTTTGTGGGGACCTGAAAAATGTTCCCCACAATGTCAAAAAAAAATAGGTTTTTATCACATTGTGGGGAATATTTGGTCCCCACAATGTAATATAAACATAATCCACACACACACACACACACATACATACATACACTACAGCCGATTTGGAGACACCAATTCGTAATTTCTGTCCTTATGCTTAGACTAGCACAGAGGCTGGTGGACCTCCGGAGGAAGAAATTGTACTCCGCTCGCATTATCGCCCACTCGCGCTCATTCCGCTGCGTAATGGGGTGAAGCGGCGAGGTTGGATGTTTCCTCACCCGCAGCTCACGGTGTCACTTCCTGTCCGCCGCTTCCCGGCGGGGGTCAGCCCGGCCCCCCATTACCGCAGCCTCAGAAATCATTGTTGTTGACGTCCCAGTCAAGGGTGAGTGTGGCTGTGGCAGAACATGATTTAGGGTTTTAATGGGGGGCAGGAATGGAGGATTGGTGTGCGATTAGCATGTGACAGCTCCTCATGGGTGATACGGCAGGGCTTTGCTGGGGGGGGGGCGATGTCTGGACTGGCCACGGCGCACCCGCAACTGCAAATTCCAGCACCCGGGACCACACTACACATGCTAATGCGTTTGGTTTTAAAACAGAGAAGCACCATTACATAAGTCGACTCTTATGTATCATCTAGCAACTTCCAAACAGCCAGAGGGTAGATAAGACATAGTAGAGGAGAGGAGGCCATTCTGGCTGTGGTTTGTTTGCATAATCATCCCTCCACCCATTTTCCAAATGCTTATCCAGATCAGGACACAGGGCAGGGAGCACCGGGGCGGGGGGGGGTGACAGCTATTTACACAAGCACACTACAGGCAATTTAGAGACCACAAGTCACTTAAGTGCATATATTTGGGCACCAGGAGGAAACCAAAACACCTGGAAGATGTTCAACACATGAAGAACATGCAAACTCCATACATACATCCGGCAGAGACAGGATGTAAATACAAGTAACCGCACCTCACAAAAAACACTTCACTTGAAGCGGTCATCCATAATGCATTATAGTTCCTTCATAATGTATTATAATAGTCAATATAAGAATTAATAAAGCGTTACAACATCTTCTACTGACAGTTATGAGGCATTAGTGTTGAATATAATACTTCATAAGCTCCAATGAATCTATAATGTATAAATACTTTCATACATTGTAATTACATTCATAATGTATGGTCAGTATAAGCATTAAGGATGCTTTGTACTGAATTATGAAGGTATCCATAGTGCATTATAGATGAGAGCATCATAAGGCAGTCATAATGCATAATACACAAGGCTATAATGTGATTGCCTTTTTATAAATAGTTAGAACTGTGATTATAATGCTTTATAAATGTATTATAATGTGTTATGAAACTTATAGACATGGCATTAACAGAAAGTGCTACCAAAGTTTATTACGTTTAAATTTATATTTATGTTCAATATGCTAAACAGGCTCATACCAAACTTCCAGCGCCCTTTGAGCTTTTGTTCTGATCTAAACTGGTCCCCAGTCACCACAGATTCAAGAACTGAAAACAGACAGAAAATGGTAAAGCTGTTATCAAGGTTTAGCTGGTCGGTTCCGCAGTTTTGTGTGGGTCTGTGTGCTTTTCGGTTCCCCATGTCGAGTCATGGTGCCAGCGTGGTATCCTGGATATTGCTCCTGAAGATCATGGCTGAAGGAGAGTACTTGCAAACAGATCCATATGAATTAACATTTTATTTAACAGACACTTTTGTTAAAAGCAACATGCTAGCAGCAGATAACACATTACAAGCATACAGCCGTCAATGAGTCAACTTGGTATAAGTGCAGCTAGGCTGAATTTTCACTGAACAGACTTGGGTAGTTCAGGTCCAGAGAGTAAGAGTCCAGACTGGGATTTTGCTTCAACCAACTAGTTGAATGCTCTGTGACTCTTTATGCTCAATTGGTTGGTTGAAAGTTTTGGTCTGGACTTTTACTCTCTGCACTTGAATGACCAGTACGAAGTGTAGACAATATTGGGCAAGAGTTATACAACTTTCAAATTATTGAGAATCTCAGAAAACCAGTTAAAATCAAAAGACAACGTGACAGTAACTTAACAGTGGCTGATGTGCCAGACCATCTTTATTATAGTCATGCCAGTTCAGAATCAACGAACCATGTAAATTACAGACACAAATGAAGGATCTGATACACACGATTTGCTTATTATACATGGTGTTCTGGCTCTTCACGACTGGGCTTCTCGCTTAGATATGCTGTAGTAATGTACTCTGTGTCCACCTGATGCTCCATCATGAAAGACTTCATATTTTATCCCTCATGTTAAATGCTTCCATTATTGGAGCTACTGTCTTGTGCTCCATCTAGAGCAGGGAATCCATTATTGCGGACGTCGTATTTCAATGTAAGAGCCGAGGATGTTAATAAACACAACACAGATAACAGGAAGCACTGAAAACTTCAAAATGCATCTTGATGTGTCTTCCAGCATCAGTTGTCGTTATAACTAGTCTGTAAAAAGTACTAAACACCAAACACTAAACTCCAAACACTGGTCCACGGTTACGTGGCTTATTACACGGAATTTTAAATATATAACCAACTGATTATTGTCCTTAATTTGTAAAACCATCAGTCACCTATTATCCAGTCATGGTGGCAGCAATCTGAATTCTGTGCCAGGATGAATTTCACGCCGGGTGACTAAAACTGGCAACCCAGAGCCGGCCTCACTTCTATGTGAGGACAGTTTGTTGCACTGAACTGTTTGAATTTTTGTCCTTCATCTTAGCTTTAAGAAATCGGGCCATTCTCCTCTGATGTCTCTCATCAACAAGGTGTTTTGGGCCCCTGAAAGGCCACTGGCTTGATATTTTTGTTGATTGCATCATTCTCTGTAAGCTCTAAACTTGCAGTCTGTTAAAATCCAGGTCAGTTTCTGTTTCTGAGGCGCCACGACATCTGGCTCCAACAGTCACACCACATTCCGAATCGCTTAGATCAAGTGTCTTGGCCCTTCTAATGCTTCAGACAAACAGTGACTGAACCTTTTGACCGTGTCGGCATGCTGTATGGATTCAGCCACGAGCAGTCGTACCCGGTAAAATGTCCCCTCTGAGCTTATTATAAAGATCTTCTTATACAAGATTTGGTATCCATTTCAGATCCACCCTCCCTCATCCACACAAATAAAGCTATCAGAGTTGAGTCAATGCTGTTACTAGCATTTAGTGCCCAGAAGGAGCACAGCAAATGGAGCAGGAAGGGACTCAGGCCCTGCCGCACGTCACTCAGGCTAAACCCCGGCTGATGTTTTCATCCCGCTGTCTGTTAACCTTCCAGAAAGGTCAACGCTGCAGATATTCAATCGGAAATGACCTTTTCCGGCCGAAAACAGACCATCTCGCTTGTTAGGCCATCTTTTAAAGCGGTAACAAGCAACCCCCAAAGAGGCTGGGGGCACCATTCTGTGATCCCCCCCCCCCCCAGTAAATGTTTCTCCTGGCGGTGGCGGTTCGGGGCCACTGCACAAGTGCAGCAGTGGCAAAAGGGGTGGAGGGGGTCGGGGGGGGGCACCTTGCACCACTGCCCACCTCCTGGCTAAAGGCCTTTAATTGACGACGGGGGGGGTCAGAGCGGCAGCCTGTACACAGATCAACAATAACGGAGGGAGAAAGAGACTCCAGGGGGCGCCCTGTCGCAGCTCGTGCCCGAGGCCTGCTGATAATGGGGGGGCTTCACTCAGTTAACCTGAGTTATATTAAGAGTGACTGCTAGCTATTTACCCCAGGTTTACAGTACAACAATGGCCATAGTGGGAATACTATTCATTTGCTTAATGCTAATTACAGATCATTATAACGAGAATAGAAAGACTATAAACGACAAAAACCTCATGAAACTGCAGAAGTGAAGAACGAAATCGGCGAAACAGACTAACTTTGATATGGAAAAAATTAGAAATGTCTAAAGAGCAAAGGCATAAAGTCTGACGAGAGGCAAACCTTCCAGACCGTTACCGGGGAAAGAATCGAGCGCGATGCCATCAGTGAAGGAAGCTCAGATAGCAGTTTAATGATGGATAATAAATGAAAGCAGGGTAGCAGGTGTTTGGGTGTCAGAATTGAAGAAATATCGCATGATGTCTCTGATCATCAGTGACACAGACCTGAGGGAGAACCAACATCAAACTACTAAAAGACGAAATTTTGTGGGAGGGGGTTCTAAACTTCTGCAGATGAGCTTTCAACAGAGAGAGGGCAGGATTTAGGAAAGGAAAAAATGTTGAGGGGTGGTGTCTGACTCAGTGGGTTAGGCTGTTGTATCTGTGATCAGAAGGTTGTTAGTTCTAATCCCACTGTTGGCAGACTGATACCACCATTAGGCCTGTGATCAACGTCTAGCCCTGCTTTCTCAATTGTACTTCTCCATGGATAAAAAAAAAAGTGTTTAATAAAAAGCAAACAGCATCAATAATCTCAACACTGATTGGACACCATTACCACATCTGCACCTTAACTGACAAGTAATGCTGAGAGACGCAGGCATGCAAAACGACTTATGACCCAGAAGAGAGGAGCTCTCAGCAGTGAGGCCCAACCCCGCCCACCTGACGAGATGCGTTCATCCAACAGTAGAAAACTTTCCACAAACCCGTTGTTGCCAATCAAGCAGGAGAGAGTGTGAAATGTCGCCGTCTCCCTGTCAGGCTGTGGACACCGAGACTCACCACAGTGACGGAACCATAAACAGCGTAACCAGACCCCAGCACATATCTGGAAAGGTGATACACGGGGAGAGGGCTGGCTGGATTGATGCTCCGCGGTATTATTTTACAATGTTTGTTGTTTACTGAAACTGGTCTGTGTGCAAGTTCTCATGCTAATATTTGATCAGTCAGCAGCTAAATTAGAAAGATGTTTTTAAAAGGATCATTTCCCCGTTAATGCAATATGGATCACATGGTGTAAACTGGAGAAGGCATAGAGAGGATGATCGCAGCCATCCTAACCAGGGATTTGCTCATCTAGCTACATTGTTCTGCTTACATCATAGCCGTGGCTATTAGAACTGTAATACCCCAGGACGTCCCTGTGAGACAGGTCAGGGCAAGGCTAATACCCCAGGACGTCCCTGTGAGACAGGTCAGGGCAAGGCTAAGGAGCCACTTCACCTGTCCCTTATTCATTAGTAAACATGTGAATTTATGTGATTTGTTCTTTCTAGTCCTCTGTCATTTTCTGCCCGGTCCCCAGAAAAATCCCAAAAGCAGTAACCCAACATCAGTCCCAGAGGAAACACTAACAATCTTTCAGCTAGAAGACATTCTCTCCTGGCTTTCATGGAGTAAAATACCAATCTCAGGATAAAATAAGTAAACCCACAGAAACCATCTGAATTCATAAGAAAATGTTTAGAATGGAAGTTGAGCAGGAAAGCCAACAGAATTTTCGTACGCAGTTCGTTTTGAACTTTGCATTCAATTTAATAATTTAATTTCAGAGCAGGCAGGAAGCAGGGAGACCCGTTTGGGTCCTTTCAGCTCTTTTAACTGCTGGACTTGTGACCCTGGCGCTCCCGCATCCACATTTCCTGAGCCGGCCCGCCTCCAGACACCTGTTAATTATGTGTCCTCCTGGAAGAGAGAGATCACAGGCCCTGCCCCCTCCCCACCCCCATCCTTCCATCCTCCCGAGGCCATATTCCCGCCACAGTGATGGTCGCCCTCCATCAGCACACCTGGGAGGTGACAAAAAGTCACGTCTGCTCTCGAGCCCCCTGTGTTTCCATGGCGACTCGAGGACCACGCAGCCAAGGGAGAGACAGCTTCTACCATGTATTTGTGTGTGTGTGTGTGTGTGTGTGTGTGCGCGTGTCTAAACTGGCAAGAATTTCAAGTTTTAACTTGCAATATATTCTACGTTTTTTAAGTAAGGTTGCTTTTGCTTATCACACTGCACTCCTGCTACATAAACCAGAAAATCTGTCTTAACACCAATAGTATTATGTTATTCCCGCAGGGCCCAGATCATAGCGGGCAATGTATCAAATGAGCCGTGTTGATTTTCCTGCCAATATGTAGCAAAACCCCCCCCCCCCCCCCCACATTACAGGCTTCTCTTTCTTTTCCCTAGTGTTTATTATACAGGGAACATTATGCTGTTGATAGCGTTCAGAACAGCCATACAAAATGGACAGGGCAATCAATATAATCACTCCACCCTTCTCATCAACTGTGGTACAGGCTTGCACGGAGCAAGACCACAGCCATGCACTTTATTTGCTGATCCATTCTGGTGTCCAGTGACAAATGCAGAATGGTCAGACTTCAAGGAAAACTCCCCACGGTAGATCCAACCAATCAGCATTCCAGGGCTGATGTTGTAGACTTGAGGTTTCATTGCACTGCCATTTGGTCTATAGTTGGTGATAGTTGATAAACCAGGTAATATTTTATCCTGAAAATTTTCTTGGTACTTAATAGATGCTTAATAGATGAAAAGCAGAAGCATTTTTTTCTCTGTTCCAGGCAAAACAGACCCTCCATAAACGCCATAAAGGTTTCAGCCTGCATCAAAAACCTAACTACAGTATATCTGTCTCCTTTCATACAAAAGTAAAGGTCTAATGTGATTCAAAGAATTTGACATCAGCTTTCACCACAGCATCTGCGTTTTAAAAATAATGATTCAGTGATTCACCTTCGCTATGAACATAAGCATTTTAAAATTAATCTCCCCTTCCCCTTTTACTTCCCCAAGTTCCTCTGTTTTCCTCATATTCCCTGAAGTTAATGATTTAGATGAGCAGGGGCCTGAATCACAAAATCATGTTTCTTGCTTAGCCAGATAAGTTGTCGGATTTAAGATAGCACTGTTTAAATGGACCATGGGTGGGTTTCCCGAAGCCTTCTTAACACTACATCGTTCATAAGTTAAAAGACAGAACTCACGAACGACGTAGCATTAAGAAGGCTTCAGGAAACTCACCCAATGTCTTTGTTCAATTATATTTAGCTCAGACTACCTTAAATCCGACAAGTTATCCGGCTAAGCAAGAACTCCTGCTTCATGTTAGGGTGCTTTTCCACCGCACTGGGTACTGTACTTTTAGTACTTCAAGAAAATATTGAAAGTGCAGTATTTCAAGGTGTTGGTACCAGTGCAGAATGACATCACAACATGAAGTGGGTAATTTCATACTGAATTCAAAAAATGGCTGTTGTATATTATAGGTCTGGATGATGTCCAATATTAATACCAACATCATATGTTATGCATGTGCAATTCTTTACATTGCTAGTCAGCTAGATTAAGATGAGGCTTGTTCATACCTTCATACTGTATGGACATTATAGTGGAGGGGATTTAAGTTTCACTAAACATTTTCAAGCGTTGCAATTTTGATGATTATTCCTTTTGAAAATTATCTAGTATATGTTTAAGAAATCAGTTTAAAGTTCACCTCCACTGTTTTCGCACGAGTGCTGTATGTGTTCTCCTAGAAAATCATAATCATTTTCATCCTTGCTGTTTAAATCTTAGACAGGTTTGTGAGAAATTTGTTGAACTTTTTTGCTTTATAAATTCCCCAATATTTATTACAACAAAACACATTGCGATATTTGAGCATTTTCCTATACAAAATACTTTATTTCTTGTCATGCCATCCCAATCTATTCTTCCAAGCAGATCACAAGTAAAGCTTGAATCTCTTCATTTCTGCATACGTTATTACGTATAAGTTATATTTTTATTTAAAAAAAAAAAAAAACAAAACATTTATCATTATTTTCTGAGTAACTTTTTATCAAGATGGCAGTTGTATTGTGTTTACAGGCAGATTATTTGCATAACTAATTGATGAAAAAAGCATTCCACCCCAAAAGTACTGAAGTGCCAAAAAAGGACCCTAGTTGGTTTGGTATTTTAGGTGCTGGAACTTTTGGCACCAGCACTCCACCAGAAATCAATGGAAAATGGAAAAAAGCACTGTACCAAAACTAGGGCACCAGCATGGTGTGGTGGAAAAGCAGCCACACAGGCCTCGGGTGTAACTGGAACTTCTGCCCTGTTCTCCTGGTTGTACCTTAAAAATGGCCTCACAAGAATCTTTAAATATTGGAGGAGAAAGTGACTCACACCCCAAATGCACCTGGGTTCTCTGTCTGTGATCACGGTGCTGCACTCTCAGTGTATGAGGGACTGCAGTCTCTGTTCTCTGACTCTGAAGCCTCTAACCTGTCTTCCCTTGTTTTTCTCCTTGCTTATCTTCCATTAGCTCATTCTCTAGGTTTTAATATGCTTAATAACTAACTTTAATTACTGCAACCAGTTTATGTTCAATTTTCTTTAACACATTTTTGAGCTAGACAGCGACACACAATATGGAATTATATAAGAGGTCCCCGTCAGGAATGCTAACGGATCCTCAGGACCAGCTTACCATGGACTGGGGGGGAGACAGATCCCCAGCCCTGGGCCTGCAGATAGCACCGTTAATCAAATGCGGCTGGGTCTTCCTGGCCTCAGAGTCTCTGCAGGGTTACTAGAGGGTTAGTAGAGCAAGTTTGAGGAGCAACTTCTCCGTGTGATCAGAGTCTGGCTCTCTGGTGAGGACTTTCCATTCTTAATGTGATATCCCGGGCTTTTCTCTGGCCTTACGGTAGCTTTTCACCCAGAAACCAAACACCTAAATCAGGACCTCCTCCCCGTGTTCCCTACGCGTCCTCTCTATCCCCTAAGACCCCCTTAATGTTTTATTTCCACTCCTCTCACAGCCTGATATCCTTTATGTTTCTGACATGCTGTGCTGCTCCCTTTATTACCTGTTGCCGTACGGCATCCTCGTTCCCGTACACTTCCTTACCTTGTTTGTGCTACCCTGCCCCCCCCCCCCCCGGCCGCATGCATCGATTCACGGGGCCGGCGGGCTCCGCTATGCATCGCCTTCCGCTGCCATGAGGCTGCCCACACTCATCCTGCCTGCTTCCTATTTTGCGGCGTGTATGATTGCTTAATGTAATTTTAATGTTCGCTGGTGATGTTTGGTAACCAAGCAAAATAATAAACTCAGATGGGAAAAGAATGCTCCAAAAACAGTAAATATAAAGAAATAATAAAGGTTATATGAGGCATACTGAGAAAAAAAGAATCAAAACACTTCCATATCCCAACTCACCATAAATATGCTCATATAGGATCTTTGGAAGAGCATGTATTTTTGGGAGATATATATATATATATAGTGTATATGAGTGTAAGGGGTTATAAGGTTGCCTCATGCCTCTAGAGTTGGAGGTCCAAATCCCACCCTATGTGTTTTCATGCTGTTAGTTGAGTTTCCTCTGGTTTCCTTCCTCACAAAAATGTGCAGTTTGATGAACTGTTGCCTCAAAGTCGCCCTCAGTGTGTGAATGTCTTTCTGACTTGCGATAAACTGGCTTCTCTTACAGGGAGTACCCACGATGCAGTCTGGGATAGGCTCCAGGCCCTGCCCGGGACTCTTAACTCGTGTATAATGAGCAGTTTAAAATATTTCTGTAGATGAGACCTTGCTTGGATAGCAGATAGCAGTTCTGCCGAGGGGTATTTGCCATGGCCTGCCGATGACCCAGTGTGTTAGACATACAGCAGATTTTAAATGAAAGAATTAACGACAATATTAATCATTTATCAAAAAGCCAATTACACCAAAAAACAAATATCCTAATGGGTCAAATATTTAAAGGCATGACATAATAAATGTATAAAAGGAAGAAACAGATTTCCAGAAATGCCACGGGCAGAATGAATGCAATATGTAATATCAGAATGTTAGGGTCCACATCACCGTTGATGGTGCAATGGGATGGCAATGGGGGTGTCCACTCAGTTTGCCTGTTACAAATTCACTCACTATTCAGTACAATATTACAGGGGGCCTGCAGCTGATCTCAGGCAGCGAGGGGCACAAGGAAGCGGAGCACCTTGGAAGGGATGCTAGTGCATTGCAAGGTATACACACAGACAGACACACATACTGTAAGGGCCAATTTAGAGATACCTAACTGTATGCATTGCGACTGCAGAAGGAAACTTGTGCAACACAGGGGGAACACGCAAACCACAAATGAGAACTTAACCAAAGTATATATCAGAATGTATATATCAGGTAACGGCTCACATAAGTAACCCCTAGAACTTCACTGATGCCAGATATCGCATCATAATTAGGTTCTGAAACAATACTTAGAGCAAGAGGAAGAACAGACCTATTAATCAATAAAAGAAATGACATTTCAATGAAAAGAAAGATCAATGTAGGTGGTACTAAGTTTTACCCGGTGTTATCACAGCCCTTGTCATTTTTTTTTCTTTGAGATTAAAGGCTTTTTAAAATGATTTAAAAATGAGTCTCCAGCAGGTTCTCTCTTTCTGGTTAAACAGAAGAAGAGGCTCTTGTCGTTTCAAATGGTTTCTTTTTGATTGGGGCTCAGGGCGGCTGGGCACCGAGTTGCAGGGTGATGATGAATGTTGTTTATAGTACCGAGTATCATATCCTGGAACATCTCCGAAACACATCGATTCAGTCAACGTGAGAGGCTCCTGTTGGACTCGGTGTCGCTTTCGGTGCGGCTTCAGCGTGGTGTTCGTCTTTTCAAAGAGAGCGAAACGACCCCCACAGTAAACGGAGCGCAGGGGAAAACAAGACGCTTTGAATGACTGCACCCAGCGCTGGTGTCGGTAAACCCGGCCACGGTTTAAATGCGGCATTTATCCCTGGGGATTCTTCGCAAATGCAATCACGGCATATTGTTTAAGGTCTGACCTGTGCAAAAACCTGCTTGTCCTAAACTCACAGACAGCCGGTGATCTTATGCGTTGGCTAAAGAAAGATGGGTGGGTGGAGGGGGTGAGGGACCTGGGAGAGAGTGGAAGAGTGGAAGACAGAAGACTCAGGGCAGCTTGGGGAGATGCAGAAGCAAACCCAGAGCCCACTTGTATGAATCACGGAGGAGAGGGCAGAGAAAGATGAACATGTAGTCTTTTCATTAGGTAGCAGCCGAGTCTGAAATCTCCTCCGGTGAATTGCAGCGTGCCGGAGCTGTAATCAGCCATGCTGTACGCCGTGGTCTGCTCTCCATCAAAGGAAGCTGCTGTGAAATATTAGTCTTTGAACTACCTCAGATACAAGAAAAAAAAATGCTCACAAATAGATATATATATAAAACCAAGGCTAACCAAGGGTTACTCATCATAGATTCTCTGTGTACTTACCAGACTTACATACACAATAAAAATGCAGTGTATTACTGGCTGGGTATGTGCTTAGGGACAATATATGAAGGCTGATACGATTTCATTTTAATGAGTTTGATTAAGGCTACAGTACGTCGCTAAGCGATGATTAAAGTGTTTTTTTTTTTTTTGTTTTTTTTTTTGGTTTTGTTGGGAAACACTGCACAGCCGTATCCCAGTGCTAAGACGTCCAATTTAAAGAAACAAAATTAGCACAAATTTCAAGTGAACATACTGCGTATGTCAGTAGAAAGCAATTAGAAGGCAAAAGCGGTAATTAAATATGGAGTAGAGAGCATACGTGAGGCAAATATCATGTTCGCAGCATCAAATGGAAATGCTGTTGACTGCGACTAAGCTATGTGTTTATTTCTGACTGCTTGGCATAATGACCAGATCTGGGAGGATCTCCGGGACACATCTGTGCAATCGGCACCGTTAGTGGAAGGATTAGCGCTATAAGGAGCAAAAACCAGACCACAGAGATTAAAAAAGGGTAGCAGAGCTGAAGATGTTACCCCAGGAAAGGATGTGTGTGAGAAAAGCAGAGATGTGTGTTTCTGGTACAGCAGTCACTTAACCCCAGGGTTGGGTAAAGGTAGTCAGCGAATTGAAGTCGCATTACCTACGGATTGTGGTCAGCGGGAGGTCTGTGAAGCCGTAGGCTTGATATGGAAATTGTCTACACTAGTGTGTGAAGTACGTATATTGCAGCGTTATATATATATAAACAACAAATAAAAAAGGCTCCCTCTTTAAGCCGTACTGACACCATGTTTTCTCAAAGCACAAACACATACATGTTTTTTTGGTTCTCCTAGTTGCAGAATGGAGACTCAGATGAGTAACTGAAGCAGAGATCCACATGCCTGCGCTTCTCAAGCCGCATTTGAAAACTCGGCCAAAAGAAAAAAAAACCACACATAACAAAATGCGCGTCCAACTGTCCAAATGGAGTTTCCCTCTTGGGCTTTTTGTTAATCAACATCCCCCTATTTCTTTTTACTGAAGGTCCCCTGTGACATCACAGGCTGATTAAAATTTACCTGTGGTGTCTGTCTGAGAAGCCGGGTGGCCAGAATTTGGTCTGTAAGGAAAACACAGCACCCTTTCGCTTTTACTGCTGTTAATTAAAAATCAAGCCAAATGAGATTTTCGCTCTGCTAAAAATGATAATAGGTCATTTCACAGTAGTTATAGTAAGAAGACTTAATCTCACTCATTTATTATGTGAGTGCAGCTTTGTTAATGAAGAATTCTGTCACTGTTCATCTCATTATGAACACTGGAGCAGTATTTTTCACACTGCTAATGACCACAGTGTGTAGTGTCCTCAGGAACCCAACCAAACACTTCCACTCATTTGCGTGCTGCTCTTTTCATGGGGCAAACATGCAGCTTTGAACACAGCATTTAGGCAGTATCTCCTGTGTGATGTTTTTGTGCTGGACCTTGTCAAGATAGCAATCTTATTTTAAAAAAATGTGTCAGGTAATTTGTGGAATACACGTGCAAGACCTTTGCTGGGACACAGCCCGACTCCGCAACAGGCCTTGGGGGATGAGAATTGAGTGTCCCTAGTTAAACATAATAATTAAAAAAATTCTTTTCATCTGCAATTAATCACCTTCTGGCTGTGCGGCGGCTAAAATGGACTCTAGTTTCACCACAAGATTTATTTGGTAGTACTTCTGGAGTTGGGTTCTGAGAAACGCTTCTTGTCAACCACAGCTGTCACAGCAGCACTGAAAGATGGCACACAATTATGGAACAATAACAGAATAATGCATGTACTCAAAGTTTGTCACAATTGATTCTGACAATGGATCCTGGGACGACAGGAAATTAACATTACGGTTGATTTTATAGACCGTGGTGATTGAAGAAGGCAGGTTTTTGCACACCGTCCTGGTTGTACCCCACCTGATGCCCTATGCTCCCTAGGATAGGCTGCAGCCCCCCATTGAAAGACAGATCCTGCCACTCCATGATTCATCCATACTTACCCAAAGCTGAGGGTGCATTATGATGAGGTAACTGAAGATTCCTCCTGAGAAAGTCACGTGTCTAATTATCCCCAGATATCATTGATCTAATTAAAGAAGCTCATTACCGCCACTTATTATTTAAATAAATAATAAATGATCAATCATTGTAGTTTAGGTGAAGAAAAATATTTTCAAATAATGGCAGAATTTGCTGTTGTGCTCGTTTGTTGATTGCAAATAAAATCAGCACATGAGAGGAAACTGGAAATTCGCGTTACAGTAAACAATTTTTTTGTGCCAGTTAACAGTGCTATTAACGATGCTTATTTGGCCCTTAACTGTGTGTATGTACATACCTGACAAAACCTAAACACAGGGAACATCACCACAGTGCCAATGCCGTTTCATGATAATTTTGTCTACTTAAAAAATAAACATACTAAACTTTCTGTTCTGTAACAGCATTCATTTACTTATGAACTTTGGTTGTTTGGGAATTAGTGATCGTTAATCCCCCCCGCCTCCCGAATTTGTGAGTGTTGCAGGGACTTTTTAAAAATTATTTTAACACCTCTCCCACTCTCACTATTGTTTTTCTTTTTTTGGTACAGGGTCTGAACTGGAACGAAACAATTAAAAGCAACGTACTGGTCGACATTGCATGCGGGTAAAGGATGGTTTAAAATGAATCATTTTATCGGCCTCGCTCTGCCTCACAGAATAAGTGGCAACCGAGTAACTGAGATGCGAGGGGGGGGGGGGGATGGGCACACGGTGACATGCCAGTTACCTGTGGCTCGCCGAAGGTAACACAGCCCTTAATACAGTCTGTAGAGGTGACATATTTGACAGAAACATAAAGATCTTTTCTAGTTGTGAGGATTTCCGATTTGAAGGGGGGGGGATTAGACTGAGGAGAGGAATGGGGTACATTGAAAATTACGGCCATTCCCATTACGCCAGGCATTCATTTGAGTTATGTTCAAAGGCAGATCGTTTAACCACACGGGTCTCAGGTAAATGCAGCCTTTTTTATAAAGAGTCACTTAACGAGTGTTTTGAATCAGACTGACTTCAGAGCTGCATTTTTTTTCGTTTCACAGTTCAGGTTAGGTATGTCACTCAAAAGTATAACAGGAATTGCCTCCTACTGTAATTAACAATAATAGGTTTTGTAAACCCGGTAGGGCAACAATTTAAATGTAGCTAAATCCATCCATCCATTTTCTGAAACTGCTTATCCTGTTCAGGGTCCCAGGGGGTCTGGAGCCTGTCCTGGAGACTACAGGTCCAAGGCAGGGAACAACCCAGGATGGGGCGCCGACCCATCAGGGGCACAAGGCAGGGAACAACCCAGGATGGGGCGCCGACCCATCAGGGGCACAAGGCAGGGAACAACCCAGGATGGGGCGCCGACCCATCAGGGGCACAAGGCAGGGAACAACCCAGGATGGGGC
>JAABNX020000123.1:661992-676874 GCA_015163995.2 Mormyrus lacerda | reverse complement strand
ATGAGTATGAACTGTGAAGCTGATGGTGATGTTGCACTAATGAGGCAGTTTAAACCGATGAGTAAAACCATACAACTTATGTTAATATGTCAGTTTTTAATATGTTAATATGCTTATTAACTGATATTACCAACTGAGTAATAAACATAAATTAATTTATGATATCTATAATAACTTTATTTTCTGCCCAGTTAAAGATCAATGATTCTTATATCTTGAAATAATATAGCTGCAGGAACACTTGGAATTCATTTATTTACTTAGAAAGTTAAGCTTGTTATAAAGATTCAACTGAAGTTTTCCTTAAATCGAATAACTAAAACAAATAAGCATTTTAAGATAATTATCTTAATAAAAATTAAAATCTGAAGTTAACTTCTGTTAAAAATCGGCAGCGGTAATCAGCAGCTAGAAGCTGAGTAGTTAACGCTTGTTTTATTCTTATTGTTTACAGAAAGACAATGATTCTAAATTGCATTATGGAGTATTTCGAATGAGTTCTTACACATTTCCACTGAATACCATGCTTCTTTGAACCCACAGAGTGAACCGGGATACCGCTGCCGCTTCACTGTGCGCCAGCAACCGGCGTTAAAATTAGAATGTAAAATAAAAAGGAAGGGGAATTAACCTGTTAACCGTCCGTACCACCGCTCGCGGGACACCTGTTTAGAAATAATTATTATCACAGTAATGACAAAAACTCAGGATGTGCTGCTTTCCCTGCAGGTTACATAAAGCCGAACACGCAGCGTGGGCGCCGTCCCCGACGACCGGCGTAATTGGGATCTGCTCTCGCCGATGGCCCGGCGCTTTGGGCTGCTGTGGGAGGCGGAGAGATTAAAAACGGTCCCCGCAGGACCGTGACCAGCCACACCACATCCTTGTTTAATAACCCCCAGCCCCAGTGCTGCTGACACCCACTCCACAGCCGCTTCGCTCTTTGCATTAATTACGGCAAGACAAACAAAGGACTGATTGCGAACGGCGCAAACCGCGCGGCGCCAGTGTGCTCACATCTCCGGATTTATATTGCAGTTAGCTGGACCAAACCAGTTACCCTCAATGGACGTCTGTCTTAATAAAGAAAGATCATTATTATTGTTGACGATGGTTGCAGCAGCAGCAGCAACAACAATAACAATAATAACAATAATAATAATAATAATAATAATAATAATAATAATAATAGGCTACGCACCCAGCCATAAACCCGATTACGATACCCAATCAGAAAGCACTAAAGGCGAGCCAGAATTCTGAAACCCCCCCTGAGCACTGGGATATCATTATACTGTAGTTGTAAAATACAAAACAGTATTGCATAACCAGCTGAAGGGTGGATGGGGCACACAAAGGGTCTCCATGCTTTGTGTCTGTTAGTATTCAAAGAACAGGATTTGAACGTGATATCAAATATCTTTTGGTTCTTTTGTAAGATTGCTAATTAGTTAATAAATATTCATTGACTCAGCCATCAGAGCAAGGTGTGCTTCTGGCAGACACTACTGTAACCAGAGCTGTGGGGCTAGATGATACGTCACAGGAACGGTGTGAGAGTGGAGAGGACAATCAAAGCCTCCGTCCTCATTGTCCTCACCATCGTTAGCATCATTCGTAAGTGTCCGCACCAGGGGCAATTCCAAGATGTGGCCCTTTGAGGGCCTCAGTCGTCAGTAGGGGTGCACTTCCTAAGGAGGAGTACGAGACAATAAAATGTTTCAAGCACAAGGGGCTATGAAATCTATACAAAAATATGGGACAACTGATTTAATGGACTTATACTAATAATTTTCGAGGGGGATTGAGACAAAAAATAGTGTCTAGAAGAGCCTATGGCTCACAGTACTAGGTGGCTGAGGGCAGCAGATAGCCGGCCCCTAACTTACGGTAACGGGGGCGGCAGAGCCTGCTGATTCAGTGTGTCATACACACCCTCTGAGAAGTAGCCCCCTGTCACACTGGGGACAAACAGAGCCACACACCCCTGGCAAAAACACAATCAGCGTTGAGTGGCAGCTTCAGATTACATTTACATTTTGCACATTTACATTCTGCCTAGCTGACACTTCCAACACGGCTTCATGCACATATCCACGGGAAATCCACAGGAGCAGTTCAGCTAATGCCACTGCTCTCTGCAAGATAGAGAAGTGACCTTCCTGGGAGCCCAGCTCTTGTCATGAACCAGGGGTAATGGACCACACTACCCAGAATGCCATGCTCTCACCTTCCTGTCCCTAGAGGTTTACAGCTATTCATAGTTAGGCAATTATGCTGCTTTATATTTCCCTCTGTGGCTGGAACTCGGTACTGGGAATGACATCACACCTGAGTTAACTGTGTTCCAGTACAGAAAGTCAGAAAGCCATTTAGCAATACCAGGGACCTGTTTCAAACTTGTCAGATTTAATTTACCTCAATTTCAAAGTCTTTTATTATCGTTCACTTACATTTCACTCAGACTTAAATCCGTCAAGTTATGCAGATAATCAAGAAATCCTGCTTTCTGAAACAGGCCCCAGTTCTAGTCAGGTTCATTGTTAGCCATTGTTAGCAATATCAGTCGATAACAACACATTATGTGGTAGTTTGTGCATAAAAACACTGTACTGACACGTCCACAGATAAAGATTGGACAGTACTGTGTGTACAACGATGATTCACGAATAAGATAAGTGCTAATAAACACTATAAAACTACAGCTCTAAATTCTGCTGACAAAGGGCGCAGCCATCTTGCGTTCTGATCTTGGTGGTGTGTGGATTCCTCAGAGTTCACGAGTCAGGGTTCCGAATGCTGCATTACCCTGTTCACAGAATCATTATCCGCCTTCTTATATTCACCTGTTTCGCCTGCTTCTGTCAGGGCTACAGATAGTTTTGTCTGGCTCGGGGTTTCGTGATTCTTGTCTTGTGACCGGGTTTTGGTTACAGATTGCCCTATTTTGGATCTTTTGCCTGTTTCTCTAGCAACGTTTTTTTGCCTGCCGCCTCTTCAGCGACAGGTGGAAGCTTCCCACCCCCTATGATTATCTATCAGCTCTTCATGCTGTCCATCACACTGTTCAATAAACTGGCTTACTTTCAGCTTGCACGTAAGCGCCCTCTTTTCTGCTATGACATGCATCCATTATTCTTACAGTATAGACACTTCCACGATTTTTTTCCTACGGTCCATACCCATTAAGTATCCATTTCCAACTTGGCTTAGTATACGCATCCCATGGCTGGTATCGTTTTGCTCTTCCCGTTCTGCCGTGAAAGCTGTCGCCCAGGAAGCAAGGTGCCATTGGGCAGCGTACGGGGAAATGCATTTATTTCTACAGGCATATCCTGATCAGCAGAATCAGCCTTCTTTTGTTCTGGTTTTGGGACATAACACATGTATGGAATGGCTGGAGGTCTGAGAGAAAGGGTTAGAAGACCACGACAATCCACTGAAGTATTTATAGGACTGTGTGGCCCATTACCTACAGCAGGCAATGCTGTTCCTGTCAACCTGGGCCAGACTAGAGGAATTTGTTGTGGACGAATGAAAATGGAGTCCCAGGCTGCCCTTCTCGGTCTCCTGATGTCCAGTGCATATAGAACAACGGAGCTGAGAGAGAGAGATGCTTGTGAAGGAAAAAGGAGAATGCCAAGCAGACCAATGCTGACAAATCTGAGTGTTGAGAGGGCACTTGCCGCAAAGCCAGTGTGACGTGAAATGAAAATAGATGACTGAGAAACGGCATTATGGGCTTTTTAGAGCTCGTGGCCGGAACACATTTATAATCCACTCCCTCTATGGATCATAAGTTATTTTGACAGGGAACAAGGAACAGTTCAGGAAACACAGGGTTTAATGATGTATTTAACCTGCGAGTCATTGACCTCAGAGCTAGAAAGAGGGTAGGAAACTCCAAATCTCTGAATGACACAGGTGTATAGTACGGTTCCCCGGCCTGTTACACCTCACATTACTTCGGATCAGAGAAGAGCCAGGAAATTGCAAAAATAAATAAATGCACAAATATAAGAACACATTTCATAGATGGAAATTGATGAGCTGTCAATTTATAAGTGCCTTTCAAAACTCATGCTAATTACTGGCCGGCACCAGACGATGAGGTTTGCTCACGAGGTCTAATGAGGATTGACTGGCGAGAAGCTCCCCCGATTCGCATCACATATGCATGTATATTATATAAAGCATCACGTTCATTTATAATTCAGTGCGGGGGGATGAGGATAAAGACAGGAGGGGTGACGGCACGTACTCAGATGGAGAGGATTCACCCCAGCCTGCAGGAACACGGATCACAGAGTGCTTGTTTCAGTATAATTAGACTTGTGCATTGAGGATTGCAGTTTAACTGGGGGGGAGGGGGGGGGGTTAGTGTGAAGCAAGACAGGATGTCTGCCATATGCCTGGTTTGGGTGAAACCTCAAAACTGAATTCTCTACTTGGGTAACTTGGCCAATAAGCGGGAATATCTATTGTGTTGTGTGCGTGCATGTGTGGGTTATGTGTATATTACATTGTGAGGACCAAATGTCCCCTCAGGGTGAAAAAAACCTGTAATTTTGGTGTTGTGGGGACCATTTATCAAAAAAACTAAAAAGTGCTGGTTAGGGGTTAAGGGTTTCATAGCTGGGATTAGGTATAGGCCCATAGAAATTAATTGAGTCCTCACAAAGATATACAGGGTTTGGGCATTGAAATTGAAACACTGGCCAAAATAGTGTTTGAGGTTTCACACCTATAGTTACAAATTGTTGGTGTGCATCTCACTAGCATATCTGTGACCAGGACAGCAAGTCTTTGTGGTGTATTGAGAGCCACAGTGCCCAGGGTAACATCAGCATACTGCCATGAAGGATGAACCACATCCAACAGGAGTAACTGTGGACGCAAGAGGAAGCTGTCTGAAAGGGACATCCGGGTACTAACCAGGATTATATCCAAAAAGCATAAAACCACAGCTGCCCAAGTCAGTGCAGAATTAAACGCGCAGCTCAATTCTCGTGTTACCACCAAAACTGCTCATTGAGATCTGCACAGGGTCAATATTCATGGTCGGGCCGCTATAGCCAATCCTTTGGTCACCGGTGCCAATGACAAACGTCGGTTTGAATGGTGCCAGCAGCGCACATCTTGGGCTGTGGACAATGTGAACCATGTATCGCTTTCTGATGAGTCCACCTTCACTGTCTTTCCCACATCTGGGGGAGTTACGGTGTGGAGAAGCCCCAAAGAGGCTTACCACCTGGACGGTTGCGTACCCGGAGTGCAGCCTGGGGGTGGATCAGCAACGGTTTGGGCTGTAATATCATGGCATTCCCCAGGCCGGCTACTTGTTCTAGATGGGCGCATCGCTGCCAAGGACTACCAAACCATTCTGGAGGACCATGTTCACCCAATGATTCAAACATTGTACCCTGAAGGTGGTGCCGTGTATCAGGATGATGAAGCACCAACAGATGGGTGACAGAGTTGTTTGATGAACATGAAAGTGAAGCTGACCATCTCCCACAGCCTGCACAATCACCAGATCTGAATATAACAGCCACTTTGGGGCGTTTTAGAGGAACGAGTCAGGAAACGTTCTTCTCCACCAGCATCACACAGTGACCTGGCCACTGTTCTGTGAGAGGAGTGACTCAAAATGCCTCTGTCCACTGTGCAGGACTGTAAGACTGTATGTCATTCCCAAGACAAACTGATGCTGTATTGCTTGCAAAAGGAGGCCCTACACCATACTAATACATTATTGTGGTCTAACCCCTGAAGATACCTCATTTGTGTGTGTGTGTGTGCGCATATCACAACACACTCCATAATGATACCCTAACATATCTTAGGGTGTGATGGCATGTATTGAGCCTGAATATGAAGGGAGATCATTTGCAAGTTCAGCCATGGCACCTCCAATGGGGAAGAGGTGCACCCTGGGAAATAAGGCAATTAGTCCACTGTGGTAATAGCCCAGTGTTACGGTACAAAATACGCCCCATGTCATCCAGTCTGTCTATCTGTCACACGGTATCATGACCAGAAACTGTCACAGGTTGGTAGAGTTTTCAGTTGTTGAATGAAAACGGCAGTTAGGAACATTTAATCCACAAACTATAATTTTAGATCATATTCGTAAGAAAATCTGGTAACTGGACCAGCATTTGAAGTATTACACACAACATTAATCGTGAAACATACTTTTCTTCATATTAACAACCCATTAAGGTGATTTAAACTAGTCAGAACATTACTAGGTAGAATGAAGTGTATCATTGTCATTGATTAACTGTATTTCAGCAACAAATGGATACCATTAATAAACTCTGGAGAATTGTGTGCGGCTGGAGGGCTTTGAGACTAATTTTCTTACTTATTTGTCTTGTCTGCAGGCCCAGTCAGCCACTGAGGTGACATAGGCAGCTGCCTACAGCGCTGTCTTCAGTGGGTTGCCAACTTAACTTTCAATTTCAGTTGAACCTCCTGAAGTACTCACAACCTTTGCACTGCTGGCACATCTGGACGATTAATCGCATACAGGCACCCGTGGACCTACATAAAACCAACTGAACTTACGCAAAATCTGAACTCATGCAAAAAATATCATAGATACATAGACTTTACGGAATCGGCATGTGTTTTTTCTATATCGTGTCTTGAATGGTACAGTATGGGACGTTAAATCCGACTTACATAAAATTTGTCTTATGTAAGGGTTTTGTGGAATAGATTACTTATATAAAGACCTGCCTGTATAGTCATGTTGCAATACCATCAAAAAAAGATTTTATAGTCTGTATATTAAGCATAGAAATTAACTTCTACTAAAAAATCTTTGCTCATACTGTCAATTTCACCAGCTGTGTTTACAGAAGGGTTTGTAAAATGTTGTGGATTTTGGTATGTGGAAAAAATTTCTATCATTATTAAGAGAGTGAACGCCTTGAGGGAGCAGAGATACGGTGCTTGAAATAGCAGCTCTTCCTAAAATGGTCTCGGATTTGTGTGTCAAGCTTTGGAGCCTTACAATCCAAGGACCCAGGAAGCTGAACTGCCCAGCAGACTCAAATTAGCCGCTGGTTTTAAGCTTTCTATCACACATCACCATTCTGCTAAAACGAGTTTCAGGGCAAAACAATCCTGCCAGTATGTGTTAGCAGTAGGGAAAGGCTAGAACTTATTTTATATTTTATGTGGCAGTGACTCTGCGTCCATGATCGTAAGGTCAGTGATTCAAATCCCATGGTTCCTCGTTGTGGCTCTGAGCAAAACCCGCCCCTCCCTTGTGCTCCAGGGCCAAGCTTACCACGCTTCCTCAAAAATGCACATCGCTTGGGACAAAAGTGTCTTAAATAATTTAATAAATGCAATGTAATATAGAATGTTTTCTCTGACCACTACAGATCTCAAATAAGCTCATAACCAGTTCATTCTGTACATCCCATACCAGCCAAGATGCTACAATGGTGTCAAGTGAAAAGATAATAAGGTATCTGTGTAACAGTCAATTTGGGTACTGTCCCTTTAAGAGCGATGGAGGCCACGTTAACACTCAGCCTGCTGGGAGTGGAGAGAGTGTGTGTGAGCCTGCTGATGTATATATTGGTGATGCTTGGAGCTCGGATCAGTGCATACTCCTCTTCATGTGTGAAATGCTATACGACCTGACCAGTAGAGTGTAACCATTAAACTGCATTCTTGTATGGACACCGTTAAAGTGTGTACGCGCCTCTCTGTGCCATTCGAGGATTGCTGCACAGACTGCATGCATGCATCAGGCATACAAGTGTTACATACGCAGAAATGCAGCTTGACCATAAACCGTTTGCAAGTGGTGGGCTGAAGGCCGCTTGGCCGTTTTCAGTCTGCAAAGCCTCGTTTCTTGTCTTCCATTACCTTCCGAATGGCATTTCATTCTTATACACAAGATAAGTTGCATCTACAATGCAATACAATAATATGTGCAGTTGCAATATGGCCCTGCGGCGCAGGAAGCTTCAAGCTCCATGGGAAATCTGAGTTGGGATGGGCACCACACGTGTATCAGCTGACATGTTGTCAGCATTTCCGCAATACTGTTGACATCTGCCAATCACCAGATTACTCAAAGCCATTGGTTGGCTGCTTGGCCACACCCCCTGCTCTCTCTGATCAGTGGCCTCCAGTTCCCAGAAAGCTTTGCTCTAGTATGTATCTGAGAGGTGGTCCAGCAAAGTTAGCGGCAAGTGACCAGCATACCTCCACCCCCTCCGCCTCCTTGCTACATTCCATGTCCCAGGTTTACTGCTTTTATCTCCTCAGTTGCCCCTGTCCTCATCTATGGCTGTTTGGCTAACCGGAGGACAGCAACAATTATCTGATTAACGGGCAGCAGCCTCAGCATCCACCAGCACGTTTTTCACCCAAGAGAAGACAAGAACCGTAGGAGTTGTTCATTGTCAGTGGATCTTATACAATCCTCTGGTGCACCAGGAGCAGGGCCAGATTTGCCTTAGGTGTGAAGAATAATTACCACAAGCCAGGAGCCCAACACGGATGGTGCATTCAGGAGATCTGGTCATTTTTTGTGCCTGATGCCACCATGTGTTTGGCAGGGGGGATCCGCAGACCGAGCCGCATTTATTAATTTAGCGCGTCTAGCCACGAGAACTCGAAGCGGGCGGCTCTGGCTGTGAGTTGCACAGCCAAGCACAATGTGAGCCTTGTCAATCCGGATGGCACCCGGCTACAAGCTAATAGTGAGGATTGTTCTCGTTCCTTTTTTTCTTTTCTTTGACTTTCTTTTAGCCCATTTTCTCTGCAAAGAACATTTCAAAACAAAAGGGGGGAGCACAAAGCAATAATTCAGATGTTTTGTAAAGACCCGCACAAATCTGAGGAAATTCCCAATAGGGTGAAATTATCTGAAATGACTGAACCACCAGAGATGGATTTATTATAAACTCAAACCAAGGCGCCGTACTAGATTATCAATATGCATTCAGTCCAGTATTTTTTTTTTTTTTTTTTGTCGTCTATATATTTGCATGTGAATCCTGTTTCGGACACGCCCCTGCCGGGTGAAACACCAAAATCAATGCAATTATGAGGTTAGGAGATTAATAACATTCGCATTTAGGATTTCTGTACTGAGACGTATGACGTAAGCGACAGGCACGTAAATGAATTTGTGCTGGCTAACTCGGTTCATCCTTTATAAGCCGCGTGCGCTTTAGCCCAAATTGTTCCTTAAACCTTCTGTCAAGGGCAGAATAAAAAGGTTCCCAGGAAGCGGAGTGGATCGTCGGCAAGCGGAAAGTCCGATCCAAGGCAGACTTATTTCCCCGAATGCGGGTTACCCATGCGTAAACCTACTCTGGAAGGAGACTGCGTACTAAAGGCTGGGGGAGTGAGGGGGGGGGCAAGTGAGGGCGTCCGCCAAAGAAATTGGTAGAGGTGCTCCAGTCAGGGCCTCGCGTTCCTCAGCAAAAAGGACAGATTGTTAGAAATCTCAGAATAAAACCCAATATGTCAACGGTGACCCCCCCCCCAATACAGACCTTATTTGACATCCCATAATCAGCTTTCCCGGGCGTCAGTGGGGCTCTCTTTCCATGAGCTCACACCTGGCTGATGGGAGGAGGCCAGCTCAGCCTCCAACTGCGGGCGGAGATACCGGCGGAGCCACGGTGAAGCCGGGACATGCTGCGATCCAGGCGGGGGGGGCTTGAGGAAGAGGCGGTTGGACAGCCACCTACGCCTTCAGCCCCGAGGGGGCGAGGAAGTGTGAGCCAGGAAGCGATCTGGGAGTCCGCTGGGAGGGGGGAAAGGCTCAGGGACTGCAGCTGTCTATCTCCGGCAAAACCAGCAGCAATCGCGGCAGAAATCCCACCGGCACGCCTGCAGACGGCCGATGGCTGGGAACTAGCAGAGCTGCTTCCGCGCGGTGGCCGGCCGGCACAGCCTTCCGCGCGGTGGCCGGCCGGCACAGCCTTCCGCGCGGCGCTCTGATGCGACTCCTTCCTCCGACAGTCATTTAACGCAGCAGCGGCTAAACTGGGGACGTGTGCACTGCTTGGAAAACTCTGCATTGTTCTGTGGGAAGCGGCGACCTTGAACCCGGAGAGCAAGACCATAAATTAGAAGCACCACTAATCACAGACGTCTTATGGGGGGTGTCAGGAGGGTCAGTACATACTGAAGAGGACAGCTGTGCTGCTAAATATGAGTAAAAAAGCATGTAAATGTACAGGGAGCCAAGAGGTAGAGTCAGATGACCAGGTTTGAGTTGCCCCAGTCCATTTCGCTTCAGAAGCCCTTTACTCATGGGTAGGAAACCCTGTACACTAGTAAGCTGGTCTTTGCTTATGTATCACATGGTTTTCATCACCATAGTGACCGGAGCGCTTCTCACAAGGCAGAAAACAGAAACACTCTGAGTATTAACAGGAAATAAAAGACAAACGTTATGTAAAGCAGGACAACATTTACATTTAAAATTGAAAACTGTCTAGGGAAGAAGTTAATGAAGACGTAGGGAATCTACATCAAAGGCATATTTACATGCAACACTAATTGGAGTTGTGAAAAATAAGATATTTTAAAATATAGTTGTGCATGACCATTTAAATCCATCTACACCATTCAAGGATCGTGACATTAATTCAACATATGTTCCCCATTTTTCCTCATATGATAACAATATTTCATTTTTTTTTCTACACATTTGTACATTTCACTGGAGCATAATCAGGTTCACAAATCAGGTTAAGTATTTCAGCTCAAGGGTACAACAGCAAAGCACATTCCTGGGGTTATAAAGACCAATGTATAGGTCTATGTCCTTAACTGCTGCACCAGAAAGAAGCAGCTTTCCTGCATTCCCTGGAGGGGGGGGGGTTCACATGGCCCACCCCCACCCTGGCCATCAGGTTCAGTTGTGGCGGTTGAGTTCTGAAACCACCATCCCACATCCCAAGTCCATCATGGCATGCTATCCATCCTGGGCCCCACCGGACTGTCATCTCCGGCACCTTAATGAACAGCATTGGGGGGTGGGGTGGGGGGGCGGCAACTCTGCCCCAGCTACAGCACGTCTGCATAGGCCTCGTCACCCTACCCCCACCCCGAAAACGCTGTTCCCGACTCAAGGTGACTGTGCCAGTAAGAAAAATTGCCAGCGAACTGACATCCGGGTTTCTAGACTGTGTACAGTGATCAATCTTACAGGTTAAGTAAACAAAAGCATTAGTGGTCACGCCACAGCTAAAATGGTTCATTCCAAGAGGAAAGCCTTTGCCTACCTGGAATCTTGTGGTTTATTTCCAACGGCTGGGCCTGGTACGCCGTAATCGCGAGGATGATGGGACTACAGTACTCTCTGAATGCACCGGCGTGTAGTTCAGAGCGCAGCCAAAGATAGTGCCCCTGTAGTACAGACTCCGAGAGTGACAGAGCAGGAGATTAACATCAGTACGAGTGAGAGGTTATCCATCATGGTGGAGGGGATGGGGCCAGCACTGAGAGAGTCTTAGGGGCCACGAAACACAGAGTAGGGCCTCCTGGATGCTAGTGGCTTTGCCCTCCTCTACATCAACACCCTCCTCTTCCTCTCTACCGGCTTCCGGCTGGACTATCTTCATCACTACACATATTCGAGATGGTACCTAAAGAAGCGGTGACAAACAGGCCTTCCCAAATGCCATGGCACGTGTCCCTGATGTCTCTAACTTACAAATACAGACAATTTAAGAAAAAAATCATTTTTTTCCTCTGCTTAATGTAATTTTAATTAACAGGACATGATCAAACATTACCATTAACAATAATGAAAAAAGGATTAGGGCATAAACAAATACTTGTAATTAAATGCTCATGATTACAAAGAGACTGTTAAAAAAAGAACCCCAAGAATTCAGCAGAAAGGAGATTCCAGCTCTCAGCACCCTGAAGGCAGCAGTGGGAACACTGGACCTCCTTCCGATGGCCCGGTGAAGGCGACCAGCCTAACGAGGCCGCGGATCTCATTAGACTGTCCTAACGACACCGTTTCACAAGGTCACATCATATTTTGTCAGGACATAATGAGCAGTGATATCATCACTGTTTGTTTTCCTTTGTTTTATTTTATACTTTAGCTTGTCAGGAGGTCAAGTGGCACACGGTGGATTTTGGATCAGTCTGCAAACAACTTAATTAATGCCATAAACCATGCAGCCAAAAATGTCTTTTACACAGTTTTTTTTACCATTTAATTCTGGTATTCCATCAGAAGGAAGCTTTGTTTCTCTCCCTGAATTGGTTTCTGTAGATTTTCTAAAGTGTGTGTCTCCATCGTGAAATGAAATGAAATTAAATTAAGCTTTATTTGTCTCTTGCACAAGTACAAAAACAGGCACGTTGGCATCCATTTTTCACATATGCCATCTTGCTCTCTCTCTTTTTCCCTCTTGTACATATCTTATATTTACATTTAACTTATGGGATGATGTAACAGCTTAGAATTATAGCTGTTTATAGTGCTGGATATTTTAAATTATACTTAACTTTCCCTTTCCTGACCCCGTATTGGGAAAGGTGTCGACAGACTGCAAACATTCCGTGCCACAGCACCTGCCGTCCAGTACTTGGTGTTAAAGTCCTTGCTTAAAACGGTGTTAAAAGGGTTAAAATACTGCCACCAAGCCAAAGACGTGGAGACAAGACAGAGGTACGCTGCATATTTTAGCAGCCTAATCAAAAATTCGAAAACCTTATCGAGGACGATCGATAGGTCATTCACCATGAAGGGTTGTGGGCAGCGTCTAAAAAATGGCCTTTAAAAAAAATCTCAAAAATGACTTTCCTTCCCTCACATTACTTAAAAATTAATCATACCAGGAAAAACAAAATGTACAATTAATTTGTGGGTTGAACATGATCGTTTGTCTTGTATGGGGGGGCTTTGATTTTGAGTGGATGAATAAGAGCTGCAGGAAAATTCCCAGCATTCCCGAACCGCTGCCAGGAATGTGAGCAGGGACGTAGATTTCATGGTCTCCTGGTCACATGCATTCCAGGACTGCTTGCGGGTTTGGGGCCAAATGCCCAGTATGCCGGTGAAGGTGGACACATGTGCAAGGCGGTCTGAAAAATTTAACTATAACAGAAGAAGGTAATGGCTAAAGTAATCTGCAGAAAGATACCCACTTTCAGAGAAAGAGGTGGCAGAAGAGAGGAGCAGAAGGAAAGAGAGTCCCCAAGAAATTTTGAAGAGGAAGCAAGAAAAGTGGATGGAGGGAATGAAGAGAAAAAAAAAATGAAGAAAATCTCCCCAACGGCATTTCAGCTTCTGCCCTCCACGTCCTTATCAGTCCGACACTCGCTTTCATCCCATTTTCCACGCTACAGAACTGAGGTTTTGACGGCAAAAGAAAAAAAAAAATCTCACCCAGAAGGCCTGATTTAGGGGAACAAAGAGCACCGGGGGGAGGCGGGGTTTACTGGAAATGCTGGCGGCGTCTCCGTTGTCAGGAGGCGTTCGGGGTGACGATGGAAAGATGCCCTTCTCGGACCCCCCTCCCTGCCCCAAACGTGGGCTCCGGCCACCGCGAGAGGTAGAATTCTCCTCTAATCCTGTATTCCGGCATGTGGGATTATAATGATTTGCTGAGATTTATGACAGCAGAGCAAGTTCAGATGGGCTTACTGGTGTAATTCATCGCAAGCGGGTTTTTTTTTTCTCTTTCTGAAAACCCAATGAGTTTGGTCACTTAAGCTTGTCAAGTATTTAAAGGATCCACGTTCTTCTTTGAACATTTTAAATAATTAGAAGCATACCACCACGTCCCTCTGTATAGGATAATGAGTCAAACACAGTTCAGGTTGCAGGTCAGCAGAGACAAGCACCTTAAGGGGTCTAAGGTCAAAGTAGGAAGATACACCCACGGACTTGAGGAAGTCCCATCGGCAGGAAACAAACCAGCAGCCTCTAAAGAAGTAACAACCTATATGAGTTGGCATGGTTCTGCCCCCTTCCTGTCTAAAATCCCCCTTGGAACCAAGCAGAAGCAGGTTAAGAAGCAGGTCAGGAAGCAGGATAGAAACACAAAACTGTAGATCGGCCAGCAAGCTTTTTTTTTTATCACTGAAGGTTGTGCGATATGCCAAAAATCACAGCAGGGGTGTCGGAGGCGCATGAGTACCCTGGCACATTCAAGGGCCCCAAAATCTACTGTCGGGGGCCACCACCTCAGCAAAATCTACCTACTGTGGGACCCATATTTCTTCAGACTGAAAGTTGAAAGTGCCAACCCAAGCAATTGGCCCAAGGATTTGGTCTGGGCGGCCCACAATGTCTTGCTATTCCCCCTGGTCAAACTGCTCAGAACATCAGCGGGGACATGCAGCTGTGAGGGGGGGCTCAGGCCAGCCCCACCTTGTCTGACTTATGACCGTGCCTTTTGGGTCATATCCGGAAACGTTTGCAATATTTAGCTGGATGCCACTTTTCTCAGGTGGCACCCATGATTAACAGCAGTCTTTATCTATTCAAATGATCTGGATGTTTCATCACACAACCAAAACCTGAAACGACACAGAAGGTTATTCCGGGTTCGCATCACACTGCCAGTGCGTCGACCCGGATGTGCCCCCCCTCCGTCCCCCCCGTCCTCGAGCCCCCCGGTGCTGTGATCAAACGGGTGCCATCCTCAGATGTACCGCGGTCCCACAGACGACCCGAGGCCCCGCGCCTTATCTGCGGCAGACACACGGACACTGGCAGGAAGGGGGGGCACTTCGGCGGCCCCGCATGCGGACGGAGCGCGCATGCTAACGCGCATCCCTGAAGGCTGCTTCCAAGCTGCGCCATCCTTCATGTTAACCGAGGATCAAATGATTCCTTTCCATACCCCCCCCGTCCCCCC
>JAABNX020000123.1:650784-660803 GCA_015163995.2 Mormyrus lacerda | reverse complement strand
ATCCATACCCGGGTTATTAAAACAGAAAACATGCATCCATACTCGGGTTATTAAAACAGAAAACATGCATCCATACCCGGGTTATTAAAACAGAAAACATGCATCCATACCCGGGTTATTAAAAACTAATACATGCATTGAGCTGCCACTCTAAGTGCACCGGCTCATTAACGCATTAAAGTCGGCTTCTGCGAACTGCAAATCGTGTGGCTGCAGCTGAATACACGCAGCCGGCAGGACCAGGAGGTTCACTGACTGCGCAGCTAAGAATCAGAGCGGCGAAGATCCCCGATCAAAGCGATTTTGAAGGTGGTGCGGCTGTTGGTGCCGGACGTGGTGGTTGCAGCATCTTAGAAGCAGGGCACCCCCTTGGGATTTCACGCATGACAGCGTCTGCAAAGAATGGTGAACAAAAAATATCTAGTCAGCAGCTGTTCTGAGGGCAAAAACACCTTTTTAATGAGAGGTCAGAGGAGAATGGCCATTCATTAAAACTAACAGGAAGGTCACGAGTGCAAAAATAACAGCTCAGTGCAGCAGTGGTATACAGTACAAAAGGACACTACATCTATACCCTTGCAGTGGTTCTAAAGGGGAAAAGCGGGTCTACTAGGTACTAGTTATCTATACTTAATAAAGTGTCCATGAGTGCATGCAATATATTTAAAAAAAAAAACAAAAACATGGCAATGGAGAACTGGTCTAAAATGATCCCCGCATGAAGAAACTGACATAGACACTGTCCACCAGACCCCCTCACCCATCTACACACACACCCCCCCACATAGACACAAACTCACACACTCCTCCCCCCACACACACACAGACACACACACACCCCCGACACATAGATACAGACAGACACACACACAGGTTTGTAATTATCTTTGTGGGGACTCTCCATTCGTTTCTATGGCCAAAAAACTCTAATCCCAACATGACGACCCTAACTCCTATACCCAGGCCTAACCTTAACCATAAGCAACTGAACAAAATATGAGACTTTAGGCATTTTTAGTTTTTCGATTGCAGTGAGATTTTTAGAAAATTGAGTTGACTGAAAAAAAATGTCCCCCACCATGTAATTTGCACATGACCACGCACACACAATTATCTAGCGTAATGTAATTAATGTCACTTATAGACATATATAGCTTTTGTGAGAGTCGTTATTGAACAATAAAGTTTTGGATTCCTTGCAAATTAAAATGCTGTGAATTTGAAAGCATGCAATTAGGGATCGTTAAAATGTTACTTTTTTGTGCGGAAGAGAAGCCTGTCACACAGCAGCCAGGGGCCGTAACGGCCGAGTCAGCGAGGAGAGGCGCTGCAGGAGATGTAACTGAGGACCCACTGCAAAGCTTAATCAGTGCAGCCATTCCCTTTCAGCCACTGATTGCTAAAAAATAAGCCAGACGGAAGTGCTGGCAGCCGTAATGCTCGTAATACGCGTTGCTCCGTCGTTTCCAAGCACGGCATTAACGGAAATCGAATCGGCGAGGGCAGAATAGCAATGAGTACCAAAATGAGCTCGCCATTTAGCAAGCCCCCCCCCCCACTCCCTTCACACCCTCGACAGGTCACCAAACATCTGCACGAGGCGTGAAATATAAAAAGAAACTGATTACGAATTCACACAGGAATCGATGTAAAATGAACATGCGAGTGGGTTTTAAGTGATGTGGTGAAATGCACTGCATCAGTCCTATAAACGCCTTCTGAGGCCCCCAAACTGGGCACCTCCTTCCACGCTATGAATGTGACCAAACCCTTCTGTACTCTGGTGAAAAGCAGAGGCAGCGAGTAAAATAACAGGCTGAAATGACCCCTGATTTAAACATCCTGTGTGCTGCTTCTATCGCGGTCAAACACAGTCACTCATATGACTTAATGATCAACCAAAACTTATGTGAAAAAATGTTTTTTTTTTTTTCGTTTTTTTTTCTCCAAAGTGTTGCCTAGACAGCCTAGACCTATTTCGACTTGTTACTAAGAACAAAAAGGTATTCTATAAATGGTAGCTTCAGTGCTTTTGGGAGGGTAATTTTTAAATGGAAGAAGTTAAAGATAAACCACAGCAACAAATACCTTTCAGAAACAAACACTTGGCTTTTCAAGGAATGTCTTTTCAAAGTTGCATTTCAAATGCATTAAGCAGCCCAGCAACCAGATGAAAACCAGCTTTCACAGACAAAGACAGAAGAAAGCAAGCCTTCTGTCAGTCGCTCTCTTTGGAGCAAGAACGTCGCCGCAAGTCTGAATCTTTCTACCTGTCATCAGGCTACAACGGTGCACTGATGCTACTTCTGATTTTGGTTATTAAGGCTGCATGAGGGGTCGCTCTTCCAGGAGAATGCCGCTCGCACTGGCGAACGGCCTTCGGAGATCTTCCCGACAGTCTTGACGTTCCCACAAAAGTCACACCGGCCTGTCATTTCGCACGGGCAGGCACACAGGCCCGGAGTCGGCTGAAGAAAGTGTGCCGAACACGACCGGAATGCAAACTCATGGCTTCAGAATTAGAAGTAAAAAAGAAAAACTGGAATTTCCAGGCATCCCTTTTCCCGTAGAAACGTGCCGTCCTTGTGCTTTCTGGGTCATCTCCGCGTCAAGCTCGTGTTGCCATCACCTCCCTCGGCACGCTCCTCTATTGATAACGAATGCAGGAGCCCCTTGGATAAGAGGAGCAGCTGTCTATAAAAAATTGATTCCTCTCAGCTGCCGTCACCACGGTGATGGACAGCTTAGTCTGCAGGCCTGCTCCTGCGAGGTTCTGCATGATGGTTTCGGGAGCAGGTGGGGAGGAAGCCCAGTGACCGGCGCGCCGGCTCCTCCCAGGGCGGGGGACCTCGCGGTAAAGCCAGATTGCAGGTGGCTTATTGTTGCAGCGTCCTGATCTGTCTATGGCTGAAGCTATGCCCAGGCCTCCTCGGAACGGGCCGACTTACCCATACGCTGCTGGCGCCCCCCCTGGCAATTTCTTAATTAATCCATCTTGTTGCAGCAGATCCAAAGCTCATTTCGTGACAGATCAAGAATGGCAAATATATTGGAAAAATAAGGCGAGTCCAGCAGGTTACTAGAGCGTCACTGCCGTCCAAATGTCCGAAAGTCTGTGCCCAAAGCCAGCTCGATAACACAGGTGCTATCTGGAGATACAAGCGTATCAATTATATTGGTTCAGACGCCCTGTGCTTCCTCTGAAATAAAATCACTTATAAGAACTCATGATCATTCCAGAGAAGTGCCGCAGACTACACTGTCAATTCTGCTGTAAACAGGAATATCCATCTGCCGTTGTACAGGCCAGGAACCGCAGAGCACAGAGCCCCTAAACACAGCAGGGAACTGCTGCTGTCCCCATGTTTCCATCTCAGACTCATGCATAGTCCGACTGAATGTCTCCCCTTCTGTCTATTGCAGTGTTTTACCTGCATTTTTAAAAATTGTTTTAATTGTATTTAAATGTCCCTGGCTGCGCTGCTATGACAATTTCCCTCAAAAGATGAATTCTGTCTGTCTATCTATCTGTCCATCTATCCATCCATCCATCCATCCATCCATATCACATGCCTTATTTTAGCACAGGTACAGGCACACATATTAAGATAACAGGAATATGAGGATTGAGCGAAAGCCATTCCCTGGAATGGTATCTTTAAACAAAGGAATGATACTGAGATTCTAAAACCATAAAAACAGCAAACCAGAAGTATTCAGATACAGGTCTAACACTGGGCCTTAATCACTGTCCACTTAGCGATGCCTGGAGGTAGTTTTCCCTTATTAATCATGACTAGGTGTCTTGGACAGCCCAGGATCTGAGTTACTGGAGCTTCACCTCAGCATAGACACACATCTGCCTGCATGACATTGGATTTGTCCTTTCAATGATCTGCGTCAAACTTTTTGAAGCAAATGCAAAAAAAGATTAAACAGCTGGGTTCTATGAAGGACTGATCTTTAAAAATATAAAGAAATCATATATTTGGAAAAGACAATTTGCAAGTTAGAAATCATCCGTACATCAAAATGTTTGTGGTTCAAATAATCTCTGCTTTCTTGGTTGCTATGATGTTTTACTATAAGATGCTTGCAGGGTGACACCAGTCCTTTCATGCTAACACTCTTAAGGACTATTGGAAGCATCCTGAAAGCATGAAGGACACAAACTAACCTCAACCATAACCATGCCTAATAAATAAGATGACAATACATGTTTTTATTTGCCGGTACATTGTAAGGCTTTTCTTTGCTGAGCCCATCTTACTCTCCATAGCTTGGGGGTCACTGTGCAGGGTCAGCCAGTGTAGAGCACCCCGGAACTGGGGGTTAAGGGCCTTGCTCACGGACCCATGGATATGTGACCGTTCTGCCAAAGTCAGGCTCACACCGGCAATCTTCAGATCATGGGTACAGAGACTTAACCTATTAAGTCATTCGCCTCCCCCTTATAGGAGCATGATTCCCAAACGGACGACCCGATGCAGAGCTTCAAAAGTCCAACAGCACGGTGGTGTTCCTCAAAAGTCCAACAGCACGGTGGTGTTCCTCATGAGAGCTGAGAACCACTGGGGATGTAGCGACTCAGGTAAAGAAGACAGATGTGGAAGACAGATGGACAGACGAACGGATGGATGGATGGATGGATGGATGGATTGATTGATTAGATGAGCTGTGGCTCTACCTTTTCCAACTGTCCCACCCAGTTGGGCACACAATGGTGCCAAGAACCTGTCATAGGTTTCACCCCAGAGTAAATAAGATCTCGAACACAAGCACAGATCTCGCTTGAGTACATCTGCTGGCAGAAGTCCCAAGGGGCTGAAGCCAGCAGAAGCCAATGAATAAGTCATGAACCCAACCTCCCTTCTCGTCTGATAGTCCACGAGGTTTCTCAGGACGCTTAAGTACCACTGCAGCATTTCTCCATGTTAAAATGTAATGGAAATCTAAATAACTCCCATTTTAAAAGTGTCAATAAATTTAATTTCATTTTGGGACCATGTTCCTGTATTGGTGTTTGAACAATGTCTATCAGACATTTTTTCCTTAAATGGCCTAAAAATGTACAAATCATGGGGTAACAATTTTTTTGTAGAGATTAATTTTTTAACAAAGACATTTTTAAAGTGGTTTAAATCAGCTGTAATACAATAGATTTGTTGCTTGGGAAGATCAGCCTTCTTACTTAAAGTAGTTATTCCTGCAATTCATTTAGGTTTTAATACATATTTACAATTAATAATTAATAAAATTATAATAATTAATACACCCAAGGCCAAGCTTCAGGATAACCAAAAAATGAAGGGTTCTACGCTTACGACACAACATTCTTAAAAATCGAAAACACAGATTTTGCGCCAGCATGTGACTCATCACCCCCCACGTGTGAAAGGGGGGGAAGATCTGATAATTAAGCTACTGAAATTAGCACGTGCACATTTACAGTCATGAAATTAATCAAAAACTGAGCAGATTCTTTACCAACATCACACTGAAAAGGGCTCAGGAAAATTTTTAAACTTGGCTGAAAGGAATTCATGGAAAAATGAGAATATTTGTGGACAGCACAGCAAGGGTGGCTGTCTGTGTGTAATCGGCATGTTCAACCCATGTGTTTTTTTTAATCTTCCATTCATCCAAATGTCTCTGAATTGTTTGATTTTATGAGTGTGTGTCCCTGTCGTGGACTGGCTTCCCACCTCTCCCTGGTAAAGAGCTTTGGAGATGAGGTCAGATGGAGAAATTAAATATAGTCTGAAATGGATATGGATAAATGCTTTGATTAGAAGTGACATTTGTAATCAAAAAAGATCTGGATTCTTCACGGTAAGTACTGCCCAAGTGTGCTGAAGTTTGAAAGACGCCCATCGCAGGTCCTAACTGTCCAGGTGACTGCAGGGTAAATGTGACGTGACCATTATCCTGACAAAGATGGAAGACCACAGAGGCATGGTGATTCCAGAAAGGTTATGGGACAATTGCGGGGACAATAATGACCATTTTTGCATCGAATGGCACTTAGGATTGCAAAGCTCTTCTCTCATCTAAAGACTGACACAAGGAGAAAATAAAACAGGAAAGACAAGGAAATGGGATCACAGCACTAAGAACCAGCCTTCAGACAGAAAATGAATCTTGTTCTGAAAACTGAGCCTCATTAAAATTTCATACAGTAGCTTCTTTTAACACTCACATTTGGTCTAGCCACATTAGCATGAAGCTCGCGCTCAGTTGCTCTC
This sequence comes from Mormyrus lacerda, assembly GCA_015163995.2. Classification (NCBI taxonomy): domain Eukaryota; kingdom Metazoa; phylum Chordata; class Actinopteri; order Osteoglossiformes; family Mormyridae; genus Mormyrus; species Mormyrus lacerda. The sequence goes on along the minus strand of JAABNX020000123.1, from coordinate 654,558 downwards.
ACCGAGCATGAGGTTCCCGGGATCTTGCATTTACACTCTCCTTATTACCTTTCTGAATTCCTCTCAATGCGGGATGACTGTTCATTTCTGGTGTCTCCTGGCTTGGGGGCGAGTGACAGGTTCAAAACAATTTTTGTTCCACCAGCTCGAGGAATAATGGAAGTATTGTCGGATGCTCGTTGGGGGGAAAGCACGATCTCACAGTGCCCTTTAATTGCAGATTTGCCTGTCAGACACACGGGAGCGCTTATGTCCGAAGACAACTGTACGGGCAGCTTGGATGTTTAACACAGAGAGTTCAGAAGCAACACTTACAACAGACATCAGCCATCAGACACGGGCTGCATAACAGTGGTTCCTTCATATTCCTCGTGATTTCCTTTACAGAGATTTGCATATTTTTTATTTGAGAAAGAGGGTCCACCTCTTCTACGGATATGGTAATGTAACCCCCCCACTCTGGAAATATCCAAACAGATTTCACAGAGGAGTACCCAGGTTTTCGGTGGGACTGTTTTCCAGTGACAGACGTTTGCTAATAAATGAGGAGTGTTTTCTGGAGCTGTGACAAGCAAAGGAAGGGATGCAGGCAGCCCAGCACGTTTGCCTCGCCAGGCAGCAGTGCGATTTGCAAGCGACTCTGGGCAACGCTGCCTCTCCCGACTCGCCGCTGAAGAGGAGGAGGGTGTTGTGAGCCTCTGGGTACCGCGATTGCTGCTCAGAGCCAAAGGAAGGGGCTGACAAATGCAAACTAGCAGGGTAAATGAAACTGCGGCCCTTTGTTGTGTGTAATAAATGCGGGGTACACAAAGACACACATGCGTATGTCTGAGATCCCCTTTCATTCGCTTCCACCTCTGTCTCTCTCCCAGCCTTCCAGACAAAAGCATACGGCAGACCGCTTTAATACGTGATCACCCCCGCTGACGCTAAGAACCGTGGTATCTGACAGCAACAAGCTCGTGTTATATACGACCCAAATAACACTCGGTTTTATGTATGTATAAAACATAACACGAACTTGCGTGGTGATTGCAGTTCATAAAATATAAATCTGCTAAGAGGCAAACTCCAGAGGCCAATAAAAACAAGCGTAATATGGATAAAATACACGGCTGGCATAAGACATACTTAAGGCATACATTAAATTGTATGAATCATGTTTGTAGCCAAATTATGCAAATAGCCAAATAAATGGAACTACGCAAATAATAGTCTACGAACTAAATAACACAATGATTAAGCAACTGCACATGTTAATAAGGTTGTTATAGCAGTAAGTTAATAAAAACAAAACAAATTTATTAATATTATTATCATTATTATTAGTATTATTGTACAAAATTCCCTGGGGCTAATTTGGCTAGAGTTTCGTGACCGGCACTCACGCGCATATTTTAATTAATGGTTTTAAAGGAGCAGCAAATCCATTGATTCGAGTGCGTTAAGCCTGAAAAGAAAATGTTCCCAAAAATATGAAAATGAAAGCATTTCCCCTGCTCTTTACAAAACTTGTATAGCATGCTATTTTCATGCCGGCAAAAGAGACATTGTTATATTCTAATTTTAAAAAGCATTTTACCAAATGACGAGCCAGGCTGCTAAATATACAGTGCTAGACTGCGGTTATTTTAATGCCCATCTGGGAGTCCCGGCTCTGTGCGCTAAATGATGGATAGTTAGATTACTGAAAATGAGCGTCCCTATTTGGAAGACAAAATTAAGTAATGTATCGCAGGGTTTGCGCTACTGCCATGAAAGAATGGGCTAATAACCCATCTACGGTGTACCAAGACCCATGCTGTCGTATATGGGTACAGATCCCCTTGGTCACGATATAGTAATGGATGGGTTGTTTATTTTTGCATTTCCACAATCCTGCTCCACTAACAATGACAAAAACAACGACAGCTCGAGCGTAGCCTAGCCAAAGGCTAGCTAAATATGACGATGTTTAAACAATGACGTTCCTTAGGTATGCAGCATTTTTGACGTTATGATCCAATTTATGAACGTCACACCCGGACTACCACACCGGATTTTAAGTTTCTGCATGCGGAAAAGCTGCTCTTGGAAATGTAGCCCTGTATGTGATAATGTGTAAGTATTTCAATAAATCCACAGCATTAAAAGAATAAATGAATAAAAATTAAATCAGCATCAGAAAGACTATACATATCACACCAAAACGAATTACATGAAGTTAAAACATGTTATCAGAGAAAAAACTGTGGATTTTTTTTAGGTCTTATTCCATATTAACAATAGCCCGTTTCCAAATTCATTTTGCATATTAAGCAGTGGGTAACTATAGTCCGTGCATGTCGTCTTCGCTGATTTTTGGATCAAACTTCAATCTGTTTTAAGAAGTAAATATTTTCCAGCAGCAGGGGGCGGTGTTTTACATTCTCGTAACAAGGCAAAAGCAAGACGTGATAAAGTATAATAGTTTACCCCTATTCATTAGAGCATTACATGGCATGTCACATAGTTTATATTTTAAACCAAAATATCGTTGTACCATTCGCAAATAAGTTCTTGTATGACATTCCCAACGACTAAAACTGTCCATAATCATATCCGTGACAAACCTTCGCCATGTTTTAGCCCTGTTCAGCTCCTATAAGAAGGTCAAGATACATTTTGCATACAGACTAGCAGATGAGTTGTTCTGAGGTATTATGTAGGGCGAATTCATGCACCAGTTTCTACAGCAGTGATATCACATCTACACTGCGATGCCCAACAACGCCAGGGTGGGTGAAACAGACATTACACAAGACTGCGCAAATGAAAATGAAATATTAAAAAAAAAAAAACTGTTTTTACTTATTATTACGCAAAGGGCAAAGTCAATCCGCAGGGAATTTTCAGATCAAGAGGGGTGTTACGACTTTTGGACTTTTGGGGTGACGGCAACCAGAGCTCTGGTTGTAGATCAAACCAGTATGCCTCTGAGGAACGTGGCAAAAAAGTGAGAGATAGAGGGACTGAATTTGATCCAGACCACCTAAGCAGCAACATCTTACAGGGTTTACTGTGAGCTTTGATGCTAGAGGGCAATAACACAAGCAGCCCAGATGTCGGAACAAGCAATTACACCAAGCTGTGGAGTAAGGAAACACTTTAATAGACTATTTACTAAAGGGTCTTTTTCAGCCCAAGTGAGAAGGAAAGCAGGGAAACTGCAGAATGAAGGAAAAGCCAGCAATCTACCAGGTTCAGGTGGTAGAGAGGAAGAGGAAGACCAAGGAAGATCACAGCCAAAAGCAAAGTACTGTAAAGTCATGGAGGATAACCGCGTCACTTCAACTAGAAGCCTATTCACAAGGAAACGCATTCAGGGTGTCACCAGTCTGAGGCCTAGTGCTTTCGGCGACAGGTTCACTGCAATCCTCTACAGGTTAATAGCCCAGCAGATGTGCACCTGTGTTCACTGAATGCATAGCGCGGTCATTGATTTTGTAGCTTGGTGTTCATTTAATTTAGCGGTAAAAAGGTATTTAGTGTGTGTATGCAATGGTTATAAGTTTAATACAAGTGGGAAAACAACAAACATGTCAGGTGACTTAGCATTTAGCAAATTGTGTGTAATGGTTGTGTGTATGTTAAATACAACTTCACCTACAACAAAGATGGCAGGTGACTTAACATTTAGCAAATTGTGTGTAATGGTTGTGTGTATGTTAAATACAATTTCACCTACAACAAAGATGCCAGGTGACAGAGGTATTACACACTTGTATTATGGAAAGCATTAAGTGTCGCAAGTCC
>JAABNX020000123.1:627369-641612 GCA_015163995.2 Mormyrus lacerda | reverse complement strand
TATCACCAGATCAGCACCCGAGTGAACCTCAGGTCCTCGGAAGCGGATGCTGAGGCACGGAATTAAATCGTGGCAGGTTTCGTGAGATGCACAAAAGAAATCATTCTTTAAATATCACAAAATGTTTAGCTGGATCTAGAAAAAACAATCATCAGTGGGGCTTTTATTTCTGTCCAAACAACTCAAATAACATCTTGAAATACTTCAAGGATATCTTCTGCTGACTTGCGTAAAATATCCATCTTGCATGAGATTTGCTGACATCTCATTTTTGGATTCATTTTTTTAGGGCTATTTCTTTAATAGGGAATTCTGGAGAAATAATTTAGCAAATAACGATACATTACTGAATAAAAAGATGATGCTTATCATTTTTTTGTGATTTATTTTTCAATACTGTTGAGAGGGTTCCCCTTAGGACCAATGAGGTATATCTACAGTAAGCGTGCGAATGGGCGATACCACAGATTTTCAATTCGATCGAAGGCTGGCATAGCTGGTACCGATATTTGGTGTCTATATAGGCAGCCCTGCCAGGTATTGGTTCATTTTCATATTTCCAGCTTCGTTCAGCTGCCTGGCATAAGATTTTCAATTCAAGATGAGTCTGCACACACACACACACACACACACACACACACACACACACACTTACAAGTGTGTAGCAGTTTTATTACCTTGTAAATAGTCTGTAGCATTTGCAAACTACCCCACCGCTTTTGATGCAGTCCATTTTACATTTATAACGGAATAATGTAAATTTGCCATATGATTTCTTGTACGAGCCCGAGTCCCTAAAAGCATGAGTGTCACGCCAGGTGCCAGATGTGTGTGAGTTGGCAACCCTGTAATATAAACATTTGCATTACCTGTTTAAAATAGATACATCAAATGAACCACTAGTTACATTAGAATCGATTCTCAAAATTAAAACATTCAGATCAAAATAATCAATATACCAGAATCAATCCACACATTACTAGTGATTACAGCCAATATCCCAAGTGGAGTTACACTGGTTTTTCAGGGACCTAACCAAATTGCATTAGCAAAAAACATCTACAAAAAGTCAACTGGACTTGACTGTCATTTATGAATGAGTGATTATAAATAAATCCCCTACTGCCCCACAGTCTCTTAAAACAGGAAGTCAAAGCTATGGCAGTAGAATTGTGAGATTATTGGCTTTGCCTTACCTGAACTGGAACCACAGATAGTGATATCAGTCCAAGGTGAGGACCACACAGTGAAAGCTGGGTACATGTTGTTTTCCTACACTTCTCCCGACCTGAACAGAAATATCACTGCATTTTTGAAGAGACAAGGCTTAAAGGTGACTTTTTTTGGTGGGTTAGCACACCGCTGGGTCGACAAAGCAGGATGTGGAACAGAGCTGACAGAAAAACACCTTGCAAAAATGTTGTGTCAGGTTTGCTTACAAAAAAGGAGAGTTGACCTTGAACTACCAACATATGTACCCTGAACATAATGCTGTAATTTTAATTCTGCAGTCAACCTTAAACGTTTAGCTTCAAGTTTTCCTGCATGAAGCCTCTGTACGGATTTAACTGGGTTAAACTATGAAGGACGAACGGATCGATGAGCTGAAAGCAACTCTTCCAGGACAGGGAGCTTTAAAATGTGCATCATCTTTGACACAGTCAACCAGGCCCGTCACCTGACGAGAGCAAGTGTCACGTACAAAGACGGATGACCATCCTCACTCCCCCCGACTGTCAGGAATTTCCCAAACCGCAAAATCCAAAAGTAGGACAAGCAGTGCTGCCTGTTGGAAGTTCTTCTGCTGCATTTTTTACGATGTGTTAGACATAATTCAGGAGGCACCAATGCAAATATCATGAAAGTAGATGGAGACCAGTGATACATTCATTCAGTTAAATGAGATGCTCCTCCACACACAATCATGAGTGAAGGATTCCTTCTCTTGACAGTTGCTGTAGCTTCTGATAGGTTGCCTGAGCTTGTTGTTGTTTCACGTGGCCCATGTAACACGTCATACCAACACGAAGAAAGTTACAATGTAAATACAACATAACAAGAATCGACTTCTAAAGTAGTTAAGCACAATTGTATGCTGAAATCCAGTTTTTATCTCCCATTTACCAAATGGTCCACTGATCCACTGTAACACAGTGGACATTTAATTTTGCAGCGACCAATACCTTTCATGAAATGCCAATTACCTCCCCGAAGGCAGAAAGTAAATATGAAGGAAAAAATATGCCCTCAATAAACAGATAAAAACAGACTATTTAAAATCTATTTTAGAGCTATGTACCCAGAACTTTCTATAAATATCTCTGGACACCTTACTGTCTTCCCACGGTGAACTGGGTAACCGCTTCCGACAGGCTGCCTGAAATCTTTCATGTGACATTATCGTCTCTGGTCAATCTGGTCCACGTGTTCAGCCGAGCCCAGGACACCACAATGCTTGGAGCGTTCTCAGCCTGAAACACTCCATAAGGAAGCCGTTTCGCCTCCTGATACGTCCTTTGGCAGAGTTTTTAAGCTGCACACTTAGCGGCAGTTGCAAGTTGTATGGCTAAGAATGGTCTTGTCATTCATAAGGCATAAGGGGAACCGTGACACATTGACAAGACTTAATGGATGTTACATGTAGGACATTATCAATGAATGAAGATTCTGTCGACATACCTAACCCTTAGTCTTTGAGAAGCCTTTATCTCACTTTGATAGGGCAGCTTTTTTTGCCGCAGAGAAACGCTGCATCATTTCCTGCTATTCAAAAAACGTTGTCCCTCCCTTTTTCAGTTATTAATTTGGCTAATTTTATCTGCACTTCAGCTCTATCACCAGTAGTATCTTTGGCTCGTGATACAGTTTGTCGGGTTACCCTGTAACAGCAAATTAATTAAGGATAAGTGACAAGCAGGATGTGGCTTGACTATCAGGTGACCAAAGAGTGGGAGGGCTGCCCTGCTGGCCGACGTTTGCCAATCAGCCGGGAAGCCCATTTCCAAGGCTGTTTCTGAGACAGCCTTGGGAACAGAAGCAGGTCGCAGCAGTGGGGCCTAACAATATAAACGGCTCTCACAATGTTCAAAATCAGCGTTTTATACAATGGAGTCGTGATGTGAAGCAGGAGAGAGAAAGCTCACATATGTAAGACAATTTAGCCTGGAGAAAACTCTTATGCAAATTGCTGTTAATTCTCTATAGATCTGTCTTTATTGATAAGTTCTTTTTTTTCCATTGACAATGTATGGATCCCAGACGACTTCTGTGCAGCAATTTGCCTCAGTGTCTTCACACAAAGGCCCTATTGATCGCTGGCGTATTTAGTAGAAAATGGCTTAATAGCAGTAGCAATCGAAACACTTTCTCATAACCAAAACAAAACAGCTTTGTTAAAGCGCGACTGCACGATGGCTGCGTTACGGAACCATGAATTATTATTCCAGTGCTGTGAGCTGACCTGAAATACTCCTAAAATATGACGCCACGTCATCACTTGGCCACACGACAACCAGATAAATAACAGTAGTTCATTTGATGACATTTATAGCATTAATGCAAATGATGTCTTCTACGGGGTGGGAACATATTTGTTTCAGATGGGGTGTGTGGATTGACTGCTGGCTCATGCTCAGTGGTTCTCAATCCTGTTGGTGGCACCCCCCATGCCAGAATGTTTTCATTCCAACCCTACCTTAATCAGGGTTATATAGTCCTTAACAGGCTAATAATGATTGCAGCAAGTTGAAAGCAGTGTGGGTTGGAATGAAAACATTCTGGCGGGGGGGGAGGGGGGTGTTGCTGTTGCCCCTCAGCTCTTTAGCTCGAGTTGCTCCGGTGAATGTTGAGCTGCATTAAAAGGCTAATGGGTGTAATGGAATGGAAGAGAAAGCGCGGGGGCACTTTAGCGTTTGAGATTTCCCAAACAATTCCGGTGGTCGGCGGCGGTCAGGGTGCGCCCTTGAGCCCACTGAAAGGCCGGCATCGCTTTTCCGTTTGACGTCCCAGGGGAGGTGCTGGGTGCCGATGGGCTTGCATTTGAGGCACCACCGTCCCGCTGCCAAGTCGTGCGGAAGCGGAGGCCGGCGGGAGACCGCCGTGGATGACCTTCCACTCTCCGAACTGAGAGTAAATGCCTCAGCTGCTTATAAGTCCTATTAAAACACACATTGGGCTAATTTGGGCAAAGCTTTGGGGAAAGGAGATGTGCAATTACCACCCAAACGTGTTTTTCTCCAACTTACATCCAAGCCTATGCCACAGATACAATGCTGCTACACAAAAGTCAGTCTACTTGCATGTGCCGTATATAAACTACTGTTTAAAGAATTTGTTATGTTTCAGTTTTCTTGTTCTCACTTATTTATACAAAAAAGCGCCACTGGGTGATAAACATTCACTAGCCAACAAGTACAGAAGTAACAAAGACACAAAAGTTGGTTAAATTGTAGTGAATCAGATCTCAAAATGAGTTGTGCTTTTTCCACAAATGCTGATTTGCTCTCCCGTAAACATTGTTCCCCGTAAGTATCTGCACATTCTACCGATATGAGAGCTTCCTGGTTGGTGAGGCCCATGAATAACAACCCGGGTGTCCCTTATCCTGCAGTGAAGTGAGACTTTCTCTGGCTCACAAGTCCAGCTTAGCGGAACAAACTGGAATTGTGGTCTGCGGGAAACTTCTCACCAGCAAGAATGAGAGATGGAGGATAAGAACGTGAAGATCATGAGGGTGTCTCTCTGGTCACTGGTTCTCTGCAGTCTGTCAAAGACAGGAGAAAAATTACTTTTCTTGAAGATAGATCACAGGGCATTATCAAAGACATTGCTGATCAAGAGGTCTAGAAAAACCTGATATTTTCAGTTAAAAGATCCAGCCACATGACCTTTGCCTTTACTTTGTTTTGTCAGTCCTTCAGCGGGGTTTAACGTTCACGAAAACACAGTAGATGTTTCTTTTGAGAAAATATTCAAGTTTCAAAAGTCAACTGGAAAACAGATACAAGCTTGACACTTGTTTCTCCAATTTAATCTAAACTGATGACCTCATCTTCGTCACTGACATATGTTCTAAGTTGAGAGACACGCACAGCGTATCTGTCAAAGTGCTTCTTTATGTGCTCCACAAAAACCAGGGCATTATAAAACATTACGGGCTCTTTGTTGCAACTTTATCGCCCTCATATCTCTCACTATCGTCATTGTTAAGGGCAGGTCAAGCCGACTGTTTTGCTGACATAATCCCACAATATAATTGAATGAGTGCTTCTTGCAGATAAAAGGTAAAAATATTATCGGAGAGAAGCCTGCAATGATTTATTGTGAAGGAGTCACTCTCGTTTAACCTGAGAAGGCATGTGTCCCCTCAGATTTTTCCTGATCTAGTGCAGAAAAGTAGACATTTAAGTTAATTGCCAATTAGTTTGGATCGCTTGTTCTTTCCAGTATTGATTTTTTTTTCTGGCAGTTAAAAGAAAGGGCACTGGTACAGCACCAAGTCTAGCAAGCAGTGACGGGCAGTGCGATAAATATCGGTCTTGCCCCGATTCCCTACGAATGGCTAGATGCCCTTAAAATGAAAGGTTGCGGCGACTCATACTTTCATCTATCGGAAGGCCGGAGTCATGCCGGTGTGCAGGACGGCAGAGAACGGAGTCATTTTCTGACAGCTTCTCATTCTGTGACATGAATCTAGGCTGAGCAGCAGACCGAAATGACAATGTTATGTTACCCTTTTTCATCGACGGGCACCATGCCCAGCGAGTTAAATAATTCAGGCTTCAGTTTGTGCATAGCTAACTCAGCTAAGCTAATAACCATCTAAAAAAATGCCATTACGGTGTGTATTTGTAACAGACGTTTAACTGTTAAATAATAGGAAATGAGATGCAACGAGCAGTTATTATAGCTGGCCGTGGAAATTACTTGGTCCATGAAGCCTCCTGCTAATTTCAGAGCTTATTAATGAAGGTCCAAGGTTCGATTACAGAGGCAGATTTATTCTGCGCTCCAGAGGCCTGTTGTCTTTAATGTCAGTGACCATTTAAATGAAGAAATTTAAAAACCATTCAAGTGAAATACATCAACACTTGTTCTAGTGAGTTGCACAACGAAACCTTTATGTTGGTGCCAGGACTAAAGAAGGCACTTAGTACGTGTAACACACGAGACGAATGAAGAGCTCTTACAGTACCTATAATGCAACATCCATTCATCCATCCATCCATCCAAAGGTGTTTCTCGATTCCAAGAATGCAAAGAATGTACTGGTGTACTTGGGAAGAGCGATCCCAGTTAAACTTGGGATGCAATGAATCGTGGGATTGCTTTAGCTGGCAGGGATGCAACTGATGTATACTTGATATCTGAAGTGCGGCAAGAGTGGCATCTGAGAATTTTTATCATTATCTGCGTTTTCTGAATTATCTGTCTGAGTATTTGATCTGTATTTCGGCAATGGAAGGTGACATCAAACGGGTAAAGAACAAAAAAATGGCCAAGTGCCCCTAGTCGGCGTTGCTGAAGGGCATCAAGCCAACCCTAAGCAGCACAGGCATGGGATGCCAGTCCATCACTGGGCACATACAGACACACTCAATGGGCAATTTAGAGATACCAATTACCCAAACAGCGTGTCTTTGGAGGGAACCCACACGTCACGGGGAGAACATGCAAACGCCACACATGCACAGTGGAGGTGGAATCCAAACCCCCCCAACCTCTCATAAATACACCCACCTTGGGATGATTACACAACAGATTTCACTCTGGGGGAAGTTTAATTAAATTTACCTGCATGATTGGGGGGCGGGCATAAGATCACAAAACCATGCAGGAAAAACAATGGTGGTTTTCACATTTCACATGCAAGAGTTGCCATGGGAATAAGATTTCTGAAGGGGATAAACTGCCAAGTAAATAAGCAAAGCGAGCATATGACTACAGACTGAACACAGACAAGGCGAATTGACCATGAATAAATCGCATGCAAAACTATCTAGTCAACCAGACTACAAATGATGCAGCTTAATATTAAGTCAATGAACAAAACCCACATCCAACTCAGAGACTGAATGACAGTGGGGAAAAATTGGGAAAAGGCAGCAATATTTAGCAAAAAATGTTTAATCTCTTCTTGATGTGTGTTTATTTACATGTAATAAATCAGCAAAATAGGAAATAGCAGAATATTTACACAATGAGTGTTTCGCAGCCAACTCGTCACATTCGCATCAAGTCTGAAACTCTTACAAATGCATCAGAATTACTATAGTAATAAAATTGCTTGGATGTCTTAAACATGTTGAACTGACCCCTCCTCCACCCCGCACTCTTTTTCTCCCTATGTATAAATGACAGCTTCTCATTTTGGCATAACAACAAAACAAAACAAAACAAAACAAAACAGGGGCAAGGCTGGGGAAGCCTACAACAAGACTGGATGTTGGCAATTCTGGAAAGATCTATGGGTGGCCATGAGTCTGTGGTCTTCAGGAAGAGAACATGGCAGGGGGTGGATTTAAATGGAGGAGGGGGGGCGGGAGCTGGCAAGGCACAGTGTGCAAAGCGAAAGCTCTTGGTAGTGAGGGGATGAGAACATCTGGCCATTGTTTTTCCATCAGTCATCAGTGTCAGAGCTGACACGGACAACTCCCCCCATCTGAGTGGGGGAATGTTGCACCATTTCAAAGAAATGAGCTGTACAGTTAAATTACCGTCTACCTCTATACAAGCGGCAAAACACAAGGCTGAAGGGATGGTCAGAAGCATATATATCCAATGAGCCACTAGTTCTACACACTTTAGAGCAGTCATGCAAACAACTACACAGGCCTTCCCTCACCTTACCCCGGCAGCCCAAACAGACAAGGCTTACTGTAGTTCCGCCCCTAGATAACCTACACAGAACAGCAAAAACAACAACATTCAAGCAAGAAAAGGGTAAAGATTCCAATCCTGAGACTATGGAAGTCAACTAACCAAAATTCAAATCCTGACCAGCGCAGCCACAGGGTGGGGCCACGCCAAGAGGTCCGCCCAGTAGAGCTGTTGTACAGAAGTGAGGTCTACATTCACCGGTAGCATCCGTGGAGGTGGTCTTAAGCAGTCTGCTGGAAGATGACACGGAAGGAGTCTTGATGTGTGGCTGCCAGACACCATCAAGGCCAGCAGCACAAAGCTCCAGTCTGGCAAGGCTCTGGTTCAGAGCCGACCCTGTGGAGTTTCTTTGTCCGGGGGGGGATTTTAACCAAGTTTTAGGAAATAAAGACCATCCTGAGGGATCTAAAAGCAAATAACCCTGTGGCACCTGGCAATGCTGCCGCTCAGTCCGGTTTATCCCCATTGTAAGTGTCCGTGAAAAACAAGCATGAAGCTCACGTTGCTCGATTTTTTTTCCCCCAAAGGAAACACGCCAAAATACAATTGTGGAGTTCATTATTCCTGTCATGGAGACCTGCCATTAAATATACACACATGGGAGTAGAGAACTGCCTGATGAATACAATGATCAGAACTTAAGGACTCATCATCAGTCGGACGCTGGCAAAGAAAGTGAGATCTAGAGAAAAGACTCTTCAAAACACAAACATTGAGAATATTCAGAATTTTTCATCAAGATGCAAATAGCAAGTACTGAAAATAGAGGCAGATAAAATATAGAAATGTTTTTGTTATGAGGGGAAAAGTTAGATCTTACAACTTTTGTTTTGCCCTAAATTTTAACAAGAGAACAGAAACTTTAAGATGACTGTCACATCTCTTACGAGGAGGAGTAGGGGATCAAACCCTCTTTGATCCAGTCTAAACCAGATATACTGTATTGCATTTTTCAAATTTCCAAACCTGTAATACTCTCGAAGGATTTGGTAAAAAGAAGACTAAGATGTTTTCATCTGTTTTTGAGGAAGCAGGCAGACAGTGATAAAAAAAAAAAAAAAAACACTTTAACAGCAGTTTAACAAATCAGGTAAATGGAAATGGAAATCCTTAATCCACTTAGTGATGTAGTAATTTACTGCCACAAATACAAACATGTTATTTGAATGCCTTAATATTATGTCAAAAGCTTATGTCTTAAAAAGAGGTAAACAAACAAAAGGGGTCATATGTTTATCTATGGACTAGACAACCTAACCAGTAAACGAAAAGCAACAAAAACAAACTAGCTACATTTCACTGCGCTCCACTTCAGGATGGAAACATCTACAACCCCATAAAATGTATGGTGGGGGGGGGGGATGGGGGGGAGGAGGTGAAGTATCTAGGGTTAGAGCACAAGTTAAAAAAAGGTAAAGAACAAACAGACTAAGAAGCATGGAAAGCTTCTGCAGCTTACAGTTGTTCATAACAATTTAGCATTTGCCTGCAACTCCTTAGGATTGTTTGGCCTGAATTGTGAACCTCCACTGCTGACATCTGCATTAAAAAGCTAAAATAAAAGAAATAATAAATAATTTTAAAAGAAGGAAAAAAAACAGAGAAAAGGGCTGTGGGCGGCAAAAAGAACGACGGCTCTTTGTTCAAGCCGGCATCCGCTGACCCGGCTGACCTCATTACAGAGTTCCATAAAGAGGAGGACAAAAATCACACTAAGCGCCATTTAATTCCACTAGCGAGGCTTAGCCAAGGAGATAAGGGGTACAGAAAGAGAAAGGCGAACTCAATTCCACATACAGCATTTTCAGAGGTGGGAATCTCGATGTGCATTATGAAGTTAAAAGCTACCTCACTCCCAGAATGAAGGGATTTACCAGAGAGGTTAGGGGTGTCAAATTATGCAGTGGTGTTCATCCTAGATTAAAAGAAAAAAAAAAAAGAATAAAACACTGGTCGGACACCAGGGTTTTGGGGAGTGGGCACTAATGCGATTTTCTTCAAGTAACGCAACATTCTTCATGTGACACCAGCGCAGACCGCAATCTTCAGAAGATGTAAACAAACACAGGTCTCTGAGACGGACAACAGCTGGGAGGTGGCCCAATCGTTATCCAGGCTCCAACTGAAGTGAACCCGCTCATAACTAGGCTGAACGCAGATTTTTCTCAGGTTAAAACCAACAAAGTCATTTCTACTTTTGTACAGACCCCACATCATCATAATTTGTCCATCCAGTCTTCAATGCTTTTGTTCCTTCCCATTCTGTTGTATTTTTTTTTTGACTGATTTCATCCTTCCAGTCCTTAAGCATGGTCATATTTAAATTAAAGTACATTTTATTTTACAAAATGCTTTTGCACTAAACAACATTCAAATAAATCATGGCACAGGACAAGTTTTCGTTCGTTTCTCCTCGTTTTGCTCGGAAATATCAAAACTGTTTTCAGTGATGTCCGTTGTTCCGATAAAATGGGCCAAATGATTTTTTTCCCCCCACTTGTCTCTTTAAAAATGTAAATGTATCCATACATCTATAATTTTATTTCCTGTAAATTGTGCAAATTCAGCAGTAACACACTTGGCAGGAGACCGGAGGAGTGGGCAGTTGTGTAAAGTTATTGAGGGGGAAAAACACACACACACACACACACAAAAGTTTACGAATAAAATAATCCCAGAAGACAGATGTCCAGTTCAAGGTCTGTCACATGGTGTCATGTGGTCCACAAGGTCTTCTCCAAAAGAACATTTCCCTAAACCTACACCACTTTTCGTTCCTCCTTCATGGCTCAAAGACCAACACAGCTTATTCCAGTTCTGTCTGTGTAGGACATGATTTAATACACAGACAAACACGGGGAGGGGGAATTGAAAATAAAACCACAATAACAACAAGCGAACACGTTCCATGATGTGACTCTTGCATGAACCGAGACCGACCCCCCCCCCCCCCCGGGGCCCAGCTCCACGGGTTCTCCGGTGCACTGCTTCTGTCCTCGCAGTCCCAAAGTCTGTCGGGTTTCAGAACCACGCCGTTAATGGTCCTCAGCTGGCCAGCGCCATGGTGTCGATGACCTGCTCCAGCCTGCTGCGTAGCCTCTGCCTCCGGGCCTGCTCATCCTTCTCCAGCGCTGACAGGATCTGCGTGGGGGCGAAAGAGCGGGGCGGTGATGGCGCAGCTTCAGGAAAGACGGTGTGATGATGGTGTAAATGCAAACTCCGGCGTCGAGATCATGCCGCTGACTTCAGCCACAGGACAGAAATTTAAATTCAAGCGTTTAAATTAGCGCGAGCTAGCGCGAGCTTCGGAAAGCCATCTACGATTGTACCGTTATTCCTTTCAAGCTCATAACACGTGGTTCCCTTCACGTTCCATCCTGGGAAACAATGTAACGGAACAGGCGGGATGCCAGGCCACGCCCACCTAGGTAAATATGCATAACAAGGGAGACACTCTGCTAAGTGGAGGCAGCTGGGGTGCATTAAGTAGCGGCTGGACGGTATTCAAAGAGCACGCGGCACTGTGTAACACTCTGCAGCGATCACTAATTGTGGGCCATTTTTCCAGCCTCCCTCCCCCCCACAGTGCTTTGGAACAAAGATGGAAGCCAACCGGGAACGTTAAAACAGCAGCTCATCGCTATTTCTACGTCGGCTCGAATGCTAAAAGTGTTTCGCCGTTGTCAGCGAGTCGCTGGGGAGTCTGCTCCCCGCTGCGTCCATTGCGGGGGCCGAACGGAAGGCTCTGGCCCCCACTCTGAGCCGCTGGCTTGTTTTCACAGGCGGCATCATGGGAACTCGCTCAAAGTGCAGGATAAATAGACTTTACAGGCGTACTCAGTTAGAGTCCAATTTATTTCACGGTAGCTACATCTAGCTATTTCTAGCTACATAAGCGACATGCATCGCTCTATGACGCACAAAAACACACCCTTCGCGTCGATATCCAAGCCTTTGGGCACAACGGTGTCAAACAACTATGATAAAGCTGCACACGCCAACTACTTTATTCCAAGGCAACGAACAGACGGGGTCTTATTTCTCGATTTAAAAGCTGAGCGAAACCTGAGGGCGGTGAAGGTGGCCGGCTCACCTCGTCCTTGTACTTGACGATGTAGGAGTAGATCTCGTGCAGGGCGCTCATGCTGTTGAACTGGCTGAGGTGGAGGCGGGACTGCTCTGCCAGGTACGCGCTCATGTCCTGGTCGCTGATCGCCGGCATCCGCGAGATGTCAGAGTAGTACCTGTGCGAGGGCGGACAGGGAGGGGACCACGCTGGTCAACCAATGGAGCTCAGAGAAACGCGCCGTTGAGACTAATGAGGATTCACAATTCAGTTTGGGTTTTGAACCCATGCTGGTCAAAGACTTGTACACTGCATCCAATTAATTAGTTTCTTTATTTAGCAGATCCTTTTATCCAAAGCAAAATACAATTGAAAGCAGGGCAAACCAGTCTGAGGGGCAACTGGGGGTTCATAGCTTCGCTTAAGGGCCCAGTGGAGAAATCCCTCTGCTGACTCTGGGATTTGAACCGACAGCCTCCTGATCACAGGCACAGTGTCCTAACCCACTGAGCCACACACTGCCCCCGACTAAATTCAACCAAGCCAGCTGAATTTTAAAAGAGGTTTGGCCTCCTAATTAATGTGGGGAACAGCTGTGGGGGGGTGGTGTTTGGCAGGGGTTCCAATACCTTTCCACCCAGTTCTTGTAGTTGGGGATGTCTTTCGCGTAGAGCAGCTTGTTGGAGGGCGAGTCCTTGCCCAGCTTGTGCTCAGAGGTGGAGCAGGAGTCCATGAAGGTCTGGGCCACCACGGAGAGACATGCGTCCGTGATGCTGTTCTTGTGGATGTCGAAGACGAACTGCGGATTCTTGATCACGTTCACCCAGAAACGCAGCGGCAGGCTGATTGGTGCCATAAGATGGGTGCAAAAACAGAAAATGCCCATTCAAAATACAGATGGGGGGGCGGGGGGGGGTTGGGGGTGGAAGAGCAGTCATAATGCAGCAGAGCGAGGTCACGCCTAAGTGGGCTGCTCTGTAGGTCTCTAATCAAGCCCATTCTTCAGCAAAAGTAGCGGAGAATAAGAGCTAACAGAACCCCAGGAGGAGAACCAAGCACCACAGCGTTAATGGGGAGGATCCAGTTAAAGCGGGATACGTACAGGGCACATTAAAGAAACAGCCTGACACAAGCGCACCTGCCTGCTATTAATATCAGTATTAAAACATAATTATACTGCAATTAATGGTAAGCTCATGTGAAATGCATGTCGCATTATATGAAAACCAAAGCAGGGGAAAATGCAGTAATAGAATGTTAAATGTTAGCCTCTCACAGAGGATTGGGGGAACATGTAGGCAGCACAAGGAAGCAGGGAGAGGGTTGTGCCAAGCTGAAGGCACCACAGAGCTCCAGCAGCCAGATGGGACACGCTTTGCCCTCTTCCCTGTTTAGAGTTACATCCCACTGGCTGGCAGACTCACCAGTTACTCTTCCAGGTGTGGCGCACGTCGGGGTCCGAGATCTGGTGCTTGTCTGCCTGCTCGTCCAGGAAGTCGAACATGTACTTGATGGCGAGTGGCAGTGCGCTGCCGCGGTGAGCCGTGCTGAAGATAGTCTCAAACAGGTCGTCCACGAACTTCTGCAGTGTGCCCTGGGGGCAGAAGGTGAACTGGTGACTAAACACGGCCGCTGGGCGTCTAAGGTCTGATTCCCCATGGCGAGCTGAAGCTGTGACAGTCACTTGGTTTGGTACGTCTTCCCTCTCGGACTGATCTTCATTTGTGTCCTCTTGACCAACAGTGACAGTGACACTAGGTCATCCTACAGTTGGCTGCTGCCTGGCGATGACCAGATGACGAGGCTTCATAAAAGCTCACAGAGACGCAGAACGGCTGATGTCTAATGGCCAAAAAGGCTCTGAAGGCACCACCACAAAGAGCTGAGGGGTAGGAACCAGAGGAACATGTACCCCTTAATTAATTTGGCTTCATTTATCTCTCCCCCCAAGAAAATAGGCCTTCATATTTAAATTATTAAGTTGCCGCCCCCCCAATATCAAACGCTCTCCTATGACCTTTCCTGGAGTGACTTAACCTCCACGTTGACATCTGCCAACGTTTGTTAGCGTCACAGAACGGACTCGTTAACAGTGTAATTGTTGTCGATCAGGGTTTGCATGCCCATTTTCTGTACTTCCCCTAACACCTGACTTGTTGAGTAAGTGCAACTCAACGCCACTAACCTTCCCTGTCACCTGGAATGCGGCTGGATCCTGTCTACCTATCCGAGAGCAGCAAAGATGGCGTTTTTAGAACTGAACCCATAAACGCTAGCTACGCCTTGGCGGGCATAAGCC
>JAABNX020000123.1:599936-616054 GCA_015163995.2 Mormyrus lacerda | reverse complement strand
AGCGGGGAACAAGCTCAGCTGGGCGTGGGGGGGTGGGGGACGTGGTGCCAAGCCCCCAGGCACGGGCTTGACACGCCCCCCCCGCCCCCCGCCGTTCAGCCATATGTAGGTCAGTTTGTTACGGCAGTGCAAACAGCTGTGCCCTTCCCTCACGGTCGCACCGCAGAATAAGAACAGACGGCATGGGAACGGGAAGTGGGGGCTATTTTTAAATATGGCTGACGGAGGAATAAAAATGACTGAAGACTGAAGGGGGTCTTTACATCACCTTCAGATCCCCCCCCAACCCGGCCACTGACCAACAGGGGGCTCAGAAGTCCCTTGTAATATTACCGAAATCCTGCAAAACCTGGGTTTTGGTTGCGGGAGGGGGGATCACTGGGCATAGACTGCACCCGACACAGTGCTAGGATCTCCTGGGAGTCTCCAAACAAGCAGGCGTGTGCAAACGAAATAATTGGAAATAAAAGTATGTGTGTTGCGACCTTGCTGTGAGGGCGTGCGATGGGAAGGACACGCGCCAGCGCCCCTTACCCCCCTTACGCACCGTGACTTTGTGCTGCCCCGTCAGGTTGGGCCACTCGCACAGCAGCTGCGTCTCCGACAGCGTCAACACGCAGGGCGTCTCGCCGATTAGCACCGTGTAGTTCAGCTTCGAGTTCCCTGGTGCTGATGGAATCAGGTTCCGGCCCTTTAAGACAGAACAACCCCCCCCATCCCGACTCATTAGAGCTTCTCAAAATGCAAAAAAGGGAGAGAAAAAAAATGGCACCACCATAGACTACAAATAAAGACCTTTCCTGTTAGCACCCTTTGCCTGTTAAGAATCTATTTAAACAGGACAATCCGTCTGCTGATAATCTGGGCCGTGAAACATCGATTAAGGCGAACTGTGACTCTGTTTTTCAAGGAACGTTAACAAGGACAATGCAAATGAACGACGGACGGCTTCTGCGACAGGAGGGCCGCCGAAGCTGCCCCAACGCGTGACAGCGTCTCCCAACAACACACCAGCAGGGGAATGGAGAGCAAACGTCAACATGTCTGCATTATCCACTTAACAGCTTTTTTTTTTGTCTCCCGAAGAGCTCAGGTCTGGAACCCATTGAGTGCTGAGCTCTTTTGGCATCAATATGTTGAGGAACCAGGGGAATCAATTACATGGGTGAATAACCATTAAAACGTACATCTTAATTTCAAGTGGGTTACAATTTACATTACCCAAGAGATTCTACTATGGAAAAATAATTGGATAAAAAATGTGATGCACACCTAATGTAGCCCTGATTATTTTATGGAATTTCCCCTTTTTCTTTGTATTATTTCTCACTAATGCAGTGAGTTTGCTGGCAGAGAAATTTGAAAAAAGAAAAAAAAAGGTTTCATTACTGGCTTCTCATTTTAACTAAGAAATAATGAGTCATATGCCCCCCCCTCCATTTTTTTTTAATTTGCTCATAGAAATAAAAGGCTTCTTTTTTCATAAAATAGAGCATGGTGGTTTTAAGTACAGCTTTGAAGTTCAAAGAGCAGAAGAATGCAGAATTCATAAGAAATATTAGATGCTGCAAGAGACTCAAAAATGGATCCATTAAAAATAAAAATGCAGTGCTAAACATGTTGGAATTTTAATTGACACAGAAGGGAAGTTCACATTCGGAGTTGTGTGGGGAATATGTAAGAGCAGCTGTGTACAGAGAACTACTGACACTAATACAGAACAGGCATGGCGGCCAAAACCAGGCCGCTGTCTCTCTTTGAGAGGGACTAGGGAATGTTGGGTATGTCAGCCATATTGAAAATTTCACTGCTTTACAAACAATAGCAGAGATACAAAACCAACTCATTATTCTTTTTGTTGGCGACACACAAGGGGATTGTGACTCTTTGCTCATTTCCAATACAGTTTGCCCAGCTATTGTGTCCAATCATCCCACTGCTAGTAGTATTTAGCAAATGATACAATTAGCATCGACACCAGGGCTGAGAAATGGAAAGGCCTTTTCACAGCTTCGTCCCTAAAGAGTGTGTGTATCGGGGCTTCTTCCAGCATCTCAAAACATCATTGTTTAAAGCCAATTGGTCAAATGGACCTCACATGGTGTCATGTCCACCCAGAACCAGCCTGAGGGATACAAAACAATAGATCAAGCCGCCCATCAAGACTACTTATTAATGACTTCAGAAAATACAATACTTTACACTTCTTATCACAAAAGTGAATGGTCATTGTAATAATTATAAATATTAAATATGTATCACTTGTGATGAAGCTGTATGAATAAGCAAGATGGATGGATCTCTCTGATTGGTGCTGTGATGTTGACGGGGGCGGTGTTATGTAACCAGTGCACCGATCTGAATGGTTAGTTCTATTCCTAGTTGTACCTTCAGGATTAGCGGGGAGCTGGGTTTCAGCTCCAGGACCCCAGTTGGGCTCAAGGGCTCAAAGATGGGGTCTGGGTAGTAGTTGAACGTCTCGTTGACCACCAGCACGGACTGCACATTGTCCATGATGAAGCCGATCTCGTCCGGCCCGGTTCCCAGCTCCGAGATGCTCATCTCTGAGTCTGCCACCGATGGGGCCAGGCACACCATCATCGTGTTGTTATAGACCGTGCAGTTCTGTGCGAGGAAGGGAAGTAGGCACCACAGACTGAGCAAAGTTTTGCATGCTGTAGATAACAGTAATTTAAGCGACAGTCTAACTGCTCCATGTGGCTGAAGCCTGGCTTGAAGAAATCTGTTTCTGAATGAGTTTGTGGTTTACAGAAAATGTTTGATTCCTTAAGTGATATGTCACTACCATATTATGATTCAGTTATGACTCAAAATACAAAAGCACATTTTCCAGTAGAAAACAGCAGTTCTTTCAGCTTCCTCTGGCTCTTTGATTAGGTGAGCCCAGCAGTGTCAAGTAGGAACAGATCCATCAGTTTCAAGGGCAGCTGACATTTCAGAGTTTAAACAGCCAGGATCTTCAGAGGCCACAAGCTGTTTCATTAACAGATCGCCTGCTATCATGGGTCATGTCGTGTGCAGGTAGGTGTCTGGGTTCATACTCACATGGACCGACTTGGCAGAACCGTGCTTTGCCTGCATCTTGGGCTCCTTGATCGTGGCCAGATTGGTGCCGCTGATGGTCAACGGTGTTCCGCCACTGAGACGACAAACGGCAGAGGAGTCAGTCAACAGACCGCGACGGTTCCCTCAAACCATTAATCGACTGCAAGGTTTCCCAGATGCTGCCTACTGAGGGAACAAAGAAAGCAGAGATACGCGCAGAGGAAGGCACCCTGGATACAGTCAGCTGAAAGACACTCAACCTCCCCCCCGCTGCCTTGCCGTGTCTCGCCGCACGTATGTGCAACTTTGCAGTTTTTGGACGCATTTCATTTCACGGGTTCCGCAAGTCTTCTAATGTTATTTATGCTGAGTTTCAAGCCTTCGGCCCTCTGCCCGGAATCCATGCTGGGTAAAATAAAAATAATAATAAAAAAACAGCACCGAATAATGAACAGGATTTCCAAAATAGATTTTCCTTCCCTTCAAATCTGCGACAACTACATCTGTGGATCGCATCTCCTGCATCAATACAAACCTTTCTGAGGGAGTGTCGGGGTGGGTCTTATTTATAGCATTGTCAAGGGCAATGGTGAGTAGCATTGGCCTATGTGAACCAAATGAAGTCCTCAGACCACTTCAAAACCTATAACTTTAGAAGGCAGGACACATGCGAATGCCTGAAGTCATCAATTTAACTGACAGACCATCACCCTTGAGGCCTAAACATAGAAAATGAACGTATCAATAAACACCAATTTCATCACAGTAGATGCTAAACCTGCAGAGGTCACCGTATATGTGCTGGGCAACTGTGCCCGTTAAATCCGGGAAATCTGAACCAGAGGGAATCACGGTGACATTTTGAAGGAGACACGGGGGTTGAATCCTCTCTCTCTCTTGTAAGATGAAGTCAGGACATGGCCATTCCAGACACCAGCCAACTTAATGACGGCAAGTCACTGCGACAAAACGCAGAGAACTGGGTTGTCTCGTTGTTAAATCTAAAAATGTAACCATACTGTCAATTCCTGCCACTCTGTAATCTGAGTGCCTGTGGGCAAAATCCAAAATCTTCAAAAAATCTCAGCACAAGCAAACAGAGTTGTGTGTAACTTGTAGCCCGAAGGCCTGAACATTTGTCTTGACTGCTGGGGCAGCATAAACAGGGCAAACGTGTTGCTGGGAATAACTGTCCAAAATTTTCAGGTCACATTGTTTTGTATTTTTGTTTTTTTTTTTTCTCTCTCCCTCTCTCTCTTCTGGGGAACACGTGACCTTTGATGGTGAGAGATATGTGATCTTGGCTCTGGGCCACCGTTCGGCTCTGCCAGCACCCAGTAATTAACAAAAGCTTCAGCTGTGGAGGAATTATGGTTCTTGAGCAGGACCCTTGGAGACCTGAAGCCGCGCCAATGGAGATCCAGGGATTTGGAGTCTGCAGGCAGCCAGATGGAGGCCGATATTTAAGCCGAGGTGACGAGCATGTTCGGGGAACGACCGTCCGTCCGTGTTCCGTTAATAGGCTGCTCAGCCCAACTCAACTCTGGCACCGATTGGCACGAAGAAGTGATCGGAGGGATGCCGAAAAATAAACCGTGCAACCATCCCTCAGCTCTGGACACAGAGAATCAGGAAAATGTACCTCCTTGTCCCATCATGCCGGGGAAATACCTCGCTGTAGCTGACAACGTGCATGCTAAACAGCAGCAAGCCTACAGGGAGCAGGGAGAAGAGAAGATCTGAGGAGGACAAAGGAGACGGGCCACTTGATGGTACCGTTTGTCGGTGGGTATCTTCCTTCTGGGGAAAGCAGGTTAAAAGCATCTCATTGTGACACTTAAGAGGGAGCGCTGCCATTGTTGGCCTTTCCCACCCCCACAGATATTTCCAACAACTGGCTCTCTCTGATCTTTCAAGGATCCCTTGTATCTTTTTGGTTTGCTGTCCCAGTGGCACTAAAGGGACAAAACGATTGACATGCTGGTTCGGGAACTAGACCTGTTGTCAAATGAGGTCCCATTTAAGCACGACGACAGCCGCCGCAGAACCCCGAAGCTAATGGTTTTCACAAGGCGCCGAAAGATCTCATGTTCCTCACACTAGTGCTCAAAAGGAGTCCCCTCACACCCCCCCCCCCTCAATTCACACCCCATGGACTCCCAGCTAAGTGCCCGTTTTCACGCCATGTGCCGGTTGGGTCGCTTAGCTCCCCGCAGCAAGGCCCATGCCCACCCGGAACACCGGCTTCCCGCTTCCAGGATCGACAACCCCGAAGAAGGACCCAAGAGGAACTCCAGGTATTCAAGAGAAGATACACCTCAGAACATTGATGCAGATGGAAGAGAGAGGTCAAGCAGTGGGATTTAACACTGGAGCAAACAAGACAATGTTAAAGTCATTTTTGTATAAGATGTAGGGTTCCTTTGGGGATCTGAAGTAAACACAACCATATTACTGCAACTCTGAGCTGTGCCACTCGTGGGAAACAATTCACAGCCTAAATATTAACATTTCACATTACATTTATTTTATTTAGCAGGCACTTTTTTCCAAAGTGAGGCAAATAGCACGTTACATACAGTATGTGCTGTCAAGGAGTTGAGGAGGCAAAAGCACAGCAAGGCGGAGTTTCCAGTGAATGCCCAGTTACGAGCGTAAGCAGTATTGGAGCAACAGCTACATCTTCCAAAGCAAAGCAGGAACCTAATAAGACTACTATTCGTATAAGCATAAAATGCAACATTAAGAGCATTCAGAGAATATGGAGTGGTGTGGGCTAGCAGAGGAATTCCTGGAACAGGTGGGTCTTGAGGCCTTTAAGGGAGAGAGTAATTCTGATGGCCGATGTGGTTTGGCAGCATCAGGGAACCTGCACATGAGACATGCTAGACCATATTACCTAGCAATGCTCCAGTCAGGGTCGATTCTGAGAATGGTCGGGTCCTCGGTGTAGTTGAATTTGACCTCTGGGTTCCGCAGTTCGGCCCAGTTGATGTCCACCATGACGGGAGCGGCACCAGGACTCTGGCCAGCTGGAGTCACGCACACTATTTCCTTGGCTCTCCTCCTAAACCACAAAACGACATGTCAGCTGCCGGGAAACATTGAATGGATGAAAACGGGGGTCTGGTGAGACAGGTGGGTGCTAGGGCTGTCCGAGAAGACCTCACATCCACCGGCATTTTTACAATCATTCTGCCCCCCCCAAGCCAGCCGTGGTCCTGTGACCAGTCCTGGACTCCCTATGTCAGGCTTCTCCATCCTACTGACCCCACTGGCTCCTCCCAGGCAACATCACCCTGGACCACAAACCCTGCCACTCATAAACCAACCATTTCAAGCTCAATCCACAAAGTCACATGGCTCTGTTTGCTAACCTCATTGGAGCAGTTCTGTATTTCACCCTCTGACGAGTCTTTCCATTTATGCGTAGTGAATTGGCATGGATTTGAAAAAAGCACATTGGACTGAGTGCAGGAGGGCAAGATTTTGGCTTTCTGTGTGTGTGTGTGTGTGTGTGTGTGTGTGACATGCGCGTGTGTGAGAGTGTGACAGCCACCTCCAGTGCATCCCTATGCAGCCGTCAGAAAAACGTGGGCCTACATCAAGGCAGCAAATGCCTTCCCTGTTTCCCAGCATGCATGTTGCATGTAAATCAATCTGATGCACTGTGTGCTTGAGCGAGGACTTCGCGAGGACATCTAAGCAAAACAAAAACAAAAAGCAAAGATGAAACAAAAGCTCCTAACGCTTAATAAATTGGAAATAAATTTTTATTTTCGCATTCATACACCTGCCATCATGTAAGAGCAATTTTATCTTGCCGGCCCTGACGGGAAAAAGCGAGTGCAGTGTTTTCTTTCCCCCTCACCGATTCTCCTCTAGCAGCGTTTCCATGGGAACCTCTTTCATAACACTGCTTGCAGAAGCCCGGAGAGAGCAGTACATATTTTGACAAGGTGTTTGTCGCAAACAAAGAATGAGGAGAGCGAGAGGGAAGGTGAGAGAAACGGGGTTCGTAAGCGCTGATAAGCTACTGAATTCATTTTCTTCCTTTTTTTCTTGAAATTTTACGCATGTATGAAAATGACACGTTCTGAAATGAGAAAGTCTCGATCGCTTAAAGATGAGCAGGGGTTGAACACTGGGAGATGAAAGCTTGTCTTAAAAGCTTACTTTAAGCCACCTTGAAACAAAAGGGCATTTCACTCTCCAGTAATACCTACGTAAAGATCACAAAAAAAAAATCCGCAAAAACACAAAGTGTATTAAAACAGCATGGCAGAGCCGTCTCTTAAGTAAACAAGCATTCTGTGTTAAAATTCTGA
The DNA here is from genome assembly GCA_015163995.2 of Mormyrus lacerda. NCBI lineage: Eukaryota > Metazoa > Chordata > Actinopteri > Osteoglossiformes > Mormyridae > Mormyrus > Mormyrus lacerda. The sequence goes on along the minus strand of JAABNX020000123.1, from coordinate 608,660 downwards.
ATACTTCATTTTTTTCCATCTGCAATTACAGAGGGCCCTCAATTTGCACGAGAGCTGGGTTCTGGAAACACGTGCATATTTCAAATGTGTATTTTAAACAGTCTTTCTGTCATTGAAAAACAAATACCAAATGACACGGAATTCATGTTATTCTAATTCATGTCATGTATTTTAAAGAATACTTGAGCATATATGGTGTTATATAAAGATCACACTTTTTATATTCGAGTAAAAAGAGAACCCAATGTAGTGGTGAACAGTTTCCAAATTTTAAGCACTGAAATCTTCCCAAATAAGCACCATAGCCTCACCCTTACAAAGCTGACATCAAAACTGTAGAGAAAGCAAATAATAATTAGGCTAATCAGTGTACTGCCTATGCTCCAGAGGTGGGCTGAGCTGTAGTCAACGACTGGGATGAGCATCCCGGTACATTACGGGTATCAGAAAGATGATGACATGCCCCACACAAAGTCCAGGCTTCAACCGTGGCCAGCCAGCAGGAGATCGAAGTAGAGGCACTGATCTACACACATCATTATCCTTCGAAAATATCCACCGCCAGGCGAACAGCACACAAGGATACAGGAAGGCTACAGGAAATTCGGGACCCTAAACCCAAGCATGAGTTGGAGTAAATCTAAGTATTTACCATGCATCGATATTCCATAATGGCGAGTACAGGGCCCTGGTGAGACTGGAGTCTGCAGAGGAGACGCTGAACCCCAGCCACACACCCACACTGTCACTTACTATGGGCAATGCAGACACACAAATTCATCTAAACTTCATGCCTGCGAGAGGGTGGGAGGACGTCATGGAGAAAACCCAAGGAAGCATGTAAACGGGACACATAGAGAACCGGGCGCATTCAAAGCCGCCTGGAAGTATATTCTAAAAACAAATTGAAAATTCTCAATCTTGAGTCACCCTCCCTCCTCACAGACACAAACATATTCTGACGCAAAAGAAGATGTCAGTCGAGTCTATGAATAATATCCGGTGTTTAAAAGCAGTCGTTTCGAAACATTCGAAAAATTACCAACACGGGATGAAATATCAAATTTTCGACTGCCAAGTTAATTCCTGCATGTTTATTCACGATAATGCAAGAAGCCCTCAGCAGCATTCATCACCATCCTTATCTGACATTTAGCTCCAGAATGCTCTTGCTAAGAATATGGTAATACAGAATAAAAAAAAACAGCCTTCTTTATTAGATTTTTGTGCCGAAGGTACAATGACATTTGGCGTTAGCTGGGAACGCACCACCTTCTCAGAAAAGAGCAGGACAGAGGATATTTCATTGGTCTATTAGGTTGGCTTTGGCCTTGGGTATTATCACACGCACATGTGTACCATTTTCCAGCAAGAGGCAGCAGATGTTCTGGCCTGTTAAGCAGCTGGTGAACCTCCTGAGCTTCAGGCCTTCGCACGTTTGTCTTTAGCTGCTAGGCTAACGCGGTTATTTAAAGTCTTGCAGTTTCACCTATTTATATCGCTGGATACTTTAGCAAAGCAAGTCAAATTGCTCATAGGTGCTACGGCCCGGGAGTCGAGCCAGAACCTGGCAGATTGACATGCCCACGTGATCATGAGCGGCGCCACCTGCAGGCCATGGCGACGGGAGGAAGCAGCGAGCAGCGTGACCCACCTCTCGAAGCGGCACGGGTGCAGGCCGATTTTGACCGACACTGCGCTTCCAGCGTTGAGGTGGTTGCCCTCGATGGTGATCCTGGTGCCCCCAGACAGCGGCCCGTGGGATGGCTGCACGCGGGTGAAGAAGGGCGTCTGTGGCCAAACAAGGGCGGGACAAGTTTCAGAATACAATGGGAACAGTGTGAGAGGCGCAAGCATGTTATTCATGCAGTGAGAAACAGATCCTGGAACAGCGATGCCTGCAAAGCGTAACAAATTAGGGTTAATCAATTTTTAGGATGTAAGGAAAAAAGAGGCAAAGAATAGAACTGAACAGCAGCATTCAGGGATGCCGCCAGAGATTCTGGGCGCTATGAAAGCATCACCAATCCAACTCTGCTAGGCCCCTTGTAATCGCCCATACGTCCCCTTTACGGGCCTTTGCCCACAATCACACAATCCCATCACCTTATGAAGGGGCTACAGTCCCACTGCCCTGAGGCTTAACGCCCTGATTTACTCACCACGAAGGTGAAGGCCTTGTGAGACAGGGTGCGGTACTCGGGCTGACAGTCCCGCACGCACACTTCCACCGGGGCATCCTGGACCCGGTACCCCGTGGCGTCCGTCAGCTCACACACGATCCTGTTGCCGGGGAGAAATTTCACATTTAAAAGTTCCTTAGTGTGTTTCTGTTAAGTCGGTTCTAGGAGTAACCGGCGAATCAATGCAGGAGATGAACAAACAGCAGCAGCCGCACTGGACATTTACGCTATTCATGAACCATAGCAAAGCGCTGATCAGCACAGCGGTGGACTTCTGTACCCTGTCCCCATATTTTTGACACACCGAGTGTCCAGATTAAGACCTAACAGCACGGGCCAAAGGTTAACACCTCGGGGCTTCGTCTCACTTCGCCAGTCGCACCCGGCCCGCTGTTCACATGGCCCCCTCCCACAGCGACCCAGTCACACGCTGCTGATCACATGCAGGATTACAAGGGCAACCTACTCCAGAGACTAGAGCCAGCAGCCTTTGTGTCTGGAACAGTGGATGTGGCTCTGGGTCTCCCACTAAGGTGGACATGTCAAACTGGCACTTTGGAAAACGGACGAGAGATCAAACTTCAAAGATGAATACTGCATCCGTGCTAGAGACCAGGTCCCGTTCTTCTTCTTGATAGCACAACAAGGACATTTTCAGCACAGAGCTGACACCTTTTAGAAACAAAAGGTCTTGCCTGATTTGTATCTGGAGTGAATGTAAAGCCTGACTTAAGCGCTCCCAATTGACTTTATTAAGAGGGCAAACGGCCTTTTCCGTTTTTAAGAGAACCTGGGCGAACACAGGACACCCACTGATGACTCTCTTGATGTGTGGGATGCTTTCAGTCAGCCAAATTAACAGCCGTCTCCTGGGAATGCAGAGCCACGGTACAGAAGACAGGGTCCCTTTGCTATTGACATCCAGCACACGTATTCTTGGCTGTCATTTGTCAGGTGCTGTGTGCAGAGGAAAAAAAAAAAAAAAACTGGGAGGTGCCAACCTCCCAGCCTTCCCAGAATTCCTGTCACTAAAGTGGAGCCAAAAAGAACACCTATAATCAATCACCATTTGAAACTGACATCTGTATTTTAGACATGTTGAGTCTGCAGACCACTAAATGTGAAAACGCTCACTTTATTATTGTTTACGCAGAGAGAAATGTGGACCCAGAACGATCAAAGGGACCTGAAACGATCAAATTTCAGCAGATTTTAAGGCGTCTTTCAATCATTATCGTTAGATTGACGAGTGAGACGAAACGAATACGTGGTGAAAATCAATGACAGGAGATGTAAAAAAGCAAGTGCGCAACTCTTCCTGGGGGGGGGGGGTCTGCTAAGCAAATAAAAATGATGGTGGTTAACGCTTTAAAAGATGACGGTGGATGAGAGACGGGCATGTGACATCACCCGCTGCCCCGGCGATGCGAAGGTGTGCCGCTCTGCCTGTTGATTACGGCTGCCGCTTTAACCTGTGGGGCCACCTGATTAAATGGATGAGCTCACATCCTTTGCATTTCACCCGTTGCCAGGCCCCACCCCCTTCTTCCATTGTGAATTATTAACTCCCACCTCCCACCCTATGCTAGTCCCGTGCAGTGCTAGATGTTGCTGGACAGTAAAGGGCAACAAAATCTTCTTGAATATATCACTGGCATAACAGGTCAACGCGAGACTGCAGGAAGACTAAAAGCTCGATGCAGGTCCAGCACCTGGGGTACATGCTTTCCCGCGAACACCACGACCCATAACATCCACAGCACCATCACCCAGCCCACATGTGCTGGCTGCTCCAACACAGACACTGGTGCTGGTCATGGACCTGGCCTGGACTGCCCCCCCCCCCCCCGGAGATGTATCACCTTTAATCAGCACCACCATATGTCCGCAAAGCCAAAGAGTGCCATAGCAACGGGTGGGGGGTGGTTAGAATGAGGCGCGCGGCCAGTGAGCCACAGCTATGCGAAAGATTACGCCACATCAAATAAAAATGTCGGAGCCCCGTTGCGGTTGGTGCTGAAGAGCCTCGTGCCGTGAGGTTGGACTAAGCTCCGTGTCACTTAATCTTTGCCTGATCTATTTCAGCTGGTACCGTCTTGAAGACACTCGCAAATCAACACCGTGCACAAGCCAAAATATTCACCGAGGAGAACCACGGGGCTGGAGGAGCTCGGTGTAAGGGGACACGGGGGTGGAGACCTGGAGACGAGGACGAGAAGGGAGTGATTAACGCTGAAGGATATGGAGAGGGCAGAGGAGGCAGGGAGGAAAGCGCACAGGAGTTCCGCCGAATGATGGCAGAGGAGCAGAAACTGGCAGGGGGTCACCCAGACACGGAAACTCACTGCTCAGCGCTGATGTACTCCTCCTCTATGGGTTGGCAGAGCACCTTGCCAAGCCGGACCCCGTTCTGAATGTCCCGGAAGTGCAGGCCAAGGTTCTCCCCTGTGATGGTCAGCCGGGTCCCTCCCTGTCTCGGCCCCGTCTCCGGGAAGAGCTGTGAGGAAGAGGAAGAGGAAGAAGATTGGCATTAGCGAACAAAGAAAGAGGCGGAAAATCACAAATAGAGCAGGGGGCCATACAAGGCTGTAGGTTTGGTCCAAATCAGGCAAATGTGTGCCCAAATTCTCCATACTGTGAGGGAAACGTCTATGGCAGAACCCAACAGCAAAAAGAACAACAACAAACCATGCCAAGCTCTAAATCTACCGGCTTTCATTTTAATAGAGAAAAATGGCTCCCGTCCGCTCTGGACTCCACTGAAAGCGCTGCCTTAATCTAAACGCATTACCCCCGCGCACACCTCCCCGGGCCACAGGGGCCGGCTAATGCGATTTGTTTAGGGGAATTATTCCTCGTGAATTGGACAGGTGTGGTATGACAATGCACACATTGTGAGTGATGTGCGGTGCAGAGCAGGGCCGTGATGAAGTAATTATAGGTAATTTCTGGGCCCCGGTTCGTTCTGTTCACCAGAGCCCGTCGACGTCCCGGAAACAGAGCCCAGCTGGACTTCTGCAGCGGAACCAAAAACTGAGAGTCTGTTACTGCGGTTTGTGAGAGTTCACCGGGGTGGGGGGGTGGATATAGTGTATAGTGAAGTGATCAGAAAGCATGAACGTCAGCGGCTGTATAAATGGCATGGCGTGAAAATATATGGCCTATGGCCTTCCAGAAGTTTTCATTGCGCTCAGTTTACGGTCACATTACTCAGGTATGCAGCTTTAACAGAACTGCATGGTGCTTTGTGGAGCGGCAACAGCAAGCAGCTGTAACACATGGAAAAGAAACACTCGTGTCACACCGGTCAGCTGCATTCAGGGGACACTGGAAAAGTGTGTGTCTACAGCTACAGGGGGCTTTGGACAGCGACGTTCGATAATGGATGCTCACCCCGGTCATGGGAGATTTTGGGGGGGGCAGGAGTGTAGAGAGAGCGGGTACATGGATGCTGAAATGAAACATTCACAGAGGTGGATCCTTCACCGACTGCATCTGCTGACGGTTCAAAACCGGAGAAGCAGGACAGGATAGAAAGGTGCGTTAGGGCTTCACACCGTGTGGGGGCGCTGGGCGCGTTAGGGCATCACACCGTGTGGGGGCGCTGGGCGCGTTAGGGCGTCACACCGTGTGGGGGCGATGGGCGCGTTAGGGCTTCACACCGTGTGGGGGCGATGGGCGCGTTAGGGCGTCACACCGTGTGGGGGCGATGGGCGCGTTAGGGCGTCACACCGTGTGGGGGCGCTGGGCGCATTAGGGCGTCACACCGTGTGGGGGCGATGGGCGCGTTGGGGCGTAACACCGTGTGGGGGCGAAGGGCGTGCTAATTACACAGAAAAAAGTAATGTCATACGACCCTGTGAATAAACCAGTTATTAAACCAATGAATCAATCAGGGAGGGGTGGGGTGGGCGGCCCTGTTCTATTTCCCTACAACACATGGGGGTGAAGGCTGTGTAATTATAATTTGTCTTTGAAGGATGAACAGACAGTAAGCAGCTCATCAGGTGAGCGGCGCAGATGAGCAGTCAGGTGAGTCAGCTGCCAGGGCAGCACACGGGCGGCTTCTGCGGCCGCCATTCGGGAGCAGACTGATGGGGGCAAGGTGGTACTGCGGGTTCGAGACACTACCCTGGGGAAGCCATTACCACCGGAAGAACGAGGGTGAGCGACTGCAAGTCAGCCTAACGTGGATGAAATAATAGTAGTAATAATATTAACAATAACAACAAGAAGAAAACAAACGTGATTAGTAAACTGAACAAAACAATGTTCTTATTAGTATTGTCATTATTATTATTATTATTATTATTAATAAATTAGCCTTCCCAGGAGTGGGAACAAAAAAAGGGAGTTTTAGTCAGTTAAAGAAGAATAAATATGAGTATATGATGTTGAATGATCATAAAAACCCTCCAATCCAAATGAAATGGTCTGTCTATAACGTTCACCTCCACATTTAGGTGTCAGGTGGAGATGAGTCTGTCCGCAGCAGCGAGCCTCACGTGTCTGTCCCCGTACCGCCGCTTACTGCCTAGCATAATGAATACTGGCCATTCGATTCTCCGCTGCACGCTAATGTCTTGCGCACTCGGCCTTTCAGGAAACACAAACCTCACATCGGCGAGGGACACTCCCACTCCCTGGCTGAGCTTTTGCTAAAGTGCAGCTGCCATTTCAGACACAGCTCTGATAAATCAGCCCAGCGTTTGTCCCTGAATGTCCCCCCCTTCTCACCTGACGAGGTCAGCACGTGTGAGTAATGGGACTACGCCTGCAGAGCCACCGTGTCCTTCATTAGTCATTAGAACGAGGCGAGAAAGCAGGTCCCTGGACTAGCGGGATGTCCCTGTGCGCGTACTGGGCCACGCTTACAGCACGCGGGAGGGCGGAGGTCAAGCAAGCGGAGAACCAACACCACGGGACAGCCAGAGCAAAGAGGAGAGTGGAGGAGAGAACAGTGGAAGGGAGGACAGGAGAGTGGTGGAGAGAAGAGAGAAGGCGAGAAGAGCGGAGAAGAGCGGAGAAGAGCGGAGAAGAGCGGAGAGGAGAGGAGGACCTCCCCCGCAGCCAGTCACCCCACCCTGACGCACCTCCTCCCCGGCCAGTCAACCCACTCTGACGCACTTCCTCCTCAGCCAGTCACCCCACCAAGATGCACCTCCCCTCCGGCCAGTCACCCCACCCTGACGCACCTCCCCTTGGTCAGTCATGCCACCCTGACACACAGTTTCTTCTCCAAGCCTTTCGCTCTGCCATGGCATGCTCCACTCACCTTGGTAATCTTAGGGTGTGCGCAGCGGCTATTGCCGGTGGCGGCATGCATCCAGCTGGCCTCTGGGGCAGCGCACTCCTGCCGCAAGGAGCACTTCTTCTCCTGGACACACCAGCCACACTCAAAGCGTGGGTCGGCCTTCAGGCACATGCCGCAGCTGTCCCGCTGTGCGTAGCACTTGTACAGATGAGCTGGGGTGGGGGGGGGTGGGGGAGCAAATGAACCTCAGTTAGTCATCATGAGTAGAAGAAGGGGCACCTCCCCCCTGAAGAACATCTCCAAGTCTCACCTTAATGTTAGTAATAATCCCCAAACTGACCTTGACACCCAAAAACAAATGAGACCTTTGCTCCCTGCACATGGCACATGCAGAGTTATTGTTGATCTCATAACCAGAGGTGGACATTTCAGGTCCAGAAAGTAAAAATCCAAACCAGGATTTTGTTTAAACCAACTAATTGCATAATCTTTGACTGTGACTCTTTATGTTCAATTCGTTGGTTGAAACGAAATCCTGGTTTGGATTTTTACTTTCTGGACCTGAAATGTCCGCCTCTGCTCATAACCTGTTTAAACCCAATCCCAGCTCAATTAACGGGACGTGGCTCAGTCCCTCGGCTGTGGACGGGGCCCCACTTGGGTGCTACAGGGGCCGCAACTGGCCGGTGCTCATCAGCTGTGTCTCACCGGTGCTTAGAAACCCGGCACACGCTAATGTGACAGGGGTGGCTGACGGTGTCATTGGCAGACAGACATCGAGCGGAAGTTCCTCGACCGGCCTGCGGGGGGCGAAGCCCAGCTCATGCCTCTCCCGGGGCGACACCATGGTGTGAACACACAGGGGCCTGAACCCAATACTGTGACAGCTCCAGAAAATCAATATCCAATCCATTGGTAGGAAGAGATACAGCTTAATAATACAGATTAAAGGCCCTTTCTGAAACAAGCCCTTTCAGGCAAAGGAAACCCCACACAGACAGTATCGCTGAAACGACTGCAAAATTAAGGCGGTATTAGCATTTACAGAGCGAGCAGCACGCCACACAGCTAGGCATTATGTAACCGGCGGCCTCTGACAAAGCCGCGTTCAGAAGCGACTCGGTGCCGGAGCCTGTATCTCCCATCTGCCGTGGCGCTCCCCAGACCACGGCGTCTTAAGTCTGAGGGGTTTAGAGTTACCTTTCTGTTAGCGATCGACTTACTGGGTTTACAAGTCTGCTTCCTGTACAAACAGCCACCCCAGAAAGCTTAAAGCAAGCAGAGGAA
>JAABNX020000123.1:518299-533656 GCA_015163995.2 Mormyrus lacerda | reverse complement strand
ATGCAAGCCTCCCACCCCCGGGTGACGCTTCTCATACATGCACAGAGCTGACAATACCCAGAAATCACTGCTGGCACTGAAGTTCCCAATAGCCATGCCGCATCCATCCCCTCGCGTATGTGTGTGTGTGTGCGCGCGTGCCTGACTACAGAGGACTGGCGTCCCATTGCACATCTCCCCCCGTCTCCTCAGACTGCCCCCGCATCTTATAGCAGGCGGCCGCAGAAATGGGATGTATGGAGGAAACGGTAAACCGGCGTCTGGCTGTAGCATTATTTGAAGTGCAGTGTCATTATATAAAATGCTATAGCATTCCAATTCTGCTCAGGGTACGAACTAAACACCAAAACTCAGGCCATCGATTTCCGCAGGCAGACATCATGCCACTGCAACGGAAGTGATGGGGTGGGTAAGGGTAACAGCAGTGTACCCTCCCTCACACACACACACACACACACACACACACACACACACACACACACACGGGTAAGGGTAACAGCAGTGTACTCTCCCTCAGACACACACACACACACACACCGCCCTGCAGCGTTCGCACGAATATTACCGCCGTCCCTCCAGAAGGAATGAGCAACCAGTTTCAGTTTGAGGGGGGGGCATCTTGTGGATGTTGTATGAGCTCGTCACTCCATTCAGAAAAGCATTCTGAACAGTCACACGTACGCATTAAAAAATTTAATTTAAAGAAAGAACATCAATACCCCCCCCCCACTTTCAGAAAGGAACATTTTCACATTGGTCAGTAATAATGACATACTGCTCAGACTCTTCATCTTCAGAACTGCCTACTTTAACGGCAGCATCGCATAACAGCATTGGGGACTAAAGCAAGCACTGACACGCTATGAAAAGCTGAATGAATGAATGAATGAATTAATGGACGGTCCGGCTCGAATTCTTACCTTCCTCATCCTCCCGCCACGGGTGCCGACGAAGACCACGGTGTTGCCGCGGTAATTGTAGGCTGCCACCGAACTCATGCCTTCCTCCCGGTCTGCGAAGAGGGGGATGCCCTCGATGGTGCTGGTGCCCCCCAGGGGCTGGTTGAAGTCGTGCCCGCAGAAGTTGTCGTCGATGCGTAAGGGCTGCGGAGCAGCGAAGAGAACGAGACGTCAGCGGGCAGGCAGATCCAACCATGCGGAAAACACGCTATCGCAAGGAAGCGTCGAGTATACCGGCTCAGCTAGCAGGCAGCAATCCTGTGGATAAAACCTCACAGGCTTTCGGATTTCTGTAATTCATTCAGGAGAAAGTGCACTCTGGGAACACACGCAAACACGAGCGAGATGGAGATTTGGATGTTGGAGTTTCAATATATTAAACCGAGTCACGGTGGGGGACGGGGGGTGGTATTGAATGCACCTGAAGGGGCTGCCGTTTGCAGAAAGGGCATTAAGTACTTAACCTGACCATGTGAAAAGTGCAAATATTGAATCATTTAATTCCACGCAAACCAGGAATTCATTTAGGCTGCATCACATAACATAAACCAAAGGATGCTTTCCTTTCCTGAGGCTGTTTGAGGCTGCTTGAGCCCCCCCCCCCCCCATTTGGACTGGGCCAAGTGTTAACGACTCCACTTTAAAGGGCGAGGAAAACCTGTGTTGTTCACAGACGCCTGCTAAGCACTGACTCACACACAGCAAACACCGTTAACTTGCCTTATAATTGTGAAAAAGGCCACCCGCAGTAAACACAGAAAGGAAAACATGTACGATATCCCGCTACATTTCCTGTTCCGCTGCCATCGTAAAAGATCTTTCACTTTCCCCAGCTGCCCCATTCAGGTTGGGAGGCATCAGTCACCATGACGATGCCCATTTCTCTCCCTCTGGTTGGAAAAGGCATCTCCGCGTCTCCTGGTGTCCTCCTCCCAGGTCCCCCATGCTAACGCTAACCCTCCAACAGGAAGGAAAATAAGCAGGACGCAGCACCTCAGAGGGATCCAGCTGGGCTATAGATGCTGGGCAGAGTGGAGCAGAACTGGGAGTGAGATCAGCCATCGATGACCTCTTGGGCAATGCATTAGCATTAGCTGCTAGCCGTTCCCAGTTCGCAGCCTGGATCGCAGCACAGCCGCTCGAGTAAACGGAAGCCACTGCTGTCGTTCTGCTCGCCGCCAGCAGCCCCGCAGAGCCGGAGCCCCAGCCCTCCCCAGAGACGCAGGACAGAGTGCGCCTGGAAAAGCTTCTGAAACCGGCCGCAAATGACACGCCAGCCACCCTGGGACTGGCGGGCTGATTATGGTAATGGAGCACACATCGGCCACGCCGCTCCTTCTCCTAAAAATATCGAATTATTCACGTCCGTCTCTCAGTCAAGCAGTCTGCCTCTTTCAAAAGTGCTGGGAGCCACAGCATCACTAACAGCCAAGAAAACGTCCTAAAAATGAATCTGAGCACTAAGGTAAATTGGATCGGGCGCCCATGCCAGCCCCCAAAACACAAGGAATGGAGGTGGGGGGGGGAGGGGGGTGGCAGTTAAAGGATAAAGCGCCGAAAACCAGAGCGTCAGGCTGTCGGCAAATCCATTACCGTAAACTTCATTTAGCCGCGTCTCGCGGAGCCGTCGATGTCGAGCTCACCGGCTTGAGACTAATGACACGCGCCTCGAAAAGTAATAACAGCAAAAGGACAGCGAGTGGACAATCAGGGAGCGGGGGGGCAAAATGTGGCTGCATTTCAGGGATCATGCTGGTGATCAGGTAAATCAGCAAGGCCCAGCAGAAAATATGGAGGGGAGGGCCTTAATGTCACAGGGTTATAACAGCTCAGCCCCTCCGCACCTGTGCGATCCGCTAACCACGGGGGAAGCAATTCCCCTGTTTTACTCTCACAGCAACCGCCCCCCACCCCCCCAGCCCCTCTTATGCCCCCCCATAAACTTTCACTTCCTCTCCTCATTAACTAAACCCACGACTCTCAGTTTTGCTACAAGGGGGAGGAAATCAGAGATGAAACAGAAGAAGAAAAAATGAAAATAATCCAAAGTCATTAGGCTGCACGTGTCACTTATCACCTCGAAGATGACGAGCCCATGTCACCGTGAGAGAAAGAGAAAGAGCCGCCACCCTGCCAGCCGCCCCCGCAACCCCAACGCCCAACCACCAAATCTTTGGACAGCACCAGCTGGTGAGACTATCTGGGTAGGATTCAGTAAATCGGTGCCCACACGGCAAGGCACAGCTAGAGGTCAGCCTGAGGCCCAGCGCGGAGGTGAGTACTGGCCAACCCAAGGAGTGCTAAAGGCCCTTCCCCCAAAAGAAATCTGCGCCATGCTCCTGCTTGCTTCAGCCTGCCAGTCATCTAAGCGCCACGGGCTTGTGACAAAATGGAGCGTTTCAGCGGCACAAAGCGGTGAGGAGGGGGACATGGGGCTCTCTGAGGGTTAATTCATCTCTCGGGTTGTTTGAGACTAAGGGCTAAACACCCCTTTGGGTCGAGCTCTCGGACGAGGCATTAATAATACGCGGCGATACGATCCGCGGGCCTCGCCACGGCTGGCCAAGCGGCACCATCGCCCCGGGGACCAGGGGCCGGTGGATGCGGGGGGAATGTGAAACACGAGGAAATGCACGCATACGCACGCATACGCACGCATACGCACGCATACGCACGCATACGCACGCATACATGCAGAGAGCAGCTTACATTCTGCTGTCAAAGCTAAAAGCACAGAATGCTCATACAGGTAGCAGACAAAACACGCTCCCCCAGCTAAGAGACAAACCACGGTGACGGCAGAATTTTTTTCATGGGTTTCATTGGGGGGGAGTCGCCAACTTGAAATGGTAACACTCGTCAGCCACCCAAAGCCGCGTTTTAAAGAGCCGTTTATATCAAACGATGTGGGCTACTCGTGTTTGACTCCGTATCCCCTTCATGGGAATTTTATGCCACCATCTGCCACAGTAACTTTTACAATCTACACAAAAGAGAGCAGAAACAAAGCCAGGTAATTCTGCAGCTGCCCCACCTCCGAGCTCCCAAACCACAAGCTCCCTTCCCCGCTGATATTCATTTACAATGTTAGATCCCACCTAAGACTGTTCCCTGACACCATGATGACTGCTGCAGGCCCTGAATCCCAGCCGCATCCCCGCTGAGACGAAGCCCCGCTTCGAGGCTGGCGTAGGAAGTGCTTTGCCGCACGTGGAGATCCTGCGCACGACTTCAGAAGACCTGTCTATGCGCGGGAACATGTGTTCCAGAACAGCTCCTTCCTCCACTGCACTTTGGGGGCCCCATTTTCCCTGCCTTATACCACAAAATTAGGAATGGGGGGGTTCACCCATCAAGCCATCAGCACACCTCTCGTCTCCCCATTCCTGTAACATTCACTCCCTGTTCTGCATTCACCACCATTTACACCCATCCCCACATGCGCACGCAGCTTATTATCATGGAGATGAAGGTTGCTTTCACTTTTAAGAGACTACAAAACACGGCAGAGAGGTTTCTGTAATAGCTGTCTGTTCTCGATTCCAGACTGTTTAATGGTGCTTAGAGAACAGCCCTGCCAGGGGCAATTAGCTCAGTCCAAACAAGCAAACAAGAGACATGACCTTTAATGAGAAGCTAATGAGTAGACAGAAGGGATGGTCGCCCCCAAGGGACAGACCCCTGGGGCTTTCGTCTCAATCCCCACACGCTCAGCTAATCAGATCCGGATCCGCTACACGCTCGCCAAGAGGCCCTTCGACGGCACGGCCGCGGTTTCCGGTAACCGAGTGCCATGTTCGTCTCCCGTTTTTCCTTGCCGTCGCATTCACACATCTGACATAGAGAGAGAATCTCTCCCACGCGCAGAAAACAGAGGCTTGACATTCACTGGCTTCTCAATCAAATGTCCTGGTATCAGCTTAAACTCCAGTGTCTACGTGTTGCAACTGGGGAAAGGGACCGAACCACACATCGCAATCGGGGGGGGGGTGGGGGTGTATTCAGAGGGGCACCTCTGGAGAAGCAGCAGACCAAGAACTCGCCGCATCACTATCCCCAGAGCACGGCATAATATTTAAGCAGTGTCTAGGAGCGCAGCACTGCGGGCTTAACTGCAGAAAGGAGGAGGAGCCACACATCACAGTAGTGAAGTGGGGGGGGGGGGGAGGAGAAGCAGCAGACAGAGCGATTTCCACATGTGGGGGACGACCCAATGATGCGAGTGACTGAGCTGGGACCCACAGACACACCGCGAATCGCGACGGCATGTCATTCCGGCGAGTTGAATAAGATGCTTGTGATTGCACGCAAAAAAAAAAAAAATCAAATAAAAAATGTGATGGCTGCCAGCAGGACACATTCCCAGGAAAACTGCGATGTTGCGTCTAACACACACGCTAGTGTCGAAAATAAGGAGGTTGGCGCGTTGCGACGCAGAGTGCGCACTGTCACGGGACAAGGCAGCCGTCTGTCGATGGAAAGAAGCGGGCGGTGCGGTCGCTCGGCTGCCCTATCGGCTATAGCGTCAGCGTGGAGCGGGCTGGGATGCAGGCGTGAGGCCGCATCACCACAGCAGCAGGGCCGCGGACAAAGTCGTGCGGCCCAGCCCTGTGCGCAAGCGGAGACGTACCAGTCGGTGGCCGTCTGGCAAACATGTCTGAAAAATGACATTCTGCGTGACAGTGACCGTGACAACAGATTTCATAGGCAACCAAAGTCCCACCTCTGGTACCTGGGTCCCGCAGGACAGCTCTAACCGTTTGAAACCCACTTCACACTCTCCCACAAGCCCCCTGAAGCTTTACTAAACATAGCCAATTATAGGCATCTAGCAAAGGGACCATGTTCAATACTTGTTTACCACTTGCAACCATTACCAGCTCCAAGGTACCAGGGCACCATAGGAACAAAGAGGGGAGGGGGGGGTGTTTTGCATATCGACCCCATGAACTTCAACCATATCACAGGTAGCACTCGCTGCTATAAAAGTGCAAATTATGTTTTAGGTTTTTTTTATTATTTTTTTTTATTTTTTGCAAAAACGGGACAGGCTGTATATTTTTAAATTTACCTGAACAAAGGCAGCATCTGCAAAGCATCCACGAGGAGGAGGGGGCACACACAAGCCTAATCGAAATCAAACTACATTCCGACAGAAAGAAAGCCAGACACTGCTGCCTTTAGAATCAGTACTGCAGTAGCATTTTTCAGAAGGATTTTGACACACAAAAAAAAGAACATACATAAAGATTAGCTTAGAAAACGGAAGCATGCAATCAGCGCAAACCAGCTGTGCTCATTCCGTGCCCACCCCCCCCTCCATAGAATTGATTTTATTTGTAACTGCTGTTCCCTCTCACTCCCTTTTCGGGGAGGGTGCGGGGGGGGGGATTGCATGGACGTGAGGAATTTGCAGGTTTGTCCTTGAGGGTTTCAGCTGCAGCATGAATGAGAAATGCCCTGGTGATTTCCAGAACGTTCCAGAAGAAAGCACCCACTTAACACGTGGCGTCAGTCAGCAGTTCCCCAAAAACATGAGAGTAAACGGAGCAATCCTAACCAGGGGCCACAGCCTGGTGGGGTGAGGAAACTACTGGGGAGAGACCCACAAGGGACTAAAATTTCCCCCAATAGCAGTTGGGGGGGGGGGGGGGGCATGTACAGCTGCATGCCCGACTGAAAAGGGGGAGATAAAGAACAAATTAACGGAGCAGCACCACCATTTGATCACAACCCACACGGCAAAGCTCTGGAAATCGATAAATAATTACAGAGGCAATTAGCATCATTAGCATCATAACCACCTTGTTAGGGCTTCGCGAGTCGAACGCTTTTCACAGAGAGGAGATAAGGGGTCAGGCAAGGCATTTTCAGCCATGATGCAACACCCACGCGGAACTGTATTGATTCGGCATCTTGCCTTCCCAGAATGAGCCACTTTTCATTTTTATTTATTTATTTTTGTAAGTCCACGAGGCCTCACTCAAATGCCTTTGATCTAGGCAATGAGAGCGGAAAGCAGACACAGGAGGACACAAGGCACGTTCAACCCCATATATACAGAATGCCTACAGCAAATTAGTTTAATACCAAGAGAAAAAATGACTGAGTTGCAAAATCTATGGCGACTGAGTGCCAAGCCAAACACACCCACAAATCAACAGGGCAGTATCAGGTAGCTAATCAGCTGCCCCCGTTTCCCCACAAACCACAAATCACCTCACATCTGTAGAGCTGGCAAGTGGCACTTACGGAGGACGGAGGAATTAAGCATTTTCAAATAACCCCGCATGCGAAGAAGGGGCCCCACTCTGCCATGAGACCCCAAGTCATACTTGGAGAGATGAGTGATAAGAGATTAAACAGCTTAAGCTGAGATCACCACATGATCACGAGAGGCCCGGGTAACAGGAGCTGCTCACATCCACTCCAGGACATTAACAGTTTTAAGTGGATGGTATTAAAAGCAAAGCCATTTTTCAGATAACGAGACCTTTTTAAGCGCTTATAGTTTTTTAATGCATATAGTTTTACAGCTAATCTAAATGCAAGATGATACGAACCGAATAGAAGGCAAAATTGACCACGATCGCCATTGCACTTCACCCGAAGGGCATCATCCCTAACCACAGCACCTGTACTTCCCCCTCCCCAGTCAAATTCACGCCTGAGGAGCCCGCCCACTTCACACCAAGTGTATGGCACATGCCCCCCGCAGGCCAGAACTCCACCCCGCACACATGATGTGCAAGACACAGCAACGGCCAGCCAAACAAACGTGGAACTCCACTTATGCCCCCCTACCTGTGGCTCCTGCCGACTAGTTAAGATTAATACTTATTCTGTCCGGCTGTGTTATTACTGTTCAATGTAAAACATTAGTATGATGTTGCCATATATGTAACAGGATGCCCCCTGATCACCAATGTCACAGGCTCAGGGGCTCAGCATCTCGCCTCAGTGCCTATCAAGAAGTTTCCTAAACTCGGAACTCCATCATCTTCAGATGAGGCTTGTGAAAAAACTCCTCGCAGTCCTACCTACTAAGGGTGCAACAGAAAAGTCTTCTATGGGCATGGACCCAGCAAACTTCAGGTTATGTGTGTGTGTGTGTGTGTGTGTGTGTGTGTGTGTGTGATGTAAATTACATTGTGCAGACCAATGTGATTAAAAACCTGCTACTTTGACCCTGAGGGGACATTTTTTCGGTAACCACTAGGGTATTCTTAATTTTTATTAAAATCTGTGGATACAATCAAAAAACTAAAAATGCCAGAAGTCTTGCATTTTGTTTGATTACTTACAGTTAGGGCTGGATAGAGGATAAGGTTTATGCCCACAGAAACGAATACAGGGTCCCTACAAAGATATAGATACCTAATCTGCGTGTGTGTATATATATGTGTGTGTGTGTGCGCCTTTGCCTTTAATAACCCTGTTACTCTGAATGGATAAATAGATACTAATTTGACTGGCACAAATACTGTAATGGGTGCTATGAAAATACAATGGATTTTAAGCTACTAAGCTCCTCAGTCCTCAATTCAATTCATGAGGAATTCTACATGTTCATGGATAATTGAAACAAATCATTGTCTATTTCCCCCATAACAGTACGACGCTGAACACACACCCTTAATGGCTAATTTATTAGGCAGACCTGCTGGCAAATGCAGAAATCCTGCACCTCCAAACAGCAAATCATGTGGCTGCAACTGAATATACGCAGCATACAGGCGAGGTCAAGAGGTTCAGTTACGGTTTAGCTGATCCAAGTACTTTTAAACGTGGCGCGATTGTTGGTAGGAGACATGGAGGTTCCGGCATCACAGAAACAACAACTAACCAGGGATTTTCATGTGCTACAGCATCAAGAGTTTACAGAAAAATCAACATCCAGTCAATGACTTCTAAATGAGAGAGGTCAGTGGAGTATGGCCAAATTCCTTAAAGTTAACAGGAAGGCCACGAATGCAAACAGCTTTGCTGGCATGCAAAAAAACTGCACCGAACACAGAAAACCTCTACCTTTGAAGCAGGTCTGGAAACAAGGAGTCCACCCAGCTACTAGCTAGGCATACCTAATAAAAGGGGGCACTGAGTATATGAAAAGCTTTTGAAAACGCATGCAAAACTCACAAAAAAATAAAAGAATAAAAAAAATAGGATATGAGGCCCAGTTTCGTAAGCAAGCCGCTGCTCGAAGGTTTGGCATCGAGTCCAGATCTCAGACACTTGGCCTGCTGTCAGTACACATTACCCACAAGCACCCAGCTGTGGTCGACGAGGCGAATGCGACAGAAGCGCAGTCTGGGTGGCAGCAAAGCGTTTCATCACACAGGAAGCAGGCTGCTGCCCCCGTCTCGCATTCAAAACATCAAAACCGCACACGGCGTGGCAATCGCAAGCGATTACTCACTACTGTCGGGAGGGGGTGAGACTGCTAATGGGAGGGGTGAGGCGTGGAAATCAGCTGCAGGAGGGATGCCGGCACGTAGTCAAATGCCCGGTTTAACCTGATGGGAATCGATTCAACAACCAAAGGGAAGTTAGAAAAACCAGCCCATAATTTGTGGCCCAGCCAGTTTGAAAGGTTCATCTGCATCAGGGTTGTGGCTGGGGAGGAGGCCTATGCCCAAGGTGTGGACAGGACCGGTTGCTCTGTACCTCAGAAGTTACTTAGGGAGATGAATTGGGGTGCATTTTACACAAGGGACCAAAAGAATGTGAAATGGCAGAGGTAAAAACCAGTTCTCCCCTGGTGACAAGCCAACCCTCCACCGTCTATCAACATTCTAGTTCCACAGCTGCCGAACTACCCTCAGATCTCACCTGCAGCCGCCGGTGCTTCAAAACCCAGGAAAATTACACTAAACAAGTCCCAGGGAGGAGCCAAACACCATTTAGGTAATAATGGTCTCATTAAAAAATTTGACCTTCATATGAGCAACCACGGCGGTTTTTAGAGCATGAATCATAGCGCTCGACGTAGACGTGAACTGACTGCTAGGTCGTTGTGTGCCAGGCAGACAGGCTGGCAGCGAGACAAGGATCATGGCTCCCATCCCATTTAGAGTCACCCATCATGTTTGTTTGGTCAGATGTGCACCGTTGCCTTGGAGCAGTGTCACAGTTCTACATTCCCTGCATTCTTCCAAGGTGCTGGCCCAGTCTGCAAGTACCTGCAGCACTGCAGTTCCTGCCTATCATGCACCTAGGATATAAGTCAGAAAGAACAACAGGGATGGATACTGGAATTCTGAGTTAATAACAGCGCCTTAATCCCTCCCCAGAAGAGATGCACCCTCATAAGAACATAGCATGACGCACCCTGCTGCCCCCTCAAGGCCTGTGGAACATCATCAAGAACACCACTGTTTAGTTAAATTGCTTTAACCTAAGGTCTCACAGAGCTAATCTCTGGCATCTAAAGCCTCCAGGCACCCAAGTGAGAATGACAGGAATGTTGGGGAGCAGAAAGCATCCCTGAGGGGCTTGCAGCTTGCACGGACTCACCGAGTTGATGCAGTGCAACTCTTTGTTGAGAAGCCAGGGAAGAGACAGCTTGCCCTCGCCCTTGTAGCAAGACTGGATGCGCTCCTTGATCTTCTCCTTGATGCGGCGCAGGGTGAAGAGGCAAAGTACCGACTCTCTGGGTGGCTTGGCCCGGTTCTTCTGACCTTGCGAAAAGACCGTGAACAGGACGTCCTCATCCTCTGACACACTCAGAGAAGCAGCGAGCTGTTTGCCTGGCCGTCCAAGATAGGCATCCTGGATCAGCCGGTACTCAACGCCATCCTTCGTGCACCCAATGGGGAACTCAACGTAGGAGTAGAACCGAGGATCATCCACGCAGAGTCGGACGATCTTGGAGGTAAAGAACTGCTCACCGCTGGCATCGGCGGATGTAAGCTGGGTGTCTAGCTGCAGCGTGAGATAGTAGACAAACTGCTCGCTGCTGAAGCTGTAGATGTAGTAGATGTCAAAGGCTGGGAACTTTGACAGTGTGTCCGAGGGGATCTTCACCTGTGAGGAAACAAACTCATCCTGGTAGACGAAACTGAACATGTCGGCGTTCTCCTCGTTGGCCATCAACTTGCGACTGGAGAGGGTGGGGAAGTACTCGGACTTGCCGTCAATAGGTGTGCCAATGAAGAGCATGCCGTTGAGCCCTCCGTGGCCCTCAATGATGACTCCTGACATGGTGCCCGACTCTTTCACGCTGGAGAGGTAATGTTCCTTACGGTGGTGCGGCTCACCTAGCTTGAACAGGTCATCGAGCCGCAGGAACTGGCAGATTCCCTGGGAGGTGCTCCCGCAGGCAATGAGGCGGTTCTGAGCATAGTCCACCAGCAGCAGCTTGTTGACATTGCTGGTTTGTGCCAGCTCGTGTGGGCAGGACTGCACGCTGGGCGGTGGGTAGCACTTTTCATTGTCCACGACTGGCCCCGTCATGTGGCTGCGAAGCTTGGTCAGGTTGCTGGACAGCTTGAAGATCCAGTTGACTGCCCCAACGTAGACCTCCCCTGTCTTGTTGTGGATCACCATGTTCGTCAGCCCCAGCTCAGGGGGTGAGAAGGTTTTAAATGGTGTTGATGCAACTTGGGACAGCACCAGTGTGACCAGAGTCCCCATGACCAAAAATCGTAGGCTGAGGTACGGAGACCCCCAGCATAGTCGCATGATTGCGTCGCTTCAGAAAGTCGTCGCCCGACAGACTTCACTTTCCACCAACTGTTTTCTTAGCCTATGTTAGCAGTTATCAACGAAAAAAATGGGGATGGGGCTGGGACACTCAATGATCCAACGTCCTCCTCCCTCTGTGTGGAGTTGTCATCTATGACATCTGCAGCAGTGCAGTTGAAAGCCCTGAAAGACAGAACACAATAGATAAAAAAAAATTCAACAAGACATTTGATGGAACATTCCCTTATCGATTAGACATCGTCGAGACTGAAACACCAGGGAAGCCCTGCTGGATATTCTGAAGAAAGAGGGGAATTTTAAATCGGAACAAACAAAACACGACAAAGGAACCCGAGGGTGAATTCTTGACAACATTTAATTATCAGGGTAGACAGCAAGAGAGACCAGCAGATTTTTTTTTTTTTTTTTATAAAAAAACAAAAAAAAAAGAACTTTGCTCAAAATCATAACAGAATAGCAGGTTTAACCATGCAGGCGGCACCCACCACCCCCCCACACACATTAGCCCGAAAGTTGGAGAGCAGCCGGCAGAGACGACGGCGAGGAACACAAGATGCTGCATGGAGCCAGCAGCTCTGCCAACTCCCTCAGAGCAGAGCCTCCGCCAGTAGATGCCGTATTAATAAACGGCCCTTTTCCTCCTCCTAATTAGCACAGTGTTCCGAAAAGGATTCGGGCGAAGCGCCGAGTACGGTGTCCTTTTTCCCCCCCTTGCTGTGGGAATTTCTGGCACCACAGTGACTGGCTCAGGTACGAGGGTTCAAAAAAGTCCTCCTTTGTAAAGATGCTTTTCGGTGCTGGCGAGGGACAACCTCGCTTATGGGAAGTGGATAAACAAACGCACTCTGCGCTGCTGCCTTCCTAATCTTAGAAAGAAAGCCTTCGTGAGGGTCTCCCATGCAGAGTGTCTCACACCACAGCCAAAAGCTTTCCTCTACCCTGCCCCGGCACTAATATGCTAATCGCCTGATGCGCCAACCTAGCACTGACAGCCAGAAGCAGGACAAAACAAAATCTGAGCCAACGTTTACCACGAGACACAACTCCGAGGGATCGGGAACTCCACGAGTCCAGCTGCACTGCACTTCAACCCAGTTCATTCACCACAGAGAGGACAGCTTCTACCGGCAAAAAAACCTCAGAAGAGAAAACGTAAGCAGAACATCATGGATCTGTCAAGGCTGCGCTTTTGCAGACTGATATCAACTGGACTAAGATAACTAAAAGTGCATACCAACAGGAATACTCCAGAACAACCACCACTGCCAAAATGACATCATGCAGATCAAACATCATGGCTTCCTTAGCCACATTTAGGTATAAATGGATTGGTGTTACTGTAAATACTGAGTCTGCACAAGGAATTGACGGTTCTCATAAACTCAGCTCAATTTAACCTTGGATTAAGATACAGATATAGAAACAGTATCGGGAGCTGTTTCGAGGGGGAAAAAGGCCAAAACAAAAAACTGAAGACTGAATTGTACATTAAGCACCAGCAAGTGGAGACTAGGGGCAGTCCCCCTCCCCTTATAGACAATTATATAACACAAGCAAAGGAAAGAATTTTTTCACACTATTTAGAAATGCTACTCAGACAATCATGGCTCGGAGGAAACACACACTCCCCCAATTTCACAGGCTAATGTCAGTTGATTGAGACTTACATCATCTTAATTTTTTTCCTGGAACAGAAATAGCCAATCTGCGTTGATTAGAAATGTGCTCTCCAGTCTGCAGTAGGGGGCAAGGAGCCTCTTTCAATCCACTCGCACAGAAGAGAGCATCCTTGCATGATAACTCCTCTTCTGCTACAATCTCTTACTTGAGAGGAGGATCCTTAATGCAACCAGCTGGAGAACGACACCCTTACCATGGACTCTGGCTTACTAAAGTCTGATGAGTTACCACTGCCGAGGTGGCCCAGTAACGTTATTGAAAAAAATAACATTAGCTGTCAAAGTGCACTGCTCAGGTAAATCCACCAAAATAAATAAATAAATAAATAAATAAAATAAAATTTGAGCAAGAATGAGAAAACTGAAGTGCAGTATTGCGTGGTTAAAGAAGGTAGAAATATTATGGGATGTTTGCAGTTTGTAAATCCATTCCCCATCCCTTTTCTATTCATAACCACAGTGCATCCAGAACCTTAATATCTAGAGTAAGATAAGATAGAGTAAGATAACAAACCATGGCTGCTTTGGTTACATAGGGAGAAAAATGTCACCTGCGGAGTGTGGGGCAAAAACTCTTTGTAAAATAAGTATTCCACGATCTAGAGAAACATTCTTCATATAGTGCAACATGCCGTTCTCATGAGCAGATACCATAACAAGTCAGTCTAGAGTCAGCACTACACTGCAGACAAAGACACAAGGACAGAGGGACACTGGAGCCAGGGAAAGGGGCTTTAATTAGCTCAACAATTAATTAATAAATCTGTTTTGGAATGAAATGCTAAGGCCCAATCACACTTGACAACTGTTGAAGTTATTTCGAGTGGTGGGTTCGCCAAACAATGAGTCATAAATATCATTAATCTCAGAATGTTTATAATTAGCTATTCACAAGTTTATTATTTATCACGAACACAAGGCGTGCGTTCAGAATCAAAAAGCGACAGAGCATAACTTCCACTGACAAATTCCAATATAAGTAAATGAAAGACATGAAGCCAGGTTGGAGGATAAATCTCTTTAGATACGTGGAAAACAGTCCGGTAACGACTGTGTCTCAACCACTTATAGCTCGATAATTTCACACATCTCTTTTTATGCAGCAGATCAAAAGCTGAAGAAATCCAAAATCCACCTACTTAACGGTATAATAGCAAGATTCTTCTAATCCAGGGGGCAGGTCTTCGGCCACTATGCTGGCTAGTAACTAGAGATGCAGCGATTGCACCCCACTACAGGCGGCTGATAAACTAACAGTCGGCCGTCGGTTGCAGTTCAAAAGTGATTGAATATTTACTGACGCTAATTCACTCTAAAATGGTGATCTATTTTGCTTTTCACACTCGCGCACTAAATAGTTAGAAAAATGTCTGTATTGTGGAATTTTAAATGTTTTAAATGCGAAAATAACATTAAGCGCAAACATTGCTAAAATTTCAGGAGGGGGAACGAATTACTAACACTCCAGCAGAACAAATTTGAGTGCTCACCTTAAGGCGAGACAGTGAAGAGTATGAAGAGTTTCTGAAAAACAAATCCGTTCCAATAAAGACAACAATACAGCCAAATGACGATAGTCAGTCAGTATCGCAGGAATTTGATAGCAAAGGAGAACTACACAGTACAGACAATGCATAATCAAAAGATTTCTCGGAAAATCAATGAGTTATTCACACTTGATGATCAGCCCTTCCTTCTCTGTTATAAATGTTATTACATAAGATGTATACAGTTATAAAATAGCCTATAGTGTCGTATGCCAGAGATGGTGTTTTACCAAAAAAACAAATACAAACATCTAAAAACAAAAATCTGAACGTTATTTATTTATAATTTATTTGGGTGGAGTGTCCCTTTAAACTTACTTAAGCAGAACCTCCCAAACAATCGGTATCGGTGTCAGTTTTCGAAATAAATCGGTATCGGCCAGTAATCGGTGCCTCACTACTAGCAACGTACGTAAATCACTGGAAAGCATAATAGACACAGCGACGTAACTGCACAAATTATAT
>JAABNX020000123.1:495878-512403 GCA_015163995.2 Mormyrus lacerda | reverse complement strand
GGGGGGGGGGGATGTGCTCCATATGGGGGCCTCTTCCTGCAAGCCCACACCACAATATACAGTCGCTTGTAAAATACCTCCAACTCTGTCCCAACTAAAGTGACTCAGTAAATGGGGGTGGGGGGGGGGGGGGTTGGGTGTAGTTTACACTTTGGTGACAAACATTCCGAATAGAGGCTAAAAGGAATGGGGTTAGAAAAAGCACCAGGGCCAAGATAGGAACTAGTAGTCGGGTTATTTAACTACTGAACTGACCGTATTTTCAAGACTTCGCACCAGCAGTGTGCAAATCGAAAGGATCAAACAAGGATAGGATATTCAAGACACATCGGTCCTCATTTCTGCAACCTTGGTGGGACAGCCAGCCACTGATGGCCCTCAGTATACAGCGGCAACCCCAGTTTGAACACAGATGGCTCAGGTCACTGAAGGCACTTAGCTATCAAGCAGCAGACTGAACCTAAACTGCTCCAGCAAAAAACTGCAGGAACTGCAACCATTGAATATTTTCATATTTGAATTATCCATCAGACCTGGATTATTACACCATAATACTGTCTTTATAAACTCATAATTCACTGTAATATCATAAAGTGTTAATGTTGAATATATTAGTGAACAGCATACAGTATTACACAGAACAGCACAAACAAGCTGAATGATTTTATTAAAAAAAAAAAAAAAGTTACCACAGTTAAATTATTCAAGAGATATTTTGCACAATCTTTAACCAAAACCTGGCACCTCCAAAAAAAACATCAAGACGCCTCATAGCTGTTTCACAAAGCATACTGCTGAGAAGGCGGCTGTCATTCCAATTTATTTTTTGCATATTTTACTGCATACAGTACCACTGTGTGAAAAAACTGTTTCTGCCATTCCTGGCCAGCTTGATTTTCTTGCTTTTCCCTCTGCCTTTTTCTTCCTCTGTTTTAACAGACGTGCCACAAACGTCTTCACTGCCACTCTGCTTTACAAAGTGAAATTGGAATGTTCTACGATTGTCCCATTTGCAGAAATGGCAATGTAACTGCTGTAGATCAACATTACACATAATGCATGTCAGTCTTCTTTATTTGTAGCATTCTCATGATTTATCAAAATGATAAAATAGAAGTTGCAGTGCATGGGGAGGGCATTTACAAGCAAGCATGGCCACTAGCTTCAGCAAGCAATTCAGAAGATGCTTTAGATGTTTTAGAGCATCGAGGAGAGAAGGGGCGACGATACTTTATAGAAGGAAGGAAAGGAGATGCTGACCAGAACTCTAGGGCTCTGACTATGCAGACAGTGTTAAGGTTCAAGGGACGGTTGGCGGTTTCATTGACTGCCGGGGAATTAATGGCTTTGGAAACAGGCCGTCTGGCTTCATGTGCCCCTTCCGAAACTCTTTCAGTTGCAGAGCAGCAGCTGTTTATAGCTGTTAGAGAACACAGTAGACCACCATACGTCTGTTTTAATCCTATTACCAGATGCCGGCTCCCATCAGAAACCCCTCCTGTACTCGATTCTAGAGTAGGCTGTAATTACCACGTCTGGATGGAACCAGAGGGTAACGGCGTTGCGATTCTCCTGGGTGCAGAAGCATTAGCCGCGGTGTTCCACAATTCCCATGGCTTGCCGAAGTCTGGCAAGAGGTGAAACTACCTTCCTTCAGTTGCCCCTTGTCCGCCACCCCCAAGTCATCAGATAAGGCTTAACTTCTATTCATTCTTAACTTTTGAATGCTCTGTTGCTTTAATTTGTCCATCTCCAAAAAAAAAAAAAAAAAGGGCCAGAACGTGAAAGCTTGGTCACAGACCAGGCCGACACTTGGACCAGTCCTGATCTGCATCGGAGTGCCAAATCGGAAATGGCCTAGTGCCGTGCAAACGCCAAAATGGACTCAGGGAAATCAATCAATTTCTGAAAACATTATGGCATTTTTGGCAAAATTACGCAGGAAAATATAAGTTTTCCAGCTGGTTGGCTGCATGGTGGTCCTAGATCCACAGCTCAGTATTGACCTTTTCAGTGAAAGCCTTTCATTTATTCCAGTGCTGTTTGTGCCAACACAATTACACCAGACTAATGAACAACCAGCAGAGATGGGGATGGGGGGGGGGGGAGGCTGTAGAAATTCGCTTCTCCTGGCCATTTAAATGTAAAGGCTAGATTTGCATCCGAGATATAAACTAAAGTCTTAATTAAAACCCAGATGCACAAGCTAATAACGCTGGTTTACAGAATAAAAATCTACACGATTCACCGCTGTTGTGACCTTTGACGTGATCCATGGCACACACATTTAAAAAAGGACAGATTACCAGATGGTGCTACGACTCTCAAATGCATAAACAGAGCAGTGAACGGACGCACAAGAGGATGGGAATCACCAGAAGGAAGAGGAAAAAAAAATAAAAAAAATAAATAAACCTTGAAGCTACTCCAGCTTGGACAGTAACATCTGGTTCTCTTCTAGACTGCGTCATGCTCTGATTGGCTAAATCACGTCACATGGCAGGCCCCAGAGGTTCAGACCCAAGCAAGTGACCACTCAGTAAAGGAGACAAGGACAAATAAAAGCAGCGTGGTGCGCACTGCGGCTTGCATGAGTGCGTTTGCACATGCGTGTGAGCTGGCAGCAGATATTGCGCTCAGTGCAGAGCCAGCTGAAGATGTGGTCTTCATTAGCTGAGCAACAGTAAACTATTCCAGTTATGTTTTCTCAACACCATGGGTGGAGGTATAGCCACCAGGGAATTCAAAAATCAAATAAAATCTCATGTGGAAAGTAAGTCCTCTTCCCACCCCTAGACTCAAACAACAATCTGCAAAGGCTTAATTTAAACACTTAGGACCATTAGCTGTCATATGATGCCCGAAAATGCAGCAGAAAGATGTGGTAAAATTATACAGGGGGAAAGTAGCCCAGGCCTGTATCCACTACATTTAAATCTATGCCAATGACAATGAAATCCATCCACCACAACACCTGTACTGGGAAACTGTCATCATACATCATAAATATTCATTATCCATTGCCAGTCAATGAAAAAATAACCAGCATTTTTTCCAGCTACACTCTAGTCAATTCAGATTACAAACTCCTTCAATGGTTAAATGGTTAATGCAGAATTTTTTCATACTGTCATACCATCCAGACATAATACATACAGTATTTTGACGGCATTTTATTTTCAAAAGCAACACTATTCTGGTTCCGTGAAATTTGCAGAGCACCCCGTCCTGCAAGCGGTGGGTATTTGAGTTTTTGTTTTCAGATACCGGCGCCAAAATACCTTTAAAATGGTGCTGGTGCCAAAACAGTGTCTGAACCAGTAATTTTAAGAGGGGGGGGGGGGGTACAAAACAAAAGTCGGTGACCGTAAATAATAGCAGATTTCAACTTGAAAATGAACAACAGGCCTATATTAACTTAACGCCTTAAATACATAAAACACAAAACATTTAAAATTCACAGTCTTGAATTCAACAATAAATAACATTTTAACCCATGTGCTCTTGGACTTTCAGGAAGCACTATTACACACTTTTGGTCTTTAGCACATATTAGACACATACTCAAATAATAAGTATATCATACAAACATACATACATACACACACACACACACGCATACACATATACATACAGCTGCACTGGAGGTACACGTCAGACAGCATGGCATGTTGGACCACTGCCAGCGCTTTAAATAATGTATTTGTCATGTCTTGTGGTGTAATTGTTCTGTATGTAATGTCATGTGTAATGTTAATGTTAATTGTTATAAATAGTGGCGTGTGCGTGTACCGCCATGTGTTGCTGGAGTGGTCAGGACGGCCAGCACAGCGGGTAAGTTGACCAATTGGTACTTAGTGTTTGGTCCTTTTAAAGGCTGCAAATACAGAGCACTCCCGCTAAACAAAACTGCCTCATCTTCTTCCTGCCGCCGCGATGCCTGGGCCTGCCAGTCATTACACTGGTGCGAGAAGAAGGATGCCAGAAGCAGCCCCACTGGCGCTACTGGAGCGGATCCTCCTGGACATCACTCTGACAGCTCGCTCCAGCCTGGCAGACCTGTGGGCGTCTGTGGAACGGTGGAGCGGGAGAAGAAGCAGCAGCCGTTTCGCGTCGAGGCCGGCTCAGGACCGCAAGCTCCAAGAAAGGAAGCTTGTGTCCTGGTGCTAGCGGGAGAGGAGACACTGGGCACTTTTGCCCTGAAGCCCACGCCAAATCTGCCAGGAGATAAGCGGGAGGTGCCTCCTCATCCTCTGAAAATCCCCCGGGCCCATGCAGCATGCTTTCAAATTGCCCCCGTCAGACCGCCAAAGCACCCCACAGCCGTGCAGCACACCCTAAAGCCACACCTGCCAGCCTGCTAGGTCCCTGTCTGAGATGACGTCAGAGACTAAGGAAGGTGACAGTTCTCAGGGAGTGTGACCGCTCTCAACTCGCCTCTAGCTTCAAGCATAATCACCAGAGGCAGCAAGCTGAGGTACTGCTCACCTATGAAGAGGCGAGGTGTGCCGCACCATGGAGGCTCAGCTAGACCAGAAGCGTCACAAGCTGGGTGATAAGCATGACCAGAGCTGAACAGTTGGTGTTCAGTGTTTGTCCATTTAGGGGTTGCAGTTAAAGATGGTTCTTGCTAAACAAAACTGCCTCGTCTGCTTTCTGCGGTGAGGCCTACATCTGCCAGTTACTACAATGTACACACACGTATGTGCATCGTGCATATACACACACATTTACATATATATCTCCCATAATGTGAATGATATTGAAGGAAAACGTTTATTATAATGAATTGAAAGTATTTCAGAAGACGTAATTTCATTAAATTATTATTATTTATTTTTTTTAATACATCAATTTAAAATATTGACGTCAACACTCATGGACAGTGTCGACTAATCGCAGCAGAGCCCTAATCAAAATTCATTATTGCTCTTTACCCACAGGCTAAATTGAGCATACATCACTAAATTACTACTACATTACTACCACTAGATAATGCCCTACTCACACCTTGCAGTTTATGGATGAAGAGTGGAAGTGGGGGTAATAATGGGGGGGTGGAGGAGGGAGGTTAATATAAGCAAACTTCTAATGATTTTTACTTTATTTCAGTGATTAAGAAATTCTGACTCGTGATTTCGTGAAAAAAAAAATTATGGGAAAAAAGCAATTTTCTGTTCAAACACGGATTACAAACGCAAGCAACACTACTTTTTTGCCAAATGACCATAAAACATTGATTTTTAAACTATTTTGCCATAAATTATTTGGTAGCAAATTGATGCAGATGACATGTACGTGACACACCCTGGGAACAGCCTCCACACAATCATATGACCCCAAAAGAGCTGTCAACATTCCGGGGGCTAGTGACCTGAGGTACTTCCACAAAGATTAAATATATAAATAACTAAAAACAAAACGCTTAAATTCAATTAACGACGTCCTGGTGTCAGAATCCTTTCCAGTGAAACACAGCCACACAATTCAGTCTTAGGCATTTTAACCATGTTTAAGGTAGCTACTAACGTGCAAGTGTAATGTTAACTAGTGATGGCACATGAAGTGCGGTAATGCTTCTGTTGCTGGAACACCAGAGGGCAAATATTTCAAATTGACAGCTCGGGCGGGTAAGTGGCACTGCATCACAGTATGGTGCAGTACGTACCAGTCGTATAGGAACCAGTGCCATATTGGCCCGTGTCTCGCTACTCATCCCTACTTCCCGTGCAATAAAAATTTAGCTAATCATGTCATCAAGATTTCAAAATGCCACAGGTGTACCACAATACGGTACGTCGAAAATGCTACAGCATATCGTATTATCGTGCATACCTACACAAATTTGCCGCCATCAGGTTACAAGCCCACAAAACATGTATATAAACAGTGGGTCCCCCACAAAATAGTTAGCATGCTATCTTGAGTGAAGACCTACTAACTGAAGTAATAATCATTAGAACAGGAGGAAGCCACCCTCTACAGTCATTTCCATAAGCGTTAATCATTTTCCCATCATCCTCTAACCTTCTGCAAAGCGAAGTGATAGGAGCCAGGGGGGAGAGGGGGGGGCAGCTTGGGGACAGATTCAGCTGTACTCCAATTGACGACCACAGTTAATGAAATAGATCTTAACTGTGAGAAAAAGGGAGTTAGGGCAGCTCTGACATCACACCCAGCTCTGGGCCTCGAGGGCAGAAGAGACGCATTTTTGTCTGCGAAACCGGGGGTGGGGCACCACTTAGCTGCGTCACGCGTGTTCCAACAGCACCCTACTTGTCCGTTCGGAGCCAACTTTCCTGTCTCTCTGGCTTTTCCGCCGCGGAGCCGCCTCACGCTCCCTGCGCCGCCCACGGTTCGACAGAGAAGCATCCGCTAACTTTAGAGAGTGAGAGTGACCAACGGGAATAGGGCGGCCCTGCGTGCCGGTGACACCTTCATTCACTTCCTGGGTGAATAACAGCCTGAACAGTACTTCTGAGCTACCTGGCAAGCGGGAGGCTTCCTTTTCGCCTCTGGTGTTATTGTGGGTCACTTCGCAAGTGCAGAAGTCCATCTGCTACAGCACTGCCTGAGGAAGATGGAGAGCTGCGGGCCCAGAAACACAGCCCTGGCCCTCCCCACCAGTAGAAGTGGGGGATCAAGGTTAAGGATCCAGCCCTTAACGGGACAGGCTCCCGTGAAGAGAAGCAGAGAACAGGAGCAGCCCAGGGGCTCCTTAAGCGAATATGAAAGAATAGACCCCTGGGACAGAGTGAGGTAGGAATAAAGGGAGGAGGAACCCAGGCCTCACTGCCTGACTCAGACGACGCTCCCTCAGCCGATCAAAGGACAAATTCTCCCCGCTAGTGTTGTGCCGGCCTGCTAGCGCCCCTTCAGGATGATGCAAAGCCCATTATGAGGTCCAGTAATGGATAAGCTGAGCCCTGCCGATGGCAGGAAATTGTCTGGGCCTTGGAGGGAGCAGCACCGTGATGCGCTTGCAAAAAAGGCAGCTTATCTTGTCAGAGCCACAGAGCGTATCAGGGATGAACACGGGGACCAGTTCAGGCCAGCCTCTCCCCCCGGCAGCCGCAGAAAGAGCTGCTTCAGGAGGGATGCATTGGGGCAGACTACCTAAAGCCACCTCTCCTGTCCTGCCGCCACCCAGGAGAGTTCAAGGGCACAAAGGTACACGACAGGTCCCCGTGGAATAGACTCAAACAGAAGGACAAGACCACAGAGCAAAAAGAGAAACAATTCATTATATTACACACGCTATATCGACAAAAAGTATTGGGAGACCTGGATGTTACACCTATGAACTTTTATGACTTTCATGAATCCAAAGGCGTCAATATGGAGTTGCCCATGCCTCCTTTGCTGCTAAAACAGCTGGCAATCTTCTGGGAAGACTTTCCAGAAGTTTATGGACTGTGTCTGTGGGAATTTTTGCCTATTCATCCAGAAGGTCAGGCACTGATGTTAGGCGTGAAGGCCTGGCTCATAATCTCCATTCTAGTTCATCCCAAAGGTGTCCGATGGGGTTGAGGTCAGGGCTCTATGATGGGCAGTCAGGTTCTTCCACAACAAACTCGCCCAACCATGTCTTTATGGACCTTACTTTGTGCATTGGGCCACAATCATGCTGGAACAGGAAAGGGTCTTCAGCAAACTGTTCCGACCAAGTTGGAAAGAGAATTGTCCATCAGCATTTCATACACACACACACACACACACACACACTAATTTATATATATTTTTTATATACATACATATATATACATATATATATATACACATATATATATATACATACATACATACATACACACACACATATACATACACACACACACACGCATGTGTGTATTTATATATTATATATTATATTATATTATATATTACACACACACGGACACACACACACACACACACACAGAATGACAAAAAAAAAAAAAAAAAAAGTCAAGCACCCAGATGGAATGGTGGAAATGACATCAGTGCTTCCCTTAGGTTTATAGCTTTTTTTTTTTTTGGCGGGGCGGCAGGCAGACAGGATTCATGGTGTTCATGCGTTTATTTTAATGACAGCAGTCAATATCACGATTGAATTAAACTTCAGAACATTTCTTTTTATGACAATTATCCACAAAGGGTGCAGCTTTTGTCACTGCAGTATATTTTTGTTTGTTTTGTTTTTTTCAGATGGTTGACGTGACATATTTTCCGACGTGTGCTCACCTGTGTGTGCACGCACGTGTCTGCGCACGCGTATCGGGGCGGAACTCTACCATGCGCAATACAGAGAGCAGAGGAGAATCGTAAACGTGTGACCATGTAGAGACAAAAATGACAATGTGTAAATGAAAATGAAGATATATAACATAAGGCTATTTAGTTTGTTTTTTTTTTTAAAAAAAAAAGTACAATTATAGACCGGTTCTATAGGGAAGGTAACCTTAAATGACTTCTGTTGTAATCTGACCCTATATAGAAAATAAAACAAAATAAAATTAACTTCACCTACAAGGGGGGGCAGGATGTCCCCCTTAATATAATGGTAGGGGAAACACTGGACATGAATCTGCACGTGGTGAAAGGTCATGTGACTATCGCAATGATTATAATATCAGAATAAAACAGACAATATGAAGCCTCTAGACCCTGCAGATTGGCACTGGGTTTGAATTGACGCCCGACCTTATCCCGCACATGTTCAACTGGGGAATGATTGGGGGACCTGGCTGGCCGCAAGAAGACCTCAACATGTCTATGTCATCATCATAGACACACGTGCCGTGTGTGGACGGGTGCTGTCTTGTTGAAAGACATCA
Source organism: Mormyrus lacerda (assembly GCA_015163995.2). Taxonomy (NCBI): domain Eukaryota; kingdom Metazoa; phylum Chordata; class Actinopteri; order Osteoglossiformes; family Mormyridae; genus Mormyrus; species Mormyrus lacerda. The sequence goes on along the minus strand of JAABNX020000123.1, from coordinate 503,587 downwards.
GGGTGCTGTCTCAGTAGGAGTAAGACATGCGGACGCAGGATGTGACTGACGTAGCTCTGTGCCGTCAGGGTCCCCGACTTGCTACCAGAGATGACCTGAAGTCATACCCCATGACTCCCTACATCAAGACACCAGGAGTAACGCCAGTGTGTCCAACTGATGACAGAACTGCTCCTTTCCCTCTACGCCACCATATGGGCACAAAATGGTCATCTGTAGCAATGCAGAAAATGATCACTGGACATGGTACAATGTCACTCATCATCAGTCTATGCCTCCTGGTTACGGCACCACTCTATTCTCCACTGTACATCACACACACACGGACACACACACACACACACACACACACACACGGACACACACAGGCTTTGCACCCCCAGCTACCCATTTTTCTCCCCTCAAAGTTGTTCCCATATTCATTTATCCAAAACAATCTATCCAACATGCAAATATCAAGAAGATACCTTTGGGGGAGGGGGGGGGCAGGCTTAAGAATCTGCTTTCCAAATCCAAATCACCACTGAACATTGCTGGGGAAAAACATCTCACATCTGGCACCGTGGCAGTGGGGGGGGAGCCACTGCAATGGCTACATTAGAGCAGGAACAGACCACTTATCTATCCGTTCTTCAAAAGTGCTTCCAGAATGGACTGATTGACAGCCCACGCGCTCTCAGACTTTAGGCTTTCCAACTCTCGTTAAGGGCGTGAACAGGAATGAGGCCCAACTGTGCAGCCTGTACCAGTTGGTTTCTGCTGCTTACCTCATAAATAGACCCATCTTCAACCTCCTCTACAGTAATTTAGCTCTGCAATAAGCCAGAATATCTCAAGATAAAGGCACAGAAAATAATGTAGGTTCCTGAAACGAGCCGCACACAATGCCTCCACGTGAGGAAAGCATGAGAGGGGGGGCTCTCGGTCCCTGAACTCTCCCTGCCTGCACTTTGCACCCACGGTACATTCATTCCCAGCCCCTTTTCTCATACAACGTGTTTAAACACTTAACAGCAACCTGAATGTTTCACCTGAGATTCAACTTTCAACTGCTAAGCAGGGCAAGGAGATGTGTACTACAATTGATAGACTTAAATGAGCGATTAATTATCAGGACCTACAACTTTTTTTTTTTTGTTTGGGACAGAACCATCAGCGTCAGAGTCTGCTGCAGCCTGCCAGACAAAACCTGACCCTCTCCTTTTTGTCTCTCCTTCTGGAGATGAAACTTTGGTCAATGCTCTCTCCCCCTGTCCCACACACCCGGTACCCTTCAGACACTAGACTGCAGTATCCCTCCTTTTGGACATGGAGCAGCTACCTCCAGCAAGGGAAACGGCAATCTACTGGCACCACACAGGTCAGTCCAGTTTCTCCCCCCCCACTTAAAGTATTCGCTGTGGGTTAAGGGGTGGGGGTGTAGGGTCCACGTGCACACAAGGTGAACTCCCCCTCAGCAAAGGAGTGGCAAGCGTCATGAACAGAAAAGAATAGGTATGAGCACCACCCAAAACCAGACTGCCGCTGCACCCCCCAGGCCAAATCCATAAAATATTTTACATGACACAAAGGAAACAGGAAAAAAAAAATTTACATTTATGATCGCTTGTTTGGGTTGAACAATAGCATGATGACATACGGCAGTGAGAAGCTGGGTGGAAGACCCCCCCCCCCCCACAGCTCCAGCAAATAACTCAGGGTTTGTCAGGCATGCTGATGCCTCTCTGGATCAGATGGTATTTCGCACGCTGGGGCAAGAGCAAAGGTCACAGAGCGCCATCAGAACCATAATGTCGGTGAAGCCAAGCGTACATTGGCCCTATGCACCCCCCCCCCCAAAAAAAAAACCTTGATTAGAGCACCCTGTGACCCCCACAATCCCCACTACCCACCCAACCTTGCAGACCCCACCCCACTCCCCAGAGTCTCACATTGTCTGTGCTGGCTAATTATTCCCAGACCAGCCCGGTCAAACCCCACCCCAGGGGCAGTGAAGGGCACATGAAAGGCTAGATGTGAGCTCCCTGCTGGTCCATGCTGAAGGAATTCCTCTGCCAACAAGGTTTCTATTGCTTGCTTTTTATGATCATTCCCCCCCCCCCCCACACACACACACACACACACACACATTTAACAAGAATTAGGATTTTAGCCTCAAACTTATTTGTTAAATAAAAAGTTAACATTTTTATCACATTTCCCTTGGTTCTGCATTTGCTTTCCCGATGTTTCCATGGCAACAGGTATGCCTTAACCCTTTCATACATAAGAATAGCTAAAAATGGCGTGTCGCGCTACACACCAAGTCACAATGATAACCGGGGCGGTTGTAGGACCAAGACTCGGGACTGTTTAACCCCTGAGCCACACACAATGGGCCACCACTGAGGCCCCGGGATTCAGGGGGGCCCACACGGGATGGAGAAAAAAAAAAAAACAGAGGAGGAGGAGGAAGTGAGAGAGAGAGAGAGAGAGAAAGGTTAGTGTGGGCCCTGCGCCATCTCACACTCTCCCCACCTAAGTGTATTTCACTGTGCGTCTTAAATTATGGGCCCCGTCAGACGTCTTTCAGCAAACAAACTGTGACCCTCCTGAACACAAAGCCAGGGGTTTCCAACATCTTTAAGGTAGTCAAAGACACAATGACGACAGCAAGATGAAGAGCCACGGCACATGGGCCAAGAGAGCAGTCTACCAGCGTGCAGGAATTCCTCTGAATCACCTCCAAATTTTGGGAGGGAAGAGAAGCGACTGGGTGGGGTGCACTGGTGTGGAATCAGAGAATTTTTTTTCCTAGGGATGTAATGAAGTATTGTACCTATACACACACACACCAGACTCAGAAAGAAACAAAAGCACTTTGATGGCTCTTAATTAGACAGTTACTGCACAAACATGGGCTTTTTACTTTGCAGTTACAGTGTAACACTGCAAAGCATAAACAGAGAGCAAAGGCCAGGAAGACTGGAGAAGAAATGAATCTCAGCCCCTATACATGAGGCCACCTCCACAAAAGCACAAGTCATTTCACTTCTGCCCCCCCCCACCCCCCACTGGCAGACAGCACAGCATGGGAGGCTGGGGGCGGGGGGCAGGGGGGTTGGGGAGACGAGCTTAACATATTTCTGTGCTTATCTCAGCCAGCGTTGTCCAGGTCTGGTTCTAGAGGTCCAGAGTTCAGCAGCTTCAGTCAGACCCCCCATTCTGCACTCTCCCATAATTACTGGCCCTGCGAGTCACCTTGTCAATTATTTCAAGTGTCATCCAGGCTACATTCAAAATATAAGCCAAAAGATATGAGCTTCCCCGTGGGTCAGGCTTGGATAACTTTTGTGGCAGGCTTTTGCAGGCAGCCCCCAACCCCCACCCCACAAAACCAGCACAATTGAGCTTTCCTCACAGGGGGCCAGCTTTATCAGAGCATCTCACAGAGTTGCTTCTCCCTCAGGCAAGAGTCTTCCGTAAATGCTGTTTTCTACGGCTTTATTTACAGGCAGGTGCTTGGACTCCTGAATTATTTAGATTCCCCTCGATAAAAACCGAAAAAAAAATAATAAAAAATTGCAGAGATCACAATATACTCTGAGTCAGGGGATGAAGGGAGATTCTTGAGTCGCTCATCAAAGGCAGCGCACGACCAACAAGTCTCAGGACTGCTAAAACACCTCAACGGCGCGTGTAAAGGGGCTTGCGGATCTTCGTGATCCACGTGCACAATGAGAAATCGGATGCTGAGTAGCAAAGCATCACGATCGTGCCAGAGGCAAAAGGATTCTTCTACCCCCTGTTCTGAACCATGAAAGAAAATTTTCAAAATACATTTGGGAAATGTTTTTTTAAAAAAATAAAAAAAAAGATAATACTTTACTTGACAGGGGTACAAATACTTAGTAATAACTGAAGTATTGCTGAAGTATCAATCAAACAAATCATGAACGAATATAGTTGCTACTTGGGATTAAAGATGCATCACGATTCATTAATGATGAACAAACATGAGATCAGTATTTTGCAGATATTTTTTACTTATTCCTACAGTAGTTCCTTAGTAGTTCAAAGATTTACATAATTAACAGATATAGTAATAAATACAGTAGCTGCCTGAGATAAAACATGGGTCACGATTAATTAATGATGTATTAGCATGAGATCAGTATGTAACTAAGAGTTAGGCTTGTGGTTAATTAATACATAATCGTGTAAGATTTATTTGTGCCCCATCAAGTAAAGTGTTACCAAGAAAATAAATATTGAGTATACTCAATAATTTATCAGTGGCACACAGAACAATGCATCTCACTGGTCCACACAGCATCGAAGACTGAAGACCAACGTGAAAGTCAACATTAAACAAAACTCTTACGCTCAGATAAATGATAAATAAAACGCTGTCTAAGCAGATGAAGCTTTGTGAAGGGACACAAGCTCACGCCGACCACTCGTTTATCACAGACTCTCCTGCTTGGATGCTGAGGGGGAGGAACCGGGACCAGATCAAGCCTTTAATTCACAAGTAAACTAACATATGCACGGAGGCAGGGCCAAACATCACCTGCCATGTCCCTGTAGGTCACGGCTAGAAGCTGGTATCCAGATGTGGGAGAAGATTCGGTGGAGATGAGAGCACACCCCACTCCAAGGCAGGAGAACACAGGAAGCACTTCACACCTCCGAGACACTCCGAAAAGAGGAGATCTGTGCAATACAAAGCCTTTTCCAACTCGTTCCAACTTCCAACTCATTACTTCCACACAAGGCAAGGCAAATGGTGGCGGAGAAGACAGATCTGTCTCACAGAACTATGCAAGGGAGGGCGGGGGCACAGCAGAGTCTAGAGTTGGCCCAGACCCAGAGCTAAAAATATGTCCTGAATAGTAAAGTGTGCAATCCATGGGGTTGGGGTTGGGGAGGGGGGGGGTCTCTGCAGTGTAGAACTAGTACTGCAATGAGACTGTGCTTCTACAGGCAGGAGGACATAGACATGTCCCACCGCCAGGCTGAAACAGACCTGTATCGTAATAGGAGGGCGCTCCGCTGAAATGCTGCATGTATCCAGGGACACTGAACTCACAACGAGCTTTCAGAGAACAAAGACTAATCAAATAAATAAATAAGCTTTAAGCTTAAGTTATACTCACAAATGCCTGACCATAATCAAGTATGTTTTAACTACATGTTGTAGTGTTGATTTTCTATCAAATGGGCAGTGTTCTTCTCCAAGGCAGGAAGGCAGGTAACATTTGTCATTTTACTGATCTAGATGTCCTTCAAAGTGCCACCTCCATCAAAAGGTCAGACGTTAAAATAAAATAATAAAAAAACTCATCACATGCAGAATGTGGGGGAATCTGCGCCAAACGTTTAAAAGGAACAGGCAAGTCGAAAGAAACATTAAAATGAATGACATTACACAAAGCTCCCTTAAAATTCTATTATTTTTTCCTTGCAATGACAGGCATCAAAACTACCTTATGCACTGTATTGTTTTCAGAAAATACAGCATGAATGCTCCTATATTCCAACCCCGGCAAAAATATTATATTTAAAAATAATAACAATAATAAAAAATCTAAGGAAGCGGTACTTGTTTGAGCATGCAGCCACTGCCACGAGCTCGGCGTGTGTAAATGCAGCGGTGACATTCCCGGGCAGCTGAGAAAATGCCACAGACGCATGTGAACATGTGCCGAAGAGCGAGACTACTCCACGGGGGGGCTGGTCCACCACGAAAGGGACATGTACCAACAGGACTCGCCGACAAGCACAAGCCCTGGAAGCAAGTCAACCCTACAGGCAAAATAGGCAGCCACCTACGGGACACACACCGCTCAACCAGGCACCATCCAGAGTAAAACCGTTCAGACAGTTAAACCTGAAGAATTCACTCTAACATTTGGTTGTAAGTAGGTAGGGGTTTATGATGAAATAAATGAACTGCGGAGGGGGGACGTTAACTTTTGGAGCATCATTAAAAATGTGATGAAATTTTTTTTATCTACAAATAATTTGATGCAAACCGGAAACCTTTATTAATAAAATCATTTGGTACAGGCCCATCCGGTTTAACAAAAGGTTACAACCGTTTTTCAAAAGCAGACAAATTCACATGACTTTATACCCCGTCTTGCGCAGATGCGTTCCGGGCACCATGAATAAATATCAATACCATGAACAGCAATTTATATAACCGACAACCATAGAACCCCCAACCACACACACACAAACCAGCTGGTTATTTGAGGCCGTAATCAAAGCAGTAGTTACCGCCAGATTCTGGAGCCTTTACCTAATGAGGCGGTGGGGGAGGGAAGGGAAAAAAACCGCAATTAGGAGCAGCTAACCCGCAATACGAAGAGGCAAGTCCAGAGCCGCAGCAATGATACAGCGCCGTGGCGAGGGAGCGCATCGCGGTGTGGGAGACGTGTGCTGAACAGCAAGGGAAGGGGAGGGACTGTCCTGGGGCCAAATTACAGGTGCTTTATAGGAGCCACCCGGTCAGGTAGTTCGGACCGCACAGCCCGCCGCTTAACGAGACGCCGTACAGGTGTTTGTGTTTACAGTGTAAACCGTGGCAATCACCGCGGCGCACGGCGAGCCCCGCTCCTGGCTGCCGCCGCGTCTCATAACATGCGACGCAGGGCATTAGTAACAGCAACGCAAACACTGACTGCGGCGATTAATTAAACCAGTGTAAACGGCGCTATCGCAGCTGCCATGGGAGCTTATCAGCAGCAAATAAACTGTTCACCGCACGGAATGTGACCACAGATTTCACATCACCGTATCCAAGCCCTTCCTACTCGTTGTCTAGTATTACTCATCCACCTTCATAATTCTTTAAATAAGTGCACGACATACTTTATTTTAATTTAGTCTTCAATTTTACCGGCTTTGATAGTCGAAGAGTTCATCAATAAACTTTCATTTCAAAACTCTAGGCATACGACGTAAGATTACAGGGACTTGACTAATGTGAGGACAGACTATAAACTACAGCCACTGCATGCGTATTTAATTCTTCTGTCCAAAATCATTTACCACAAAGCAGCCGGAAAGCCTACCATCTAAACAATGCGGTTTCGCTTCCACAGTCCATCCAGCTGCAGAGGCTTAAATCAAACATCCACAGGGGATCTTAGACAATACCGGATCCAGCGTCTTCAATATCGAAATGATGGATAGCACTTTTCATCTCAGTATGCTAATACAGTATCTTGACTGAAGTAATTTCATCATCTGCTTATGTTCCGCTTTAAAACGGTAGCTACGTTCATACCCACAGCTGCAGAAAGTCATTTATCAAGCCTAGAATAGTGCATATCATCACACAACTCAATGGGTTCTTAATATCCTGAAGAGATAAGTGCAATTAGTGACTTACTTTAATATTGGCCAAAAGATTCACTATAGATGTGCAGAGGTTATTTACAAAACCACATGCATTTAATACAATATCTGTACTTGCTACAAAACCAATAACTCAACCAGGCCATTAAGTATCTGTGTGCATTAATGTAATTTTAACCGTTGGACAGATGCTGTTCCACATGGTTAAACCGCTAGTTGTCAGTTTAGTCCCTTTTGTAACTCGACTTTGTTTTCAACGAGCGCCTTATCGGTACGACATCGGAGTTCCACCTGGGATTAGATGTAGAAAATCTTCTCCCCGATCTGACACTGATGTTCCTTGAGCTTGAAGTTCACCTTGG
>JAABNX020000123.1:483931-495778 GCA_015163995.2 Mormyrus lacerda | reverse complement strand
TTCATTCCATGTAATTATAGTGATTTTAATACGCATAACCTACAAGGCGTAGGTAAAATTTCATAACACTGACAATTATCTAAGACAGGGTGGTGCGCTGCCTTTGTCTTCCAATACAAGACGATCAGTCTTCGATTAGGTCAATAAACCAGTCAGTTTTGCTTTGCCCTACTAAGCCATTCTTTAGAAACAGGGGAGTCTCCGCCGACGGCAGAGCTGGGAGAAACATGCATAGATAAAATCGTACCCCACGAGTTTTTACTTGACCCAAATCTTCACTAAGATGTGTGTCCGATCTTCCAAAGGGACCGTATCCATCGCCCTACCAAACGCGTTGCTTTTAGTCTACTAAAATATATAAGACTCCAAGTACTGGCACTTAACGCAGTCGGATTCAGCTCTCCAGTTCAACGACAGTGTCGGCGCAGACCACATTCTGTACACATAGATCCGCCACTTTGCACTCATATCTGTGCAACCTCATTTTTCCAACTTCATCAGTTCCGGACTCAAAGGCTTAACATCACAAAAAATAGACACCGGGATTAACTTTTTTCCGGTGTCTTCCGATGTAATACGGGTTTATCTTGTACAACATATAGGCTAATATATGTCATCCATCGCAGAGGTCACACATTTAAAATGCACAATTAAGCAAAAGTGAATTAAATACTCTTCTCTTGCACCGTACAGAAATACTCAATAGAGCATCCGCTGCAAGGTATGCGTTGAAAACAAATGCAAACATTTAAAGACCTATCTAAACGTATATTTACTTACCCAAAGAGCAGATACTACCCGGGAATCAATAATACAACTTTATGATCTGTAGGTAACCAATAAGCTCGTAGTGAATAACCGCAGGATTTCATCAAACACGAAAGCACTTACAGCTACATTTATATAAACCTTAGTCAACCGAGGGGTATGCCAATCATAACACTTGGTAGGCAAATTAACCAAGACGACAGCAGACAAAAAGAAATGACAGGCAGCGGATGCACGATCTGCGCACGAACTCAATCGCCACGGAATCACTAATACGTTAGAGAGATTTAGTAAGTAACTCGATCGATGCTGCTTAAGTCGGACAAGTGATTAACAGCAAGTTCAAAAAATTACGGCCACTGCTGTCTATAATAAGACTATAATAATACAGTAATAAGGTCATTGATTTGGGGGGAGAATCAAAACGATCAAGAGGTCCCGTGAGAAACCAGTCACTCCCCCGGTACATAAAAATAAATAGTTTGTAGCCTAACCTGGGGCGATGGAATAAAAACACCGATTTCAGGCCTGTAGAAAACCGCATCCTGTTTGTTCTACGAGTTTATAACATTTCGATAGAAATGCAACCAGGAGTTAACGCTGAAGCCGACAGTACAGCCGAGGAAGATGCCGAATCGGGCAATGGGTTCTCAGTCTTTGGACACGCCAGACTCCGCATGCCATCATGCTTTTACAAATCATAAAACACCGACATCTCTACAGTTTTCGATTAATCCATACATAAACTGCATTTAGGTGCAAATATATGAAATGCCTCTTATAACTGTGTTAAAAAAACACACCCATTTTTAACTATACCCAAAATAAATGGGTTTGGGGGCAGCGGCATGCTTGGAATTGTTTTAACGCAAATAAACCTCATGTCTGTTAACTATTGCTGCCGCGTTTTATTTTCGGATTAAGGAAAATAGATTAGCTGTAAGCGAATAAATAATCGAGTGGAGATCGGCGGCGGTTGTCCGGGTTTCCGCAGTGAAATGATCGCATTCCTTGGGAGTCGTGGAGGCAGAGATCCTGCGCGCCGTAACGAGGCGACCCACGGCTGCCGAAACGCCAACTCCCGCAAACAGTTTTAGGGAAAAGCGGAGATCGCGGACGCCAGATCAAACTGCTGCACGATGAGCGTGGAATGCAAAGTTTACTGCTCCGGGTTAAGGACTGCTTTGATTGTGAAACATTCCCCCCGAAACAATTTCTCACACATAAAACCTCATACAAAATATACACGTACATACTGCCCGTTCCCAAAACATTCCGAAGCCCCTATCAGTCAATAGCTACACGAAAAGAGAAACGGGGAAGAAGTCTAAACAGCAAAAAAAAAAAAAAGAACAAGCCTTCAAGATAGAGGAATATCATCAATTCCGAAACTGAATATTTTTTTCAATCCAAACCAACTTAAATAACATGACATTCTAAACCAAAACAGCGTTAAGGATCAGCACAAGAATCCATGTAATACTTACAAAATCACGTCCTTATGTCAGATATCCTTGCATCCATAGATAAATTCCCAAACTTGCAAACATTCCCAGTGCCGTAGCCGGCGCACCCTCTCTGAGCTCCGCTACCGTCCGCGGCCAGCCTGCAACGTGAACGGATCGCTGCGTGCTGCCGGCTTCCAATGCAAAGACAGCCTCGCTCTGAGCGGCCAACGCTGCGCCGCTGCACTGTCCTCTCTCGCCTGTAGGCGGCGTTGCCCAAAATACTCCGAGAGGTCCTGCGTAAAAAAGGCGACGGATCAGCTTAAAAGGGCAATGGCATCATGCTATTGAATATTATTGCAGTGCGACCCCACAGCTCTAGGTATAGTGTCTAATTATTTTGTTGCTATATGGATAACTTGAATGCTCAATTTATAACTCATTGTATTGGCATATTAATAAGCTATATATGCCTATAGTTGTGATGCGCCAACTTATGAGGTACTTTTCTGGTTTAAAAAATAAGTTTTCGTAAAACTAAATTATTACATTATTACACACATATTTATGTATACATTTATATATCTATAATGCATACATAATATTTATACTCAGGAGATTTAACATCGGCCGGTTTGATTAAGATCTATACACATTGCCGAATTTTAAAAATGAAATCTGACTTTCTAGGATCAGTTAAAGGCTATAATTAAAGCACCGCATAAGAAGTGTCATAACCAGGACATAAAGGACATGTGCTTTTACTCCAGGGTGTAAAAGTGGTGTGCGGGGTTACGGTCTGCCCTGAATTACTGACTGACTGCTGGCTTGACGCACTCATACGCAACGCGGAGTCTCTGCTCATCACTTAAAAGGGCAATTTTAAGGTTGCGGTTGTATGGAGGCCCGCATTTACCTGACGACCCACTTAGAATAATCGTTTCAAAATCCATCTATCCATTCATCCATCTTCCGACTGCTTATACTGATCAGGTATGTGGTGATCATTTAAAATTCGATTAAATAAGTGCAGACTGAAAATATATTCTCAGAGACAAAGGCTGGATACATTAAAGCCACTGAGTGAACGACGCCGAAAAAGTGGATGAATACCTTTTATATGTTGTTCATGCGTGAAGATGTTAACAGGTAATACCGGCGGTTAATTAGAACCAATGAGAAAAATGTCATGTTCTTTACAAAGAAATGTCTAAAATTGCCATTATGTTAATATGCATTGTACGTGCAGAAATGAAAAGACTGAACTTGGGGCACCGAGATAAATGAAACATGGACATAAAGCACCGGCCAAGCGGGACGGAATCGCTACGGGGGCTCTGCGTTCATGTGCCCCCCATATAGTGGCGGTGGGAGGACAGCTAAGCTGTTGTTCCCTTCCGTCCCAGTTTATGCTTACTGGCAATGCCATGTTTTGTAAAGAAGCTCTTGATAAGCGAACCCGATAAGTTGCTAAGTGACGAACAGTAAGGTGATCCATTTGCGCGGATGGCTCTCTTCGGGCACAATAGTATGTAGGTGTTAGGTGACAGTGAAGGAGGGGAATGGCGCCCTACATCGAGCTTCTCTGATAAGCTTAACTTTCAGTATTAAAATATAGGCCTACTATTTTATATATGGTGTCTAGCTGTAATTTAGTGATTTTCACAAGCATATTAAAATGATTTTTCACAGGAAGGTATCAAGAACGTTAATATCCGAGAAAGAGGATTTTCCAAGTGTCGTTTTCAATATGCCCCTAAATCATGTACTTGTCCTTCAAAATAATGCTAACTTCAATCATGAGTGTGAAAAATAAAACTGACACGTTAAGGGCTTAGGAAAACATCACGCATTAAGAATTGTCCCAAATTCCCATCTCTCACACGTGCTCCTCCCCGCGGCTGCCTCTCTATCTCGTCTCCCTCACTGAAATCAGACTCCAAAGTAATGCTCCACCTTGTGCTGGAGCTGCTTACAGCAATTAACCCAGGGATGCATCTGCGAACATCTGAGCGAAGCCGCGTCGCTCTGTGAAGCTGACACTTCAGTGGTTCAGTATCCCTGTAACCCTGTCAGAAGGCTCCTCCAGCGTCACCTGCCCTGGTAACACCCATGCCTCTCTGTAACCCTCACAGGACAAACTGGATTTGCCAGCTGCTAGTGAACATAAACGGGGATAAAATATAATGAAATAAGGCTAAAAAAAAAAATGAAAAAATAGCTTTGATATTGATAGTTCTTCTATTACCATAGATACATAAATAGTAAACTACAATATATTATAAATAATTCAAGTACTGTATACTTACAATGTCCTGTCATATTATATGATATTCATTTGTAGTTGCCTCTTTAATAGCTTTGGCTCCACTCCACTCCGTACTTTAGTTCCAAAAAAAAGGTAGTTTTTATGAGAAAAGCAATACTGCTCATTCTACCTGAGCTAGGTTGTCTCTAAGCGTACAGTTGTGAGAGTGAGCCCTGCGATGGACTGGCATCCCATCCTGGGTGTTTCCCCAGCCTTGTGTCCTGTGCTGTCTGGGCTGGGCTCCAGGCTGACTATAAGTGCTTATGTAAAATGGATAGATGTATTACAATGATAAGCGTAGGCCAGTAAACAGCTGCAGTCGTATCACCACTCTTATGATGGTAAGCGTTGCAAGGTATAGAAGAACATTTTGCAGCTGTAAAGGCTTTTAGTGAACCTTACTGGCACTCAGTCAGCCCACCTGGACTCATGTGCCCCCTTCTGGTACATCAGTGCCACTGGCAACCTCACTGAGGCCAATGCAGGTGTATCACTCAGTTCACTTACGGATCGCAGTAATCACTTGTTGTGACAAGCTTTGCACGCCCCTTTCACGCCTGGCAAAATGATTAGTTGGCCTGTGTGTTTGTTTGGAAGATGTTTCCATACGGAGATTTTTTTAATGCCAGTTATGCCAATGCATTTGCCAAGAAGACATCCAGATCCTCTGAAAGTATCTCAGTAAGTCTTATTGTCAAATCAGAGGACGTAGACCCACTAGTTTGACTTTTGTTTTGAACCTGTGGGACGCTTTCAATCAACAAGTCAATAAATCCTGATTAAGTAAACGTGCAGTTGGCACAGAAAGCTGTTTGCTCTTTGTCCCATGAGACCTTTGAAGGTCCATTTTTGGAATATCGCATGTATTTATTTATTCTCAACGAAATGGGGAAGTGATGAAAAAATAAGTCGAACAGATATGTTTTTATTTTTGAAAATTAAAATGCATTCCTCTGGATACTTTTACAGAACTGACAGATTATTTCATAGACATCACCACAGTCAGCCACATTCGGCAGAGCTGGAGCTTATCTGAATAAAAATAAACTCATATAGATCTGACTTTTGCTGTGATGGGAATCTTCCGTAGCCGTCCCAGGCATGACGCAGCGCCGCTTTGTTCCTAACAAACGAGCCCGTAGCATAAGGAAGCGGCACGTCACAATCCCAAGACAGATCAGAGAGGCCGACGTAACAGCATAGCTGCCCTAAAATGGTCCACCAGCAACAAAAATAAATAAATTAATTAGACAAAACGTCACACATTGCTCACTGGCAAAGTTTTTCAGGCATCAGTTGAAATGGTGCATTTGTTTGGTTATTAAGCTCACCTGCATGGTTAGCAGAGAAAGAGGGAGAGAGAGAGAGAGAGAGAGAGAAAAGGGAGAAAAAGAGAGGACAAGACAGTAAGAAAAAGAAAGAGGAAACGTAAGAGAGAGAAGGGAGGTGGAGAAGGGGTAGTCTGAATGGTTTTAGAACATGCCATTGCCACAGTCCATTGGAAACTGATGGTGGGAGAAATTATTCATGGGCAAATAGGGCAAGATATAAGGTGTCCATAGCTCCTTGAAAAGCAAGAGAGGGCGTACGTCAAAAGCATGTATTACAATCCCGGGGAGAGCTGTAGACTTTAAAAAAGCATTTTTCATTCCTGGGCTTCTTAATGTGGTAGGCTTCTGGGTGAGCATCCATCTGAGTGTTAAGACCAAAAACAGATATGTCTTTGCAGGAATACTTTAGTTAAATAGATAAATAATTAAGTCACATAGGGATGAATGAACGCCTTGATTAATTGATTGGTTGATGAGTTACTGGGAAGGTGTAATTATGCGGATTAAATACCCTTAAATCTTCCGAATTCCACCCTGGCTTTCTTCCCACTCAGTGTGTGTACTCTGTAACTCTGTGCTTTGTGTGTTTATATATTGTTATGTTAGCTGTGGCCTCCCACTGCTGTAGCCATCTGTTGCAGTCCTGCTCACCCATCGCACTGCCGTGCTTGAGTCCCTCTCTCTCTTTCTCTCACGTGCACACATGCTCAGATGTATACAGACATAAATCAACGCACCAGTTGGCAAGTAATCAGGCGATGAGTCTTTCCTTGAGACTAGAAGATCCTTCATGTGGTTCTGGCAAGAAAAATAAATACTAAACACAGAACTAAACTTTAGTATGAAGAAAGCGTGAGGCCAACAAAGACCTCTCCTGTGTCACCTGGCCACCACGTACCTGGAGACCTGGGTGAGAGTCAGGGCAGGATACCACACTGTGGGCTACTGAAGCAGCTGGGAGACCAGTGCAGACACCTTCCAGGAGAAGTGACTACCTTGACGATAGAATCAGAGGAGCCTGGCGGAGAATGTTTTGCATTCTGTGTTTTACTAGCCTTCTTCCTGATCAGTATCAGAGAAGCAGTCGCTTCAAATCATTCAGATCTTTAACCAATTATATATGTTTGATCTCCAGTGACCCAGACCAGGATAAGTGCTTTGAAGAGGGGTGGTTGGATGACATCCAATTAGAGGGATGGAGAAAAATACAGAAGTAGAGTCCATTTTGAAGTACAGGTATCTCTAAGACATTTCCAAGGTTGTTTCTGCCCTCTGAACAGAACCCAAAGCTCAGATTGTGTATCTGGGTGCAAACGCTGAAAAGCAGGAGCCTTTCAGAGCTGCAGAGTAGACATGACATACAGCAGTAATGATGTCACTCAGCTCACTGCCACCTGTCAGCCAAAGAGCACATGCCTGGGCCAAACCGCCAAAGCGTGTCCTAATACCCGGTCACACGGTCACTCGCTTCCCAGCAAGCATCGGGCCCTGTTTTGGTGGCCTCTGTGATGTGGTGCCTTCCCTTTCAGTGAAACAGCCTTTGATGTTAAGGGCAATCCGGTGTGACTGATGGTGCATCCTCACCACCTGACCAAGGACAGTCCGCGATGTTAGCGTTAGCATTTTGGATGTTTTTAATGACTAACATCTTCTGAGCTTTTTATTATGTCGCACACCTACACCAAAAAGCCTGACTTGAAGACTTACCGGCCATGTCAGTTCCAGCATTTCTTCTGTCCAGTAACCCTTGTTTCACCAATAATTTACCACGATACAATTTAATGCTGCCGCAGCCCCATCCAACAAGGATTTCCCCTATCCACCATACATTTGACTGCACAGTTTTCCACAGTTTGAATGAAATAATCTAGGGCAGTCTTTATATATTGGCATTATGAAATCCTTTGGGGTCTGGTGAATTTACGGTAAGTTACCGGAAAAACAATTTCATGCATGTTTAAGGCCACCATAGGCATTTGCAGTGCGGCTCACCATGGCTACAGCGCACCTTTCCATACATCAGGAACATCAACCTCCCCTTCCCTAGAATCCGCGCCCGAGTGTGCCGTCATCCTGTTTGGGAGTGCGGCTGTCTCTCACCTTAGTCTGCTTCATAGCTATGAGCCATCACATAAAAGTCGGAGTGGGAAAGGAAAATCAGCTTTAATTCAAGCAAACATGCATAAAAAAAAGAAAACAATCTAATGGCCCAAAGGGAATAACATGAAGCTAACACATAGACCATTGGTTGTGCAGGGAAGGATGCAGCATTATTCGGTATTAGCATTAGCATTAGCGTGCCATTTGGTGATGGTGAAGAACCGGAAGTGCGCAGACATCTCACGTGGTGATGTGAGGACGTGCTAACACATGTGTATGACCTAGGGATGGGCACAAGGGTCATGGCCTTTGTCTCATTGTGAGAGCAGATGAAAGTGGGGGGAAGGAACGAAAATGCAACCACAAAACAGGAAACAACATGGCTGTAGGTCCACTAGGTGCATGTGATGTACTGGGTATTTTCTAATGTGTGAGATTATCATGGGAGCCCCCCTCTATTCTTGGTTCTTTTGTCCATTGCTGATTTTCAACCCCATGTCCAGCCCCACATGAGTCTTACATTTATTGTCAGCAAACACTTCTATCCAAAGTAACTTACAACTAAGAATGTTGAGTCAGCCAGTCTCTGGAGCAGTTAGGATGGGGCTTGCTCAAGGCCCAATGATGACATCACTCTGCTGACCACAGGATTCAGACGTGTAACCTTCTGATCACAGGCACTGTGGCCTGACCAACTAAGCCAAATACCATCCACCCCCGTCCTCAGGGACTGACTGTGTGTCCTGGGGACTAAGAGTTAAAACAAGAACCAGTTATTTATAACCGGTAGGGAGGTGCAGGTGAAGCAGTTTAGTTTGGCCCTCGTCACTGTCTCTGTTCCACCGGGACACTCTTAGCTCCTCCTGGTTTTGCGACAAGGAATCAGCAATTAATCAAGCAGTAAATTACAAGCAATAATCAAAATTCAACCCCCATTGTGTATGTTACTATTCACACAAAAAGTAGCTCTTTGCTTGAACCCGAAAACAAGCATAATAAGAGTCTGATATGGTTTGCTGGGTGTTTTCCAAGGCCACTTATCTGTTTATTTAATCACTTTGTCTTCAAATGTTGACTTGGTTGCCGTACCAACCACCACAAATGCCCTTATTACAAGCAAGAAAGTAAGTGCAGTCGCTGAGATAATTGGATGGTGATGAGGAGCTCTCGAACACCATCGCAGTTTGAGAGGCGAACTGGTTGAACAAGATGAATCTGTCACCTTGATAAGATGTACCTGATCCCTGTGGCATTCAGATATAAACGATTTGTGGAGGAAGACAAGGATGTTGTGCTCATTTCAATGCTGTCGTTTTCTCCCATAATGCAATGGGGGTATTATTTAATGAGTAGTCCCGTTCCCTGCTGCTACTGCTGCTCTAATGGTCCGGCTCCTGTTGCCTAGCAGTGGATGTTTTCAACATTTTTTTTTTTCTCCATACGGTTTCTCAGATTACTTGTGAAACTGCCTGTCACAAGGTCAAACTCAGTTCTGGCCAGAGACGCACACCTCTGCTTCAAACCTCCCGCTTAAGGAGGCAATTCTGTGGTCAGGACAGAACCCCCCCGGTCCAAAACTCCCACTCAGTTGGATGGGAATTCTCTTGTGAACCTGCAGATTCATCCTGAGTTGGGAGAATTTAATAGGTTCCAGTTGGAGCAGTTGGATGATGGACTAGACAAAAGCAAACAATCTCAATTACTCTACATCAAAAGTTAACATAAACTCTGGACAAACCACCGTATAGCTGCCATTAGCTTTGGCGGGCTTGACCTTCCTTTTCCCCTCCCTTCTTTTAATATTGTTTCTTGCTTGTTTCTTTTTCTAAAGCTTTTTGACTTCAGTTCAGAGAAAGAAATGTTTTTGTTTTGAGACCATGATGCATAACTGAATGGGTGCAGTCATTTCCGGCGATGGATAAAAGACGTTCACATCTGTTTAAAATGGTGTAAAACGGTGTGATTCTGACACATTAATCACCGGAGCGCGGCACAGGACTGGGTCGCCCGCCAGCTGTCCTGCCCCCAAACACGGATCAGATTTTTGACTACGCTGCAGAAACACAACACGAGAACAGACCAAGGGCAGCACTGAAAACGATGATCCCCACCCCCTACCATGAGCCTGCCACACGACTGCTGTGGTGGGGGTAACAAGACCAAGGGATTCTTCTCTTGCGCACGTCCGTGTGACAAGCCGTTAGATTCATGGCCACAAACCGGACTTTGCTTTCCTGGATTGCAGACATTGCAGACGTTATAACTTTACGCGACTCTGCTGGTGGCAGGTGGGATGTGGGTTCGATTCCCACCCCCGGCTCGGTGTGTGTGGAGCTTTGCGTGGGATTCCTTTGAGTACTCCGGTTTCCTCTTGCATTCCAAGGACATGTGGTTTAACTGAATTGAAAATAGCACATAACTCCGAGCGTGTGCACTCTGCAATGGACTGGCATTCCACTCAAGGTGTCCCCTGCCTCATATCCAGCCATTGGCTCTAGACTCCCTGTGACACTGTACTGCGTAAGCAATTATGGAAGTTGGGTGGATCAAACCTGCGTCATTAGCAGTCCACCAATCTAAAGACCAAAGTACGTAGCTCAGGGAAGCTGTCCAGCTTAGACCTCAAGAACAAGAGGCAAACCCACTGATGATCTCAGCAACATGTATAGTATTCATCATCTGTGTCCCAGAAGGTCGCCCAAAAATTCATGAATCCCAGTTAGAGTCATGGATCTCTGAAAATGGTCCAAGTGGTTTATCTCATAGAGCTCTCTCTGTCAAGCACATGAAGGCGTTGAGTTCCTGATGATTTAGTGAGGTCTCATGGGGATCCTGACAGGACACAGGTTGCTGCTGTGGGCAACACAGGGCCGTATTCCTGAGAAAAGAATCGGCTCTTCCGTTATAAAGCGATTCAGACAGGTGATGGAGTAAAAACAATATGGCTGCTTTACCGTATTAACCTGTACATCTGTCCCTGAAGGAAGGATGGAATGGCAGAATGTAGTCCGCAATGACACAGTTATGGAAGAACGGCCTACAGGGGTCATCCGTGAGTCGCCATCTCTCACTGTTGATATACTTAGAGCTTGACTTTGTGGAGTGTGATAGCAAACAGTGATGGACGCCGAACATTGACCCAGGGCGGTCACGTTAGGGAGGCAATGCCCTCGTCCTGCTTTCCCGTGTCAGATTAACCTGGGAGAGAATATCTGCCTCAGAATCACCAGCCCTGGGGCCCCGGAAGACGATGCTATTGCTTTCTTCCTGGCGACAGCTTAACCTTTTCTTAAATAAGGCTTCAATAAATAGACAGGGCTGGGATATTGCTATGGATCGCCTCCGTTATTAGTTAAAAGGTCTTAGAACTTCTTGTCGAGTGAGGGCACCTCCTTTTGACTCGTTAATGGGCAGACGTGTCAAGCAGCGCTTCGGTCTTAAGAAATCACATTTAGGGCATCGATCCCCCACCCCTACATGGAAACGTATTGCTTAATCATGCCGATGGTGCTGTTTGGAAACTACAATGGAGTCTGACTCCAGTGAAGGATTGTTGTCAGTACTGAATGCGCGAACATCTGCCCTGGAGTCTCTCTCTCTCTCTCTCTCTCTCTCTCTCTCTCATTCTCTCTGTCTCTCTCTACCTCTCTCTCTTTGTCTCAATCTCTATCACTCTGTCTGTTGTCCTTATTGCAGGAGGAGTTTCACCGAGATGTTAAGCATCTCGGCAGCCGAAGCCTCTGACTGTGATAAAATCACAAATGCGTGTCAGTTGTTGGAGAGTAGCTGTCTTTAAAAGCACGTCCCAGATTTGCTGTACATGAACGTACTGCGTGAACATGGCCAGACCTCATACCTCATGCTAATGTCCCCCCCACCCCGTGCTGTGCCCCCC
>JAABNX020000123.1:458077-470438 GCA_015163995.2 Mormyrus lacerda | reverse complement strand
TGTGTGTGTGTGTGTATTACGTTTATATTACGTTGTGACCAAATTATCCCCACATTGTAATAAAAACCTGTTTACCTTTTTTCAGGTCCCCACAAAGATCTGTGAATTCAATCAAAAAGCTAAAAATGTAAATATTTTGTTCGGTTACTTATAGTCAAGGTTAGGGCTGGGTAGGGGTTAAGGTTGTCATGTTGGGATTAGAGTTTTCCCCATAGAAACGAATGGAGAGTCCCCACAAAGATATAATTACAAACCTGTGTGTGTGTGTGTGTGTGACTGGGATCTGAGGTGGCAAAGTGTGGGTCGGGGGCGGCGGTTTGTGCATGACAGTTAGCGGCAGATACAGACAGACACGACGCAGCACAGTCTTCAGCTTTGGGAGCCGTCAGCCGCCACGCCACAGGCAAATGGTCGGAGTCTGTCTAGCGGGCTCAGGCTAACGTGTCTGAGAGCTCACACCGAGACCCATGAAATTCATATCAAAATGTCTGCGGGTACATGCCTGGCAGCGTTTTGCTGTTTTATGTATGCATATGTAAATATACCACGTTACAGGTGGCAGCCAGCGCGATGTGCATGTAAATGATTCTCGTGAAAGAGTCTCTAGTGAAATGGCCACCTGTGGGAAAACCAGGGTGGACAAAAGCATTAGTAACTTAATAATGACCATAATAATACTTCAACTAATTGTCATTAACAAGTGATGGCCTCCTGGGTGAGTTGAAATCTGTTTAACAGTGATCGTCCACTGGGAGCCAGGCTTCTTACCTCCACACTAAATACACTTGACATCCAGACCGACTCCCACTTCTCCGCTCCACAGGTTCCTGTCCAGCCCACTGTCGCCGCTCCCAGTTTCCCTGAGGACTCCACTCCCTTGTAAAGGCGTTCCAGGTGGGGCTCCCCCCGTCCTCGTAGCGAGATGTGTATGACAGTGGAGCTGGGGGGAGGGGGTACCCCAGGCATCTCAGTGAGCTGGTTTCCATGGCAATGGACACACCATTGAAGGTGGAAAGGGGTTTGAATGGAGACTCTTTCATCTTGGTAAAGTAAGCAAGGAGGTCCTGCGAGGATGAGCGTCAGTACAAGTCGGCCTTATTGGGCCTTTGAAGGTCACATGATCAGTTAAGACCGGCGGCCTGTACTATGAAGCGGGGTTACTGCCTTATCGGGGTAACTTGTTGGATTTAAGGTACCACAGTTTAAATGGACTTCATATTCGTTCGCTTACATTTTGCCCAGACTACCTTAAATCCGACAAGTTACCCCGATAAGCCAGTAACCCCGCTTTGCAGTTCAGACCCCAGACCGCGTGAGGTGGGGTTAGCCACAGTGGTTCTCAATCCTGTTCCTGGCGCCCCCCCCCCGCTCCACCAGAACGTTTTCATTCCAACCCTACCTTAATCAGGCTTATATGGTCCTTAATTGGCTAATAATGAATGTGGCAGATTGAAAGTGTGGGCTGGAATGTAAACTTTCTGCCATTGGGGGCATCAGGAACAGGATTGAGAGATACTGTGTTACCCACATCTTTTCAAGCCCGTGTCCAAATATGTTAAAGATGGAAACCCCATATATACCAAATAAGCCTAGGTGGACTTTGAGAACGTGGCATCTCCATTTCCTTCCAGAAGAAAACCAAAAGCCACCAAGAGTGGAAGCAATGCACACATAGCGGCCAAGAAGCCTTGACGACTGATGGTCACGTTAAGGCAGCGTCTACATCGGGGTGGACAATCTTATCCGCAAAGCGCCGGTGTGTATGAGGAATCTCACTGTAACCCCCTAATTAGGCCACTAATTAGTCCTCACGCTTGTGTTTGAACAGCTGATCTACAGGTTATCCCAAAAACCTGCACCGGCCCTTTGCACATGAGATTGCCCACCCTTGGTGTACGTTGTCCCCACAGTCCCAGGACCCTCATAACACAGAGTCACTCAAACCGGCACAGACGCGCCGAAGGTCTACTCAGCTCGTTTTTCAATTTGCTCCTTCTGCACAGCCTCACATCGATAACGCACTGAGTTAAGCCACTAATTTGGTGGCTTAACGGTGTGGCATGCTACGTATTAGCAACATGTCCGCGCACAAGGGCCAGCGTGCAAGTGAGCGAGGGAGGGAGGGAGTGGGCGCGTGTGGGTGGCTGTTGCCGCTGTTTGTCCAGGCTCCAGAGATATAATGAAGCCATTGTTCTGCTGTTTAAAAGGGATTACCGGTTAGCAAGCGGCCGCGACCACCGTTTCTCATACGAAAATTGGCCGGGGCTTCTCACCCTCTGCCCCGGTAAGCTTATTAACAATGGAATTCCAGCGAATGAATTTCTGGGATAAGCCAAGTGTAAAAGAATCCAAGCGTGAAGATCCCTTCTGAAAAAAAGCAAGTTGAATGTGGGGGCTTAGAAAAAGGAAAGAAAAAAATGGGCAGAATCCACATCCACAGACAAATCTTGTGACAGTCTGATAGATTAAGCCACTTGAAGTCACATTACTCTCTCCAGCCTTTGACACGTATTGTGCGGGGGAACGAAAAAAAATAGAAAGAGGGGAGGATCCAACAAGTAGCTCTTAACAAGTGGCACTAAGAAATAGTGCTAGCCCACGGTCACCGAATCAGCTTCGGTGCCCATAAGCCGAGCGATGCGAGCAGGTGTACGAGCGGCCATTACCGCCAGTAAGTACATTAGGGCCAACAGCGGGAGGGGGGGAGAGACGCATTTCGCAATTAAGCAGATCATTGCGTCACCGTCTCTGATTTTTTTTCTGCTGCATTTTTAAAGGCAGAGCGTGAGACTAATGAGCGCCGATTCCTGCGCAGGAATACCAATGAGCTCCAATAAACGGAAAAAGCAAAGACCCCCGGACCAGATTAGCCGAGCGGAAAATGGACAGACGGGCAGATTTAACGAACACTGCCGCCTAAGACGCGGCCAGCAGCCCCGGAGACTGTGAGGGATGAGGTTCCCTCTGTGTAAGCGGACGCGGGCAGCAGCCTGGCAACGGGGCTCTTCATCCGCAGGCGGACTCTCCGCGCATCCCGATGATTTGTTATCGCCGTCCTCTGAAGCGCTTATTACACACTGGATGGGTAACGAGCATTTTACAGAATGAGCCTTTTCCAGCTTCCCGTAAATTAGCACAAATAATGGTGGGGGATGTTTTTCTGGGGGGGGGCATTATCTGGTCTCTGCATGTCATCAATAAAAAAGAGGGGAGAATCTGATCCCAGGTGAAAAGAGCTTGGGACCCGGAATCTGTGCACAGGGAATTTTCAACGCAAAGAATCCAAAGACTGCGCTCACAACCAAAATCCCACAGGCGGACTAAGAGCATCACTAGAAGGAGACAGAGGTGTTTAATAACACATAATTTTAAATTAAACATTACATAAATTGTGTGATTCACATCATAAAGCTTACAGCACGCACTGCATATCGACTCTAATCAAAAATCCCATAAATATGTATTGTTTCATATTATAACTGCACAAGCGTTACCACATCTTAAACCTGTGGATTAGCAGTGTAGAACCAAGACTAAATGCACCAATTACATACTTGCATCACACAGAGGGGAGGAACATGGAGGCATCGTGGTTTAGCGATGTAAGGAACAGCTAGCAGGGTTATGCTGCGAACAGGCCAAGTGCCAGGAAATCAGTACGGAGGAAAGGAGTGGTCCACGTTAGCGGAATATGGATACGACACTGCCATCTGTTGGAGAAAAGGGACACAGCAGAGCGTCTATTTAGAATGACATTGATTTTTAATTTCTGAGATTTACGTCTGGAAATGAGTTTACTATTGATTATGCATGAAAGGCCTGCAAATAAAAGTTTCACAGAAAAGCAATACAGTCTTCTGTTCTGGGTGCTGCGAAATGCAACTATTCTGCCCGGGAAGGTACACAGAGTTTTGGAAGAGGTCCTTGTGGAATAATGCTGGTGTGGGGCTTTGTGGAGTGGAAGAGATTCCTGTCGTCTTCATTTCAGTTTACAATTAATTCTGCAAGTGATGTTCTCTTTTCAGTGCGCCCTGAGATACGAAAATCGGAATGCTTTGTTGTTTGAGCAGTGACTAAGAAAAAGTAAAAAACGACAGTGGTGATTCGCCTTGATTCATATTCATTTCTGCTGGATGGAAATAAATGTGCATTTTAAGTGCAACCCTGCTGAAAATCTCTGCCGTATTTGAAGGAAGTTTCTACAATTCAATTAGTTGATCCATCCCCATGACCCTGACCAAGGCGAACGATTGGCAGATGGATGGATGAAGTTGATTTGTAAAAAAAATATATTTTTTAGAGGTTTAATCATCTCTGTTCCTTTGCACAGGAGGGTAGCTGGATGGCCTCTAAGTCACCCACAGTGTGCACACAAGTGTGCGTGTGCACTGTGCACTGCCCATGGTGTCCACCACTCCCCCCCCCCCCACACACACTGGATAAGCAGTTATGGACGATGCACGGGTCACCATGCTGAGACTCCAGCTTATAAAACAAAGCTCCAGTTTAGCCGTCCTCACTCCCTGTGCAGCGCCCTGGACTCCTCGCAAACGCCATCGCCGCGTGACGCCCCGCCTGTCAGCAGCCCCAGCTGGCCCCGCCTGCACCGTGGCCGGATAATCGCCGTCAACGGCAGATGCCTGGCAGAAGGGCACGGGCCGCCTGACACCTCTCCCCTTCCCAACCTGGCATATTAATTAACAATAAATATATCCCGTCAACAAGGCGGCAACTCATTTTAATTTAAATTCAGCTTCTTCTCCATCGCCTGGTCGCTCAGTGCGAAGGCAGTGGTGGAGTTTAACATGATTATCAGTTTACCCAGAAGTTTCCGCTCTTGGGAAGCATCCTCCTCAGTGTTGTCCTGACTTGGCGATATTTTGGTTTCGATACTTAAGTGGCCAGCTGACCACCACACCCCACCCCCCTTTGCTATTTTGACATCCAATTGGCCCTTATATCGGTACACCCCCGTGTGAGAACCAATCAGGAAGGAGTCTGCAAGTGCTGCTTGTTACTGATAAGCCAGACAAGGTGCGAAGCCATTTTATTCTCCCAGCTGGGCGGCTCAGTTCTGCAGGCTTGACTTCCCAAAGAAGAGCCGGCAAATAACAAAAAAGGGATGGTAAAGAAGCTAGAGGAGCTTCAGGAGGGTGTGAGGAGCCGCTAGCAGCCCATGCACCTGAATGTTATCATGTTACATGTCTTCACGAGGGGATTTGAGCTTTGAGAAAAGCATTTAATCTGAATCACTCTAGTGAAGAATCCAGCTGTATACATTGGTAGAAAAAAAAATTAAGTTGCTTTGAATAAAAGTTTCAGCTCCTGACTTAAAGTGTAATATTAATATTTTGTTGCTGCCTGCCAAACCATTTCCCCTTTGAAGAAAGTAACACATGTTGGTAGAAAGTCGATCAGATGAGCTCTGTAATTTCAGGTAACTTTAACGGCAAATAAAGTAGCAGCTGTTCTTTATTGAAAAATGGCTGCTATACATAAAGCTGAAAAATCTCTGGTGCCATAAGTGTAGCAAGGCGGATTTCTGGGGTAGGAGTCTCCTCACCGATGTCGGTTCTTGAAGCACGGCTTGCTGGGTTTGATAAATTCACACTTCCTTTAGAATGAATACGCGCTTAATTAGTCATAGCATTAGCCAATATGAATTAAGTGTTGGATGGTGAGAGCCGAAGAATAATTAGGCTGAACTGATGAGCGGTAATTGGAAATTAGTCAGAATCATGCTGCTTGTCAGAAGGAAAGCTTCCACTCAGTATCTTTAGCGTTTATAGGAGATGTTCTATGGCCATGCAGGGCAGGGCACATTGCAGAAGACTGTGCTTGGCAGGTGATTGGCTTTATGAAAGATCACTGGATCCAACAGACACCCTCAGCTATAAAAACTCCCTCGTCTGCTACCTCTTCTCTTCAGCAGCTGATATGATCCCTGGCCTTTTCACATCCTCTTCAACTATCCTGACAAGCAAGGGCTTTACTTTGGGTTGAGCATTGGGATGGTTGCGGTCTCCACCCATTTAAGGGGGTCCAGGGGGTTGTGTTGGCAGGGTATGATTATTAATCAGTCCATCTCCCCCCATAATTTACACCCATGCTGACAAGTGTCACAGGTCCGTTGCGAGCAGCTTTGCCTCCCAGTCGAAAACATCCGTCTACAAAGACTCACATTGCTATTAACCTATTTTACCGGATCTAATTTCATCGTAAACCAGGATCTAATTTCACTATAAACCATAAGCGTACACTGAATGAAGGAAAGTGTAGAAAGGCAAATTTTATTAAATGTACCAAGCGGCAAAAAAAATGTAAAAATGCTCGCTTGGGTTTGTATTTTCCTTAAGTATCACATTTTTCATTTAACAGAACATCGGTTGTTTTGGAAATGCGCTGATATATGACGGCTAGTAAAAACTGAACTCTCACTTAAGTCAGGAGTGTAGATTTAGATATGGATGGTAGGGATGTGTACCTATCAATACTGTGGGATTACCGTGTGTCTTTAAGGGGGCGGGATTTGGGGCTGACTTGGTCCCTATCAGTGTGTAAACCAAGCCTAGGTCCTTGCCCTAAACTTTGCTGGCTTGAGGTTACGCCAGTGTCCTGGAGTCACCACGTTGGTTATGAGCAGGTCCTTCAGGGCTGCACGCGTCCTAGTCACCCTGACCCACAACCCACAGTTTGTTTGGTGGAAGCTCATGTTCACACCAAAATGTTACACGAATCCTATGAGTCACGGGGCACAGTGCTCCATGTGGTGTAAAATAACCCCCCCCCCCCACCCCTTCAACAACTCCCAACCGCTAGGCTTCTCCTCCACACTCTGCAATTCTTCCTTTACTTAAAACCAGCAAAGCCAGCACCCCACAGTCTGTTGAGTTTTATGGTACCTTTTATTCGACTAGGCCAGTGTTTCCCAATCTGGTCCTGTTTCAGGTCAGTGTTTCCCCAGCTCAGTCCTTGGAGACCCACAGTCAGTCCACATTTTTGCTCCCTCTGGGCTCAAGCAAGAACTTGGATCCTCTGCAGGTCCACGAAGACTGGATTGGAAAATACTGGACTAGGCCAACCATCACCATGAAACTACAGCTTCAAGTGTAAAGAAACTGCACATGAAAAAACACAAAAAACATCAGTGCAAGGATTTAGTGGAAGAATGTGACAGACAGACAGACATGATTCAAGCTGAAGACTGACTGAATAGCGCATCTCCTTCTGCTGCCCGGGAATAAACTGGACTCTTACAGCGGGCATAAGGTACGGTGTGACACACAGAAGGAGAACCAGGGTCAAGTAAATCCACGTGGATTCTCCAGCAAAATCACCTGAACGAAGATTCATGTAAACTACCTTTGAAATCCTCTCTCACATAAACCACCGACGCCCATAAACATGCAGTACGATATATTTTGGGAGCTCAGAGCCAGTGATTTTCCTCTTTTACATTCCGGAGACCTGGGGACAGGGCCAACAGGACTCAGTGAACCACAGGTTTCAATAAGATTTTTGATAAGGCTGCTGAGGGCATGTGCTGTGTTAATAAGAATGCTGATAAGACTACAGAACATGGACTATTATGGGACAACTCAAGGTTGCTATGCAACAGTTGGCTGAAGATGAAAGGCAGCTGGGGCAAATAGGGGGAGGGTTAATTATGAGAGAAAATCCTTGTCCTTTTCCTCCTGCCTGCCCAAGATTAGTATATCTCTTATTAACTATCGCGAAATTCGCCGCCGCCGCCGCCGCGTGGGAGAGAGTCTGGGTGGCGAGAATTTCACGGGGATGTTTTTTGTAAATACAGATTAAGTTTTTTTTTTATGAAGGGCTTTGCGATGTGCAGCAGGTGAACCGGCGCGCGCTTGAAGGATGGACGAGACGCAGCCTTCAGAATGAAACCACGGCCGGGCAGGGCGGCGCGGGGCGGGGGGGCAGCAAGCACTCCTAGAGGAGGGAGCTTTATTTTGGGTGGTGGTAACAAAGGGGCCAGAGGTGCATCATGTCCCCCAAATGGATGAGCCCAGGAGCCAGCAGTCCCGTCGGGGCGGCCGCCCGCCAAACCGCCTATTCACAGGGACACAGAAAGCAGATGCCATTTACTGGCACTGACCGTTTCTCCCTCACCCTTCCCTGGTCGCCTCCTGTTCTCACTCCTTACAGCCTACTGCCAGGAAACAAGCACCACCACCACCCTGTATAATGCTTATCGCCCCCTGCTGGCGGGTGGCGGATTCCCAGTGGACTGTCACATCGCATCTTGTTTAACCACAGACTTCGACACAGGTAGACATATTCCCATCTGACATTATCATATCACGCAGGCACATAAGCCACATAGTAGGAGCCTGAACCACTCTCAAAATTTTCCAAAATTTTTAAGGGGAACCCCGTTTTCTGACTAGGTGACACATATTATAGTATAGGTACAACGCCTTTAAATGCTTCTGTATTCATTCATGTAGATAATAGGACAGGGCTCTCACAGCACAGGAAATCGCAGCCTGGGTTAAGTATGGCAGGGTGCTCAGTCACGGGTTGTGGGATCTGGGAACAGGAGACGTGCAGATAAAAATGGGACGGATAACAAGGCCCTCAGCAGCTGGGGGGAGGGGGGGGTGAAAAGGACAATGATGTCCAAAGAAAAGAAGAAAAAGAGATAACAGTATTAAATCCCAGCTACTACTGGGGGGTGGGGGAGGGGATTTAGCACACTCATAAAGTCCCCGCAAATGCACGTGTAAGGGGGCCCCGCCCACCTGGAATCCCTGTTATTCGGCCTTAATAATATCAGCGGCTGGTAGGGGCCATTATCTGGAAGCATAATGTCATAAGGGAGACGCAGAAGTGGCTTCCCGCGTCCACGCCACGCCAGAAGTCCCAGGAGGGGGCATCGTCACCCGCCAAACCCTGTGGCTGACGGCTGTGGCACAACGGCGACCGGAAGCGGGCAGAACCCGGCGGGGCGGACATACAAGTCCAGCGCCATCCGGGGGGTGGAACTCATCCCGTTTCCATGACGAAGGGAGGTCTGACATGGGGTCCCGGATTCTAAAGCCAGGTATCAAAGGACAGCCGGGGGGGGGGTAGGCGCGGGGGCATTTAGGTGGGGGCTGAAGGAAATCAAACAAGGTTATCTCCCATTTGTGATCCGAGATTGTTTTATCCTGTCTCTAAAAAGGAAATCGCACCTCGAAAAAGAAATACTGTTTCTCTAGGGCAGGCTTTTGTGTTGTGGTTTCCATTACCGTCGGATAATCCGAAACACATAAAGGTCAAAAAGTATATATCTGAAAAAGACACAAAAAAACTCCACACAAGAGAGCTGAATGAAATGTCATTGGAACAAAATAAAGATCTAAACGAGATCAGCTTGTGGCACTTAATGCCAGCAGAGACTATGTGATAGGGACCCACACATACTCCAAATCTTTTACCGTTTCATTAGATGTTAAATTGCTGAAGTTTTGACAACTGAATGGCGGAGGAACCTTCTGGAAGCCTGACTGAGTCGTTTGACTTGATGAGCGCCTGGTGTTAGTGTAAGGCTGGGTTATCTTGTTTTACAAACGCTTACAGTAAGTCACTGAGAGTCAAGTAACTTTATGAGTACACCAAAAATAAAAATTTATAAACTCATGTTATTTGTGGTTCTTCCCCTTATTTTGGCCATATTCTTCCGAATCAACTTAAATGTCTGAATAATTTGAAGTAGCATTCCCTCATCCACAGACTGTTTTAACATGAGAAAATATTTTTAGGGAGTTTACAGTTCAGTTCAAATAAAACCAAGCAACAGGAAAAATATATTCAACATCCAACAAAAATGCTTATTATTCAACATATGCAACTGCATGTACTATTTCAGAAATGTATTTTTTCGTATTTTGTATTACTAAGTGTATTATTAATATTGCATAGGGCCCAGGGCCTCAGCGGATGGCGCTATGGCCTAACGTCTCCAGGGCTGAGGGTTCAAATCTTGCCCCTGGCTGTGTGTGTGTGTGTGTAGGGAGAGGGTTAGGTAAATATGCCCCCACAGTGTGATAAAAAACCTGTTATCCTGACCTTTGCAATCAAAACTTAGAATTCAAAGAGGCTTGTATTTTGTTTGGTTACTTAAGGTTAGGATTAGGGCTGGGTAGGGGTTAAGGCTGTTATGGGCTATACCCTTAGAAATGAATGCACTGTCCCCACAAAGATATGTGTACAGGTCTGCCTGTGTATGCGCATGTATGTATGTGTGTGTCTGCGTGTGTTCTCTCTGTTGTCGTGTTTGTCTTCTCTGAATACTTGGCTTTCCTTCCACAGTCCAAAAACATGCAGTTAAGTGAACTGGCACCTCCCAGCGCATTTCGCACGGCACTGTGCGCCTGGGTATGTTGTGCAATGGACCAGCGCCCCACTCAGGGCCCCCCCCCGCCGTCTCCTACGCGCCCCGATCCATATGAGCCCTCGCAAGCCTGCGCTGGATGTAATAGAACTTAAATTGTTTTAGTCAATAATTATGTCTAGTCAAAGCTAAGTAAAAGCCAAGTGCACAATATTTGTGTTTTAAGCGGCGTTAATAGATTCATCGCCATGTTAAGTCACTAACAGTAAGAGGGGTTTCCTTACTTGGCAAGATGGCTGTTCCTTCTCTGTCGCTACGAGGGCTTTGCTTACGCCTTCCTCGCACCTCCAGGACCCAAACGAGGATGAACTGAAGCTAATCTCATTAGTGCTCCAGCCAGTTCCGGTCCAGACCAACACCAATTCAGTCCCAGAAAATGAGAGCAGATGAGGCAGCAGGAAAGCGCGGGCCATTGTAAGCCGGGCACACTGCGCTAATGAGGCCTCATGAGCGTTCCGGGGGGGGCGGGGGGGTGGAAGTTTGCGGGCCGGTATCATTTAGAGCTGCTTAAGCCACAAACTGGCGGCAAAAACTCGGCGTGGCACTTGTGCTCCAGGCTGCCCGCGGAGATCTGGCGGTGCTGACCCA
Source organism: Mormyrus lacerda (assembly GCA_015163995.2). Classification (NCBI taxonomy): domain Eukaryota; kingdom Metazoa; phylum Chordata; class Actinopteri; order Osteoglossiformes; family Mormyridae; genus Mormyrus; species Mormyrus lacerda. Next base: position 459,451 of record JAABNX020000123.1, on the reverse strand, counting down.
AGTTCTCTACCTTCCCTCTCCACCTGCTCCAGAACGCCAGCTAAACGTAGATTATTAGTCGAGCCATCAGAGCCTCCTCCTGTCCCAGAAGGCCTGAGCGCCAACGTGCCCCTGCAGCAAAGCCACTTTAATGCCTTAACCTACCTTGTTTGTTTGTTTAATTTAAAGTCAGGAAGAGGTAGCCATATTTTCTATGTCAGCACTCAGCACATTTGTCTGTGTTCTGAGCCTTTTTTTAACAACAATCCGATCCGCTTTGGGGTCCAGGATCTTGCTTCTCGCATGTGGACACAGTGAAGCTGGTTGTATATTACAATATATACCTTGTTGTATATTGTAGTCGGACTCCCATCATGCAACACCACAGAAATACACCCCCCGCTTCTGTTTTCTTAATCAAGCACTTCACGTAAATGAGCAACAGTCAAGGTGGGGGGCCAACACTGGAGTTGTACGCTCCACGAGGCTCCCAGACAGCTGGGTCCTTCCTAATGGTGCCTGGGAAGACCAGAAGGGTCATTTAAAATGGGGGCTAATCCCCCACCATCCTTTCTGCTCATTCTCCTGGATTTCCCCAGCTTTCGGAGATAACAGAGCAGACGGGAAGTTTTTCAAAGGGGTGCTTTGGGTAATGCATTCTGCAGCGACTGAGTGTCCTCTGTATCTTTGACATTATCTCGACTCTCGAGACATTCTACCATGACATCTCGCCGATTTATCATTTTGGCCAGCGGTGAGCTAAGAGGAGGGAGTGCCCTTTGACCCCACAGTGCAGAAGGGAGAGGGGCTGCATCTAGAGTAGCTGCGTCTCCCGATGCCGGCTTACTGAGATATCACACTTTATTACATTTGGATCACGCGTACGCTCTTGTGCAGGATGCAGACCTGGCGACGCGCGTGGCAGCCCTGCGAGTATCAGATCGCAACAAAAAAACAAACTGCGAGTTGAACATGCTCAGCAAAACGTGCATGTGTGCCGGTTGCTGGTCCAGCACCCATCTTCTTGATTAGATACATTGGTTCAGATTTAGTGACAAGAGTCGAATTAACATAGTTTTGATGCCAGTCTGGGATCAATTAAACAGCTCCTGTAGCTCAAGAAGTTGGGCATCGTGCTAATGAAGGTCATGGGTTCAAACGCATATATAAAATGCAACCTTTCCCACTACTGTAAACTGCTTTGGTTAAACATGTCAATGCAATGCTATACTCATATTTCATTTTTATCAATTTGGCTCCTGTACATACATTTCTGTCTTGAGCTTTCAAATAGTAAAATATGACATATGACATCAAGTAATCAGCATAGTTTGGCAATAGCTACTTCCCATCCATCCATCCATCCATCCATCCATCCATCCATCCATCCATCCA